>PVLA01000986.1:43473-422131 GCA_004027455.1 Hydrochoerus hydrochaeris
CCCCCCCCCCCTCTCTCTCTCTCTCTCTCTCTTTTAACCACTAAATATAGGTGATCAATCAAAGAACTTTCACATTGAGCTACATCCCTAGCCCTTTTTTTATTTTTTGAGATAATAGTCTTGCCAAGTTGCTAACTGCCTAGGCTGGGCTCAAATTTGCAATCCTCCTGCCTCAGCTTCCCAAGTGCTGGGATTACAGGTATGCACCATGACACCCAGTTTAGAGTCCTTTGGCTACATTAATATATTCAATTATTATATATTAAACTGTGGTTGAACTTTAGCTAAAACAGGAAGCAAAATTACTTTATAGCCATATGGTAGAAAAATATGTAGCCATTCAAAGTGATTATGTAAATCTATATTTATTGACCTGTAAGATGTTTTTGTCTTTTATGGAAAAGTAGCTTATCTGCCAGGCATGGTGGCACATGCCTGTAATGCCAGCATTCAGGAGGCTGAGGCAGGAGAATCACTGTGTATTCGAGGCCAGCCTGTTCTATGTAGTGAGTTCAAGGCCAGATTAAACTACATAGCAAGACCCTGTCTCAAAAAAAAAAAAAAAAGAGCAAGTTATAAATATGTTATAAATGTATCAAAATAGATTTCAAGAAAAAAACTAATTAGTTCTACATCAACATAGCAATTAAAAATGGCAATTTGCTATAACTATTTCATTACAATAAAATAAATAAAATAGTAATAACAGCAATAAAATAATAAATGGGCACACATCTCTGTCATGGTATGTGTAAGCAGCTAGTCAAGATTGAAAACTCAGCATCAATACTGAATTAGAGAAATAAGTGTATAAGAAAGGAAGATGACTTATTTGCAAGAGGGAAAAACAGGCAGAAAGCAGAAACAAGCTGCCCCGGAGAGACAGGGGATAAAAAGCCTTTGTCCCTGGTTTCTTTTATGGGGGCCCCTTCCTTCCAGTTGAATACCTGGGATTTGCCACAGTCTGATTGCTTCCCTCAGCCATCCTTGGTTGGGTCTCAGGTCATAGGACCCTAACCTGAGCACCTTTGCTCGTGTGCATTTCTTTGGGTGGGCTTTGATTTTTTTCTGCCCTGCTGTCCTTGTCAGAGCCTTATATCCAGAATATATAGGTTGGTTAGGCGGAGCCTTACAGAAGAGGCAGCTTAGAGTTAGTGATTTAGGGGATGCCTGCGTATCGAGGGCAGCAGTACAATGATTCTAGAGTGAAAATACACACACATATATATATATATAGCTCTATTTTAGGGTTAGCTGTATTGTATACACTAAATGAGTTTCCTTTTACATTTGGTATCTGCCCGCTTGTCTCCTTTGTACTTTATTGGAGGTGCAAGAGGGTGGTTAACCTTTTCCTGTGCTTGTGGCTCTATCTATGCTTTTGCCTATCTTCCTCTGGTTAATCTCTCCGTTAGACAGCATTCCTTCCTTTGTTGTAAATTCTTATGTTATTTGCGCTATCTGGTGCCTTCTAGATCTGGCTTGCTTTATTTTTCCCTCTCTCTGCCTTTGTCCTTTTAATCTTTCCTAAAGGAATTCTTCCAGTAAACTTTTACCTCCTTTAGTCAGGACTAGCCAGTGAATCTAACTGCAGAGACAAAAGCTGTTTTTGGTAAGATTCTCTACTTATTTCCTTCATAAAGCCTAGTAAGACTCTTGTTCTATTCTTTCCCTGTTTCCAGACCCCTATCCCTACATCTGCAAGGCTAAAACAGCAAGACTGAAAGTTTAAGCACAGCTTGGCTAAGTTAATGAGACAGACAGACAGACAGACAGACAGACAGAAAGAGATGAAGATGTAGCCCTTGAGTTCAATTCTCAGCACTGCAGAAAAACCAAAACAAAAAACACAGTGGCTACTTTTGGATGTCATAGTCCATGCTTTTTTAAAAGTTATTTGTACTTTTCAGTTTTTCTGCAATACTTACTTTTTGAGACAAGGTTTTACTATGTAATTCAGGCTGGCCTTGCACTCACTACGTAGCCCAGGCTGTCCAAAATTGCACCAATCCTCCTGCCTCAGCCTCTTGAGTACTGGGATTATGGGTGCATGTGTCACTATGTGCAGCACTAGATATATAAAAACTATGATAAAAGTGAGATAGTGATTTAAAAAGATAAATAAAATATTAAGTCTGGTGCTCCTTTTAAGGCAGCATGATTCACTCTGGATTGCAGCCTTCCCTCTGCACACTGGCCTCTGCTGTGAGCCTTTATTTTTTTTTTTGAAAAGCCATACAGGAAGGCAGTGACACTGCTGGATGGAAAGCCAGGAGAGCTCCACTTCAACAGGACAGGGATCCTGGCTAACTAGTGAAACAGTGAGACTCTAAGAAAGATGCACCTGAAATATGAAAAAAAAAATTGTTTTGCATTCCAAAAATAATACAGGAAGTCAAGACTGGGAAGGATGCTTTGATCTTAACAGTGAAACCTGGAATAGATACAGGTATACCATCTTTTTTATATTTCTAGCCTTTTTAGTACATGTTTACAGTACATAATGATTACATTCATCATGGGGAAACAAAGCCCACCAAAAGAAATGTGCATGTAAGCAAGGGTATCAAGATTAGAGTCTTGTGACCTGGGATCCATTCAAGGACAGCCCAGGGTACCAACAGATTGTGCCATGTTCTGCTATGAAAGAAATTACAGAAAATTTTCACAGTCATAAAACAAAAGAAAGTCATAAATCTATACAACATCCTGGTGTGGTGGTGCACACCCATAATCTTGGCCCTCCAGAGGCTGAGGCAGGAGAATAGCCACAAGTTCAAGGCCAGACTGCACTACAAAAAGAGACCCTGTTGAAAAAGAAAAAATCAATACTGTCAGGTCTGACTTGAGAAAAACCTACTTACAAAAGGCAGCCCTCAGCAAACAAGGATCAAAGGCCAATAAGAAGTTTAGGATGAAACCTGCAGTCTTCCTGACCCCAGCTCTATCTACATGCCTGTGCTGAGTGTCCTTGCAGCTTTGACTTCAAACATTCCATCCAGATTCTTTGAAACTCTGAACCCCAACCCTAAGCCCTGTATGTACCTAAACTCCCCTCCAGGTAGCTGCCGCTATCACTGATATCAACCTGCTTGTATGTAGGAAGACTAAATTCTAGTCTTTCCCACAGTCTTGGTTTCTGGGGGTTTCCCCACCATTTAACAAGCATGACAAAAATGAGACAGGCCATTGGTTGGCGTGAGCATCAGGTAGCCAGGCAGCAGCGAAGCAGGGAAATCTTTTCTTTCAGTTATGGATGTTATCTTATAGATAGCACCCATAGCTTTAGGGTTGAAGGAGGCTAAATGTCTGCTAAGCTTACTAGTACAGTCCTGAGCTTGTTATGAGAATGTTAAATCTGATTTGAGACAAAGTTTCCCTATATTGATTACAGTTTTATCTACCTAAATAACACAATTCCTAAAGTAAGGTTGGTAACCATTGAATCTGCCATATTTTGTACTAGTGATGTTAATTTGTATTGTCTCAGAAAAAGTGCTTTCCTAACATTGATGCCAGAGCCTGAGGAGCAGTTATCTGATAAAGTGGTGTCTTCCCACATTGTATGTGTCCATTGGTCCCTGACATTCTCCCCTGCATCAGGAAGAATGTGGAGTATTACACTTCATTCTACAGAGGGAACTTGCCAGTAAATGAAATGCATTTGGTGAGTGAGTGAATGTAACATTCTTTGAATTAGTAAACAGTGTGTGATACTGGGAATCAAACTCAGGACATTGCACTTGCCAGGCAGGTGCTTAATGCTGCTGAACTATATCCCTGGCCCCATAAGCCAAGCATTTTAACAAACTTTACAGGTGTTCTTTATACCGTTTGTTGTTACGATGTGGTCCTCAGAAGGCAAACAAAACACAACACAAAGTTAGGTCTGAGGGAAATCTCTGTTCCACAAAAGTATTTACAAAATGGAATTGTATCAGTATATTTTGTTTTCTAATGTGTGTCTTTAACATTTTATATCATAAACTAAAATTTATCGTGAAACAAAACAAAAAGAATGTTAGCTCTGATACGTGGGTTAATAATAGCTATTAAAGGGCTAAAGTAGCCCACAATAATTTTGACACTGAATGATCCACAGCATTTCATGTCTCTACCATCACAATATTCTAATCACCCAAAACAGTTTTCAGGATCTTCCACAGAGATGTGGCTTCTTCACAGAACTTCGGTTCACCCAGCTCCAGTATGGCATCAGATCTGTCCTTGTTGCCCTCTAAAGACTTAGAGTCACTTTATACCATTCTTTGTACCCTCTAGAACTACAGGGAAGTGAGTACTCTGGGAAGTGGAAGGCTTTTCTTCCATTTCTTTGCAATTTGGAAAGTTGCCAGCCATTCAGGTTTCACTCAACTGGCTTTTTCCAAACCCCAGAATAAATTGTAGCCAGAAGCTCTGCTCTTTCTCAAATGGCAACCGCAATCCAGATTTAGTGAGGCTCTTACCTTTTTCCCTTGGAGAACAATTTCTCTTTATGTGTAGAAATCCTGGTTCTCCTTTTACCTAAGGAGATGGGACACAGCCCCCTAGCTCTTTCCAGAAAGACCCCAAGAATCCTGCCATCCCCTACCCTTTTTTTTTCTATTCTAGGAATTGAACCCAAAGCCTTCACTTTGAGCTGCATCTCCAGTGCTTTGTGTTTTGATTTTGAAATAGGGACTAAATTGCTAAATTGCCCAGGCCACAATAGAATTGGCGATCTCCCTACCTCAGCCTCCCAGAGTGCTGGGATTCCAGGTATGCGCCACCACACCCAGCTGTTTTTTGTTTTACCATCACTCAAGTTTTGATGGGTCTCTGGATATCACACCTTTCTCATATCAGTGACCAAAATGCTTCACAACTTTTCTGCTTTTCTTCATTAAATAGAGCAAAATGAACAGGCGCTCTCTGCATTGCCACAAACCCCGCGCAATCAACCTTTTGAAGGTTTGAGTACAAGGTAGAGATGTGTGACTCTGCACAGGCTGCACCGGGTTTAACTCCTCACACAGAATGTTAACCCAGAAAGCATGGCTCTTACTCAACTTGATCAGAAATCACTTTCCTTTATTAAGGATCAACTTTTCCTCCTTTTCAGGCAAAGAATCTCTTTTATCATAGGATCATTCAAACGGTACTATAAACTACAAAGACAGCAATGCAACTATTTTTGTATTTTAGTGCATATTATACAGAAAAATGGGTTTCACTTTGGTCTGTTTTTATATGCATGTAGCATACTTTGATCATTTCTATCCCCATTGGTCCCCTGTTCTGTACACTGAATGTGGTCGTTGAGTGATTGTATGTAGATGTCAGAAGAAAACTACCCACTAAACAAGGCTGGTTTTTATTGTATGTGAATTATTCCTCCGTTAAGAACACCAACCACAATCCAGTTTACTAACATGGGAAAATGGGTAAAATAGAGGGAAGGAGTCGACTGTATAAAGTTTGTGTGTATGTATGAATAAGGAGAAGGAGGAAATCAGAATTTAAAATTATATTCTGTTGAATGAAGAGATCCTGTCTTGCCCGAGGTCAGTAAGACGCTGTCAGCAAATATCCCATTCTCAGCTAACAGGAATCCACTAATTGGCCATGCTGTCCTAGGTACACAGAGCAAGCCATAAAGATGAGACCTGGCCAGGCCCAACGAGGACCGCTCCAGCACGGGAGCCTGAGGGTATCTACAAACCTGCCTGCTGGTTCTGACCTTTCAGGGAACCCTGATCATTCGAATTCTACCCTCTAAATTCCGTGGAATAACAGCCCCTCCGTAAATCCTATATAACTCTACCTTGCCTCTGGTGTGTGTGGGGCTGACACCCTTCCCATCTCAGCTGTCTCCATGGAAGGAAATAAACCTGGTTGCGTTGCTTTTTCAAAAGCCTGTTCCACGGTCTCTCATGAACCAATTACATTTTCTTTTTCAGCAACGCTTTAATGCTATGAATTTGGAGCTGTAAATACCTTCGTTGTTTTCTCAGGATGCTAGGGGCCGAGCTCATTCAACTCGGGGCACTGAGCTGGCTAGGCAAGCACTAGCACAGAAGTACATCCCCAGCCCCGTTCATATAGGGGAATGAAACTCCCGACCTACTATGTCTGGTGTGACTTCCTGTTCTCTAAAACTGAAGAATGACTTTTAGGAACAACAGAGTTAAGAGCAGAATATACTTATTGAGAAAAAGCAAACTTCTGTCTGAGAGAGCTAGAAGGGGTCCCGAGTGGGTTACCAAGGACTGTCTTTTTCTAGGAAATTTTATAGAGTAAAATCATGGGGTGAGACAGGTTCAAGGTGGGGAAAACTGGGAACTCACAAGGCAGATGGGCATAAGGTGGGACAGAACTATGGTTAGCCAATAAGATTAAAAGTTCAGGTAAAATTGATTAAATTAGGGACAAATGGGGAAGTGAGTCACATAGAAAGTGGGCATTCTTAAAGAGCAGTGACTCTTCTCCAGGGGACTGGGATGGTTATTCCTGGCTTCCTCAAGGTGATAGGGAAGTATTTAGAATATCAGTTCTTAGGGTATGGGTGCATTTGTTTGATCTTGTGTCTTGAGGCCTGGCCCACAGCAGGAGGTATCTGTCTCCCCCAAAGTTGCAAGGTATCTGGGATTCTGCACTGGCTCCTTTGAGGACGTAGCCCTGTCTCACTGCCTATAACATTTCTAACTCAGCTGCCTGCCACACTATAAATGCATTTTACAACTTCAATTGTTTTTTACATTTATTTTAATATATGGAGCTGTCACTGAAAATTAATTTGCCTCATGAGCTTTATGTTTCAGAAAATTTTTAAACAAAGCATAAAGTTCTGGGTAGTGGTTATTAGGGTGAACAGTATATTAGAATTTAAACATTCATCCACTTAAAATTTGCATATTATTTCTAAAAATAATAATAATAAAGCCAGGAGTTGTGGTGCACACTTGTAATCCCAGCACTTGGGAGGCTGAGGCAGGAGTATCCTTGAGAGTTTGAGATCACTCTGGACTACAAAGTGAGCTTAATTAAGGCCAGCCTGAACTGCATAATGAAACCGTCTCAAACAAAAATTTTTTTTTTAAAAAATCGAAGCCCGGTGTGAAGGCATCCACCTGTAATCCCAGCACTTAGGTGGCTGAGGCAGGCGGATTGCTACTAGGCAGTCTGGGTACACAGCCTGATTGAACTACACGGTGCGACCTTGTTTCAAAAACAAACATAAATAAAAGCTCTTCAAGCCAGGGCCGCGGTGAGTGAGCATCAAGTAAATCCAAGACCAGATTCATACCCTCAGAACTGGCTCCAGGGGCGTTCCCCACTCCCTCAATACGAGAGTTCTGGGGAGCGCCGGTGATTCATTAGAGAGTGTAATCACGCCACCGGGAGCTGGGCCCCAGGTCACCCCCGCGGCCTTCCCGCTCCTCCCCGAGGAAGTGCGGGGGAGGGGTCAGGAATCCCAGGCGCAAGGGCGCCACAGCCACCCGCCGCCCAGCCGTTGCACCCCGGGGCAGCCGCGTGACGTCACCTTCCGCCCCCTTTCCCGGCGTGCGCCGCGAATAAGGCTCCTCGCCCTCGGCGTCTGCCTGTCGCCCCAAGATGGCGGACACAATGAGCCGGCGTTGCGCCTGTTGGCTCTGAGGCGACCGTGAGGAAGAACAGTCAGGGAGGCCGAACAGTCCAGGCGGGAGAGTGATAATCGAGGAGGAGGAGAAGGCGGAAGACCGACTTCTGGTTGTTTTCCCGCTCGCGCCAGCGCGCGCCCGCCCCGCTCGGCTTGGCCCTCGGCAGCCCTCCCGCTCGGCGCCGGGCTCCGCCCCGGCCCTGCGCCGCCGCCGCCGCCTCCTGCAGCCGCCTCCGCCGCCGCCATGAAGCTGACCGACAGCGTGCTGCGGAGCTTCCGCGTCGCCAAGGTGTTCCGCGAGAACTCGGACAAGATTAACTGTTTTGACTTCAGCCCCAACGGCGAGACGGTCATCTCGAGCAGCGACGATGACTCCATCGTGCTTTATGACTGCCAGGAGGGCAAGTGAGTGAGGCGGTACCCTGGGCTCGGCTCCGAACACCTCCCTCTCCCGCTGGCGGCCCGCGGCCCGCCCTGCGTCCCCACTCCAGTCCCAGGCCTCCTTTGCACTCGCTCCTGACAGGGCCGCTTCCACCCCGTAGCTGTCCACACTTTTTTTTTTTTTTTGCGCTTTCTTTTAAAAGGACGGTAGCTGTGATGATGATCCCATGGTGGTTTTGTGCGTCTTCGGCCTCTGTGCGCTTCTGCACCGCTTTCCCAAGTCCACCTTGACCTTGACCTCTAAACGCTGCGGCTGCGCCCTCGACCCCCGCAGAGTTCTGCAGACCCCAGGCTGTCAGGGGCGGCCGTGGGCAGGGTTGCCCTGCAGCACTCCGGAGGGCCGCTCGCCAGCTGCAGCCCTCCTCGCTGTTAACCCCGATTCCGCCCTGGCGCGCTGCCCGTGCTCTGCTCCCCAGCTTCCCGCGGCCTTTCTGCCTGAGCCGCGTGGGTCGCCGTTCTTAGCGGTCAAGATTTACCTGTTGTCCCGCTCTGAGCCCCCTGGCCTTTTCTTCCTGTTTCAACACATATTTAGTCTTTTTAAATCCGATGCCCACGTTTATAGTGAACTTTGAAAACTACAACTTGAAACGTCCTTTTTGCCAGACACAAGCCAACGTGGCCTCCCATCCTGACCTCAGTGTGGTCTTCTATTAAAACAAAGCATCCCAGAACAATTTTAGTGTTTCCTTTTGCACTTTTTTTTTTTAAAGACAGTTTATGGTTCACCTGGAATTACCAAAATTCTGTGGCTAGTCACGAGAGTTTTCTGTTGTGTCTTATCATTTGGAGAACCACTACATCTGCATCTTTATGCAATACTTTATAAGCAGAGAACTTGCCAGTTTCAGAGCCTGGGGTCCTTGTTGTGCTGACCTTATGCCTGTGGACTTGTCCCAAGTGTTTGCTACATGGTGACCATTTTTGAAGCAGAAACTGGTTTCAGTTAAATTGTACTTGCCCCCAACCACCTTTCCTAAGCAGGGCTGGGAAGACTTCATTTTGTTGCCTAATTCTAGGTCTTATTTTCTAAATCCTTGGTGGTGGTTGGTTGTTTTTGTTTTGTTTCTCTGCTCTCTCCAGCTGTTTCACTTGCAAGTTTTTGGTTTTGTTTTTTGTTTTGAGACAGGGTCTCCCTTTGTAGTTCAGGCTGTCATTGAACTCGCTGTGATCCTTCTGCCTCCACTTCCAGAGTATTGGGATTACAGGTGTGAGGTACTACACCCATTTTGTCTGTTTTTAAACAACGGCTTTTCTTTTGGGACTTATCTCTCCATTTGTCAAGTTGTTTACCTAAAGTAGTACTGTTTGGACTGAGCTATAATCTCCCTTATTTTTTCTCCACTGGGGCTATGAGAAAGTATTATGTAACTGGCTCTGGCTCTGCCTGCAGTGTGTGAAAGTGTCCTGTCCTGGTGCTGGGGGGCGGGGTTATTATCTGAACACATACTTCTACTTACTGCTATTCATTTAGTGAATGGATTTCTGTCCAGGTCTGGCCTCTTGAATTGATTTGGAAGCAAGTGTAGCATTTAAAGCTGAAGTAGGGGGTAGTAATTGTGGGCTCCTGGAGCTGGAAGGAATTTGAAGTTGATTTGCTTGATTAGTGATAGTGCATAGATAGTCCACCACAACCTGAGGATACAAAATACATATCCTAGTTCAAGGAAAATATAGGATAGGTTGTGATAGTCTTTTGTCAGTTTATCCCCAAATGTACCATGATTTCTACCTTTGGGAAGGATAACAGCGACATAAAGTCTTGTTTTGTAAATGTAAAATGCCAACTCTGAAATAATGCAGTTTATTCAGTCATGTAGCATTTCTACATGTTACAGATTCAAGAAAAGTATAAAAATGTTTCAAAGCACTTCCTGAAAAACATACCTGAAAGAAACAGGAAAGAGTGGTTGTTTTGCCCCATTTGATTTATCAGTCCATCAGTAAATACATGTATGTATGTATGTATGTATTTTTTTCCTAAGCCATTAGAACCTAAGTTGGAAATTGAAGCCCTCATGTCTAATTTTTTTATTTTAACTTAAGGTCTCACTATGTAGTCCAGGCCAGCCTTGAATTCACAGTGATTTTCCTGCCTCAGCCTCCCAAATGCTGAGATTACAGCCATGCGCCACATGGGTGACTTCCTATCTCAACATAGATAATTCTTGGGGCTGGGGACTTAGCTCAGCGGCATGCGGTCGTGAGTTCAATCCCCGGTACCGATTAAAAAAAAAAAGATAATTACATAAGTAGAGCATAATTACCTGATTTAGGAAATTTAATATTGTTGTAATACTGTAGGGTATGCTTTTTTGAATTTTCTCTGATGAATTATGACCTTGGGCAGGGCAGAGCAGGGCAGGGCAGGGCAGGGAATATAGCCCACTAGTTAGGAAACCAGAGTTCTAGTTTGGTGGTATGACCAACCAGATGCAAAGCATTACTTTCTTTAGCTGCTGTAATTTTAACTAGTTATGTTGAGAAATGCATTGTAGGCCTGATAAACATCAGAAGAAAAGTAGAGTTTCCTAGGAAGGCATAGTATCTTTCATTAGATGTTACAGTTAGAATTTGGAAACTTTAAAGCGGCTAAAACAAGACTTTGTGTATAGTATTTTCCAGTTTGTCTATTTAAACTTTACAATGGAGTTCATCCATTGAGTGATGCTTCAACTTGAGAGATTATAAACAATATTGATTGTGGTAGGTACTGCACGATACTCAGAAAGAAAGCTTTACTATTATTTGCTTTATTCATACCTGGTCACTGGAACCATAGTTTGAGGGAAGACACTAACTAAAATATTTGAAAAAGTATTGTGCATGAACTCCATAAAAGGTACTTGAAATGGGTGTGAGACATTAAGACCTTGCTTTCACACTAGGAAGTAAAATGATAGTTTATTAGGGACAAATCTCAGTGTTTTAATAAATTTGAGGCATATAAGCCACACCTAAGTGGAACCCACATTTTTTCACCATTCTTTCATTTTGTTTTATGTTATTTTGTATTACACAGGATCTCTTCTTGTCTATTGCAGGTTGGTCTCAGTGAGCTTCCTACTTCAGCCTCATGAGTTACTAGCATTATACACCACAGTTTGAATGGCTTTCCAGGGTCAAACGGAAGGCCTCATGCATGTCAAGCAAGTCCTCTACCACTGAGCCAAATCCCCAGCCCTGTCTTTTCTGTTGTAGGTGGACTGAAATGCTAGGGTTGGTTAATTTCTATCACAGATAGGTGTAAAGTTGACTGACTTTAGAGAGTAACCGCACACATGCTGTCTCTCAGGCTCATTACAATCCCAGTAACTATAGAGGAAGCCTATAAAGTGGACTGGATCAGGTAGTCTGTTGATGTTTCTAGGAGTGAAGTATTGTATCAAAAAAAGTGTGTGGAAGGTCCAGTTCAAACGAGGTCATAGTGAGAACCCTTCCCTGGAAATAGATTTTGTAGAGGGAAGCCCTCAGCCTCACTGACATTAATAAAAATTGCAAGTGATTGACATCTTAATACTGCCTGAGTGATTCGTGTAGCATCTAGGTTCCAAAAGGATTTTACACTGAGAGGGTTAACTTTCTTTTTAATAAATTGTAATTCTTGGTAAATGTTGGTACAGGATTTGTTTTGTTTTATTTTGTTTTTTGAGACAGGGACTGCTGTATAGTCTAGACTGGCCTTAAACCCTGGCCTCCTGCCTCTGCTTTCCTAAAAGTTGGGATTACAGGCATGCACCATGTCCAGTTTGGTACAGGATTTTGAAGTCCAAGTACCTATATTCAGAGTATTGTGGTAAAAGCTTTGTTGCCTGACCTGATACCAAGAATTGTTCTAGCATTCTAATCTAGCTTTATAGGGATACTCGGAAAGACTAACTTTCGCAGTATGTGACAAAATACGTATTTGATCACAAATTTTGCAGAGAGTCATGTTTAGTTTGCTAAGCAAATCAAATGTGCCTTCAACCTGAGCACAGGTTTGGGCTGTGTGCACATGCAGAAGTCTTCTGCAACAGCAATTATATTAGGAAGGCAGCTAGTTTTGTATCTGGTTTCAGTTTGATATATCATTGAATTCTTTAAGAAAGCTTTCTAAGTGAATGGCTTAAGAAGAGTTCTTGGGTTTAAGTATTTTCCTATCTTCCTGTGTTGTAATTTATGACTTGTGTTATTTCATGTGCCTCTCTCCCCAAATAGCTACAGTACCGTTTTCTTTTTCTCAAAGGTTACTTTTGAATGTTATCATAAAGCCTGAGTTGAGCTCCAGCCTTTGCTTATACTTCCTAACTTTGGTCTTAGGTATTCTGTATTTTTTCTTTCCTTTCTTTTTCTTTTTGGTACTGGAAATCGTATTCAGGATCTCACACTTGGCCAGGCAGGCACTTATGCCCCTGAGTTATGTCCTCAACTGTATTGTTTATTCTTTAGACAGTATTGTGTTGGATTATTTGTGGGTGTCTGGGTGTGTGTTGTTCACTTGCTTGCCAGCAATACTGGAAATGGAATCCAGGTAGGGCCTTCACACTGACCTGCAACCCAGTAGTTTTTTTGATTTGGTTTGGTTTGGTTTGGTTTGGTTTGGTTTGGTTTGGTTTGGTTTGGTTTGGTTTGGTTTTACCACGTTTGTTTTAGAGGCATTGTTTCACTGTGGGGTACAGGCTGGCATTGAATTCACTATATTGCAGCCCAGACTGATCTCAAACTCATGGTGATCCTGTTGCCTTAGTCTCCTGAGTGTTTGTTTGTTTGTTTGTTTTTCCTTCTTTCTTTATCTTGATACAGGGGTCTCATTATGTTGTCCAGGGTAGTCTTAAACTTGTGATCTTCCTGCCTCAGCTTCCCAGAGTGCTAAGATTATAGATGTGCTTCCCCACCTCTTGCTTTTTTGTTTTGTTTTTTAAAGAAAGGCCTTGCTGTTTTGTTGGGTTGGAGCCATCCCTTCTTCCTCAGCCTCCCTTGTAACTGGAACCACAGGCATGTGCCACCAATCCTCTTGATCAGTTGTTGTTTTACTCCTTTTGGCTTTTTGTGGGTAGAGGTGATACTTCATTTTGTTTTGTTTTTTTAGACAGGGTCTCATTATGTAGTTCAGGCTTTCCTTGAACTCACTGTGTAACTAGGCTGGCCTGGAACCTGCAGGAATCCTCCTGCCTCAGCTTTCCCAAGCATTGGAATTACAGGTGCACATCATTGCATCTGTTTAATTCCTGCTTTTGGAAGGAACTGTTTCCTTCTAGCATTAGAATTTAACCAAGAATCCTTGGCCTTGCCACATCATTTACATGCCATCTTTATAGGAAGTTCTCGATTTTAGTGATGGACAATTTTGATGGTATTTTCTCTATTTGTTCATCAGACCAAAGAGAACCCTGTACAGTAAGAAATATGGTGTGGACCTCATCAGATACACGCATGCGGCAAACACAGTTGTTTACAGCTCTAACAAAATAGATGGTGAGTAAGCCTTCTTTTGAGTATGGTCACAGTTTCCTTTGTTAAATAGTTCATTGAATCTTTGTGGCTACTTATGTTTTGGGTATAATTACTTTAAATATTTTCCTATGATGTTACCAATGCTAATTACATTGTTATGACTGAAAGAATGCTGGAAGCAAGCCAGTAGCACTTTTGAAGGACTTAGAACTCGGTAGGAAAAGTCTGTAGTTTACAGTAGGGGCTGGAAAAGGAAGCAGCTAATTATACTTGCGATTTGTTACTTCTTGAAACTTGAAGTACTTTCAGAACAAATAATACTATACATACATAGCAAGTGGTAAACTACTGGACCTTCCCATTTAAAGTATGTGGACTTGAGTTTTCACAAAGGTTTAAACTTTTGATAGTTTAAGGGAAGTTAGAAGAATTTGCAGAGTATGTCCAAAGTTTTATAGGCTGTGTCATAAAAGATGGTGCAGGGACCTTGTTTGTCTTTCATTCCAAAGATACTTACTTTTTTTTTTTTTTTTGGTTAGGGATTGAAACAAGCATGCCATGCCAAGTCTCACACTGAGCTACATCCCTAGCCCTTACTATTTTTTTGTTTGGAGACAGGGTCTCAGTAAGTTGGCTGTGCTATACTTGCAGTCTTCCTTCCTGCCTGAGCCTCCTGATTCGCTAGCATTACAGGTGTGCACCACCATGCCTCATCTAGAGATACTTTTTATCTAAATTTATTCCTTTTTACACTTTACTCTCCCATTCTCCAGTGCTGGGCCTTGAATGCTCTGCCACTCAGCTAATCTCCAGCCCTTTCCTTTTTACTTCTAAATAAAGCTACTCTTTGAAGAGTAAAGATATTTAGAAACTAAGACTTGTAAATTTTGGGGAGGGCTGGGGATATGGCTCAGCAGCACAGTGCTTGCCTGGCCAACATGAGGATGTGAATTAAATTCCCCAGTACCAAAAAAGAATTGTAAATTTCTTTTTGTAATGTTCCTATTTTTCTTATTTTTAATGGCATCACTCATTTATTGTTTCCACTTTTGTGTTTTGGTTTTGGTGGGGTTTGGGTTTTTTTTGAACAGTCTTTCTCTGTGTGCTTCAGGCTAACCTTGAACTTAACAGTACTATGCAAGCCTGGGTAGCCTTAAATTCATGGCAGTCCTCCTGCCTCCGCCTCCCAAGTGCTGGGATTACAGGTCTGCAACACAACACCAGGCTGTTTTGCTTTTTAGAGTAAGATTTTTCTCACGTTATTCAAAAAGAATTGTTAGACTGCTGTTCTTGCTGTGTCCCAGTAAGAGGGCAAAGGTCTCTTGTATTTAATGAGACTTTTCTGCTTATACTTGATTTTTTAAGTATACAGTTTCTTCCTTTCATGTCTATTTTGAAAGTAGTTTTCTATATAAGCAGTGCAGCTGATGCTTTTGCACACAAATACAAAAATATTAGGATCCTGAGGAAATATGTGTATGTAATCATCTAAATGACTGGTATATTTTTCTTGTTGGGTTGTTTTTCTGAGTGGTTAATGAGGATTCTCCAAATGTGATGCCAGATGAGGCACATGTATGGCACTTGCAGCTCTGCTGCCAGCGCTATGCTATGGGGATGTTGCCTGTCCTGTCTCAAGTACATCCTGAAGAGTTTCTCCAGCGCTACGTTTCCCTTTGCCTGATTCCAGGCTGAGGTAGTAGTTTGTACAGTTTGAGGGTCTATGATACCACCCGGTATAGGAGATAACTGTACAGGCCACTGCCTTGCCAGGAACAGCGCACCAGCCACCAAGTGGGGCAGAGAGGATGGTGAAGCCCTGCTCATCTCTGGGAATCCAGGTAATGGGAGGGAGTTTTTTCTTCTTAGGCAGGTGAGTACTTCTAGCGCTAGAACAACTAGGAATGCTTGTCATTTAAGAAGGTTGAATTTGTTTTCAAGGAAATTATGTGGATTCAGGTATTACACATAAAAAGGCCAGGCATGGTGGTACATAACTGTAATTCCAGCATTTGGAAGGCTGAGGCAGGAGGATCTCGATCTCGAGAGTTCAAGGCCAGCCTGGGCTACATGAGTGAGTTCAAGGCCAGCCTGAACTACATAGGGAGACCCTGTCTCAAAGAAGAAGAAACTTAAAAAGGGTACGTTTCCCCCTCCTAGGGTAAATGCATGTTTATCAGAAAGCATTCTTGTGAACCACTTGTTTTCAACTCGTTTATTTCTATTTTCTGTGTTTGGCTTTATAGTGTTCTTTGTATGCTTGTTTTTTCCTCTGCACTTTGATACCACTTGCTATTACCTTTTTTCCAACAATAGCTTTTTCTTTTTCCTCATCTTTTTAGGAGCATAGTACTTGTAGGGTTTTGTTTTGTTTTGTTTTTCTTTTTGGCAGTACTGGGAACTGAACTCGGGGCCTTCACTGATCTATCTATATCCCTAGTCTTTTTTATTTTTTATTTTAAGACAAGATCTCTCAAACCTTAGCCTCAGGATACTGGGATTGCAGGTGCTTACCACCACACCCGAGTTTTTCATTCTTTCTTTTTGTGGTGCTGAAGATAGAAAGGGCATTGCACAATGCTAACTAAGGATTGTATCTCTTAAGTTACATCCCCAGACCTTTTTATTTTTCACTTTGAGACAGTCTCACTAAGTTGACCAGTCTGAGCTTGAATATGGAATCCTCCTGTCTCCACTTCTGAGAGTGCTGGGATTATAGACATACACTACCACACCTGGTTCAGTTCTATTTTTTTGAGTATATGCTTGAGATACATCAGTTCTATTTATGGCACTTCATTCCCCTATCGCTACTACTTTTTTTGTTTCCTTTTTCAGATGGAATCATTCAGTTTCTTTTTTTTTTTTTTTCTCTCTCAAATCCATTTTGTTAAAAAGAAAAAAACTACAACAAAATTTCAAAGCATGTCAATCAGGGCAACAGTGGAATATACATTATGCATTGTCATCCCCAAATCTTTCACCCAGAGCACAAGACATCTGCATTCAATTGTCTGAACACTATAGTATAAATCTTTCTCTTCAGTGAACTCAGAGAAATCAGTTGTGTAACTATTTTAACTAGTTTATTTATTTATATATATATATATATATATATATATATATATATATACACACACATATGTATTTTCTTTCAGCTGGTCACACTAATGAAACAATACAATGTTTTATACATGTGTCTTACTCATTTCACTAATGAGTATGTTCTCAAGGTATATCCATTTACCTATAAAAGTGTCCTATCGGGTCCTGACCTAGATCCCCAATCTCCCAAACGAGTGTACTGCGGAGGTTTAAATAAAATGCTACAAGTGATATGATTTTAGGACTCTAGGAGAGTCAAAACCCTTTAATTGAGCTCAAGGTTCTGAAGGCTAAGAAAAAGACTTCTCTGGATCAATCCGCTTTTAATAGGTCCAAGGACAAAAGACGGAGAAACTAAGCAAAGCACAGGCAATGAGCAGAACCTTGGGAGTCACTTCAAGGACATCTCCAAGTAATGAATCAAGTCAATTCAGTAGCACTGTCTTATCATGAAGTCATGGTAGAAGTGAGACTGTAGGAGTAATTTCTGCAGCTGCAGTCTCTTATCTACTTAATTGATGTTTGAGCCAAGTGTCCACAGCTCTGGCCTTATCATGCCCTTTGAGGTACTTCTGGCCTCACAGGCCAATACAGGCCTCAGCCAGGACCAGGGATGCATAGAGGTTCACTTACAATGAATAAGCTCCCATCACCAGGAAGGGGCCGAGGCCTGAGACAGACTCACAGATAAACACAGAAAGCCAATTAGTTAATTTTAAATCCTGCTCAGTGCTGCTTCGTAGTGGTCTCCAACAGTGTCCAATTTATCGTTCTTTATGGCTGAATAGTACTCCATTGTATAAAAATACCACATCTTTTTTATCCATTCCTCAGTCAGTGGGCATTTAGGTTGTTTCCAAGATCTGGCTGTTACAAATTGTGTTGCTATAAATACGGGTGCACATATATCACTGTGGTCTGATGTTTTTAATTATTTTGGGAAGATACCCTGAAAGGGAATAGCTGGGTTGAATGGGACCTCTGATCCTAATTTTTTGAATCTCCACACTGATTTCCACAGTGGTTGCACCATTCTGCATTCCCACCACCAGTAGTGAAGGGTTCCTTTTTCCTCACAGTCCCTCCAGCATTTGTGGTTGATTTCTTGATAATAGCCATTCTTTCTGGGTGAGGTGGAATCTCAGTGTTGTTTTAATTTGCATCTCTGAAATGACCAGTGATGTCGAACATTTTTTCACATATTTATTTGCTGTTTGTATTTCTTCATATGAGAGGTGGGTATTCATCTCAGATGCCCATTTTTGGATTGGATCTCTAAATCTGGGGGGGGTTGGGGCCAGGCATTTAGCTCAGTAGCGTAAGTGCCTGCCTGGCAAGCGTGAGGTTGTGAGTTCGATCCCCGGAAGCAAAAAAAAAAAAAGTCTGGGGGGACTGATTTTTTTTTTTTTTTTTAGTCCTTCATATGTTCTGGATAGTGAGCCTTTGCCTGCGGAACAGCTGGCAAACATTTTCTCCCATGTTGTGGGTTGTCTCTCACTCTGTTGATGGTTTCTTTTGCTATGCAAAAGCTTTTCTTCCGTGAGATCTCAATTGTTGATTCTTTGTGATAGGTCCTCTGCTACCTGGGTTTTGTTCATAAAGTCTTTGCATATACCAGTGTCTTCAGGAGTTTTACCTACTCTATCTTCCAGTAGATTTAATGTTTCTGTTTTAATATTAAGATCTTTGATCCATTCTGAATTTAACTTAGTACATGATGAAAGATATGGGTCCAGTTTTAATTTTCAGCATGTGTAGAGCCAGTTTTTCCAGCGCCATTTATTAAAGAGGCTGTCTTTCTTCCAATGAATGTTTGACACCTTGGTCAAAGATAAGGTAGCTTACTGTGTCTGCTGTTGTTTCTGCATCTTCTAATCTGTTCCACTGATCTTTGGGTCTATTTTGTTTTTGTTTTGTGTGTGTGTTTCACTTAGTTTTGTTTTGGAGTGTTTTTTTTTTGTTTGTTTGGTTGGGTTTTTTTGTTTTTTGTTTTCTTTTTTTTTTTTTGGTGTTTTGGGGTTTGTTGTGGGGGGTTGCCAGTACCACACTTGTTTTTCTATCACAGTAGCTTTATAGTACAATTTTCAGTCAGGAATTGTGATGCCCCTGTCTTGTCTTTGTTGCTCAGGATTGCCTTTGCTATTCTAGGTCTCTTATAGTTGCAAATGAGTTTTAGGATTTTTTTTTTTAATTGTGAAATATGCTATTGGAATTTTGATTGAGGTTGCATTGAATCTGTATAACAGTTTTGGAAGCATGGTCATTTTCACTTTGTTGGTTCTTCCTACCCAAGAGCACAGGATCTCTCTCCATTTTCTAATAGCCTCCTCAATCTCCTTTTTCAGAGTACTGTAGTTTTAATGTAGAGGTCTTGTACATTCGTTGTTAGATTGATTCCTAGTTATGTCATTTTTTGGATGCTATTGTAAAAGTTATTGTTTCCTTGATATCTCTCTCAGTGAGTTTGTTACATGTGTACAGGAAGACTATTGATTTTTGAGTGTTGACGTTATAACCAGCTATGTTACTGAATTTGCTTATTAAATCTGGAAGTCTTTCGGTGGAGTTTTTGGGATCTTCTATGTAGAGTATCATATCATCTGCAAATAACAGTTTAACTGCTTCCTTTCCTATCTTTATTCCTTTTATTTCTTTCTCTTGTCTAATTGCTCCACCTAAAGTTTCCAGGACTATGTTGAATAAGAATGGAGACAGTGGACATCCTTGTCTTGTTCCTGATTTTAGAGTGAAAGCTTTGTTTTTGTCCATTTAGTATAAAGATGTTGGCTATTAGTTTGTCATAGAGGGCTTTTAGCAGATTGAGATAAAGACCATCTATTCCAATTTTCTGTAGGGTTTTCATCATTAATGGCTGCTGGACTCTGTCAAAAGCTTTTTCTGCATCTGTTGAGATGATCATAAGATGTTTATCCTTGGCTCTGTTAATATGGTGTATTACATTTATGGATTTATGTATATTGAACCATCCCTGCATCCCTAGGATGAATCCCACTTGATCATGGTGTACAATCTTTTTGATGATTTGCTGCAGTCTGTCTGCCAGTATCTTATTAAGAGTTTTTTCATCAGTGTTCATTAGGGAGATTGACCTGTAATTCTGAGTTGGGTCCTTCTCTGGTTTTGGAATCAGAATAATGCTTGCTTCCAGGAATGAATTTGGGAGTGTTGCTTCCTGAATCATTTAGTTTCTTAAGAGTGTGCATCTTATTTTTTTCAAGCACAAATCTTTGATTATTTCTTTCTTTAACATCATCAAAATCTTTCTGGTATGACTTTGTCTACTTCCTGTATTTGATTTCAGCATGTCTTGAGGCATTACCTCTCTCTCTGTTTTGTTTAGTTTCAATGTAAATTTTGTCTCCAGTTGAACATTGGGGTGGGTCAATACTGTTTGAAAGCCCTGGACAAAAATATACCACTGTAGTCCTGCCTAATCTTCAGGATAGTGTAGTTGCTCGCTACTTCAGTCCGGTTTCCTCAGCAGACACATTTTTAAGTTTGTCATTTTGTGGGTACTGAAACCAATGTCTAATTCTTTTATTTATTGTTTTTCTTGACCAGGCTGTATTTGCAGGGCAATTATTATAAAGAACCCAGAGATTGAGAATAAAACAGTGATTTTTTTTTGTCTTTAATTTCTACGTTTTATATGTGATACTGGGGGTTGGACCTAGGCCGTCATACAAGCTAGGCCAGCACTGCACCTCAAAACATGGGTTTTAAACTTTGCTCTATATGCTGTCAACTCTGCTTTGGAATTATGTGAAATTTATGTGCATACTCTTTAAGTTAGCAAGAGGAATTATTCAGTGTCACAAATAGTTTACTTGAGTGGTGGGATACCGTTGATTCTTTAACTTTGTCTTCAAAATGAAAATGCAAAGTAAATTCATTTTTAAATAGTACAGTATCATCATATCTTATTTATCTTTCTACAGACACTATTCGGTACCTGTCCTTACATGACAACAAATATATCAGATACTTTCCTGGACATAGCAAAAGGTAAGAACCAAGTATTGTATTTTACTTTGTGTTTGAGAACACAGGCAATATGTGAGTGGAGAGATTTTTATTAGTGAATCGAAGTTGGTACTTCATTGCTATTTGACATTTTTCTTTATCTTTTCTTACTGATATACCTTAAATAGCTCTTGGACTGGGTGTGATGGCATAGGCCTATAACTCCCAGAATTCAGGAGACTGAAGCAGGAGGATTGCCACAAATTTGAGGCCAACCTGGGCTGCACAGTGAGTTCAAAGCCAGCCTGAATTACATGGTGAAACTCGGCCTCAAAAAAAACCCCAATCAACTCTTGATTTAGCAGGGTAGGGGTTTTGAAAGGGAGAGGGCAGGGCTTTAGAGACAACTGGAATCTCATTTTAAATATGAATAGAAGACTGGAGGTTGGAGGATATAGCTCATTGACAGAGCCTACATTTTGCATGCAGAAGGCCCTGTGTTCTGTCTCCAAAACATATATATGACATTTTGGAATGTCGTATCTTCGGTATCTTAATAAAAGAATCATTTATGCCTTTGAAGCCTCCAGTATAGATGGCTCCTATTTCAGCAGGCCTTTGCATAAAACTTTACCATAGAGGTGTGTGTATGTGTGTGTGTGCACGTGTGTGCGCACCTGTACAACTAGAGGTTTAACCCAGGCTGGGCACTAGCTGTGTAACTGAGCTGTATTCTCAGCCCTCCATTTGAAAATATTAATGAAGATATGAAAGAAGAAACTTTGTTGTTTTTAAAATCAACAGGTTTATCTCTCTGTCCCACATTATAATGCAGGTTGCTTTTATCCCACTTCCCTCTCTACTTTCTCGAGTCTTTTTTTTTTTTTTCCCTCTAGTTTTTCAAGTTTCAGTTAAATGTTAAACACATTTTCCCTTTGTAAGTCACTTGGGACATTTCCTCCTGCTTTCTTTTATAAATGTATACCAATCCAGGACTGAACGCTGTGGGATAGAGCCGTAAGAAAGAGATGCATTGGGGGCCCTCTGTTAAAATTGCTTTTTTTTTTTTTTGAGACAGGGTTTAACTATATAGTTCAGGCTAGCTTTGAACTCACTATGTGCTGCCATGCAGGCCTTGAACTTGAGGCGATCTTCCTGCCTCAGCCTCCCAGGTGCTGGCATTACAGGCATGCACCACCATGTCCAGCTTCACCTGAAAGCTTATAAGAAACCCATTCTTCCAAATACTCAACTTTTTGATCTAATCTAATTCTTAGATTACTTCTTCATAATTGACCTTACCTTGCTGCCCAGAAATTTACTCAGAATTCTTTATCCCAAATTAACTTACTGAGTTTATCACCCCCTTTTCACTATCGAATTTAAAAGAAAAATCTACAAACTCCCAAACTCCCATCTCCAATTCTTTATACTTGGTTACTGTTTAATCCCTTCTGCACATTGAAACTGCCCCCCCACCGGGGTCATGAGTTCGATCCCTAGTACCCCCCCAAAAAATTCACTTTTATTGTAGTATTTTGGAGTTGTATTGCCTAGATACAAGCTTCCTTGGTTCTTATAATCCTTGTACTCCCAGCAAATAGAGTGGTTTTCATCAAGATAGAACTTCTCGGGGCTGGAGATTTAGCTCAGTGGTATAAGTGCCTGCCTGGCAAGAGCAAGGTTGTGAGTTCGATCTCCGGTTCAAAAAAAAAAAAAGAACGACCTTCTCTAAACACTTGAGCTGAATGCTGTGGCATAAAATTTCCTGTCCATATGCATTCTGCTCGGTGGTTTTTATTAGTACATCACCTTTCTCAGAGGATTTTTCGCTTAACAATATCTTAAATTGAGGGACTAGTGCAAATGTTAATTGAGTTATATTGGATAAAGAGATATTTTACTGGGAAGATTGACACTCACCGGTGATCCCAGCACTTGCCAAGAGTTCAAGACCTGCCTGGGGGATACACTGAATTCAAAGCCAGCCTGAGCTGCATAGTAAGCCACCCACACACACTCAAAAAACAAAAAAAGTAAAAACAAGTATTTTTTGGTGATTGATTCTTGATAGTATGAGTTGAATATCCATTCTCTGAAATGCTTGGGACCAGAAGTATTTTCTGTTTTGGAATATTTGCATATATATAAAATGAAATATCTTGGGGATGGGACTCTAGTTTTATTTATTTATTTTTGTGCCAGGAATCGAACTCACAATCTTGAGCTTTTGCCAGGTAGGCACTTAAGCTGCTGAGCTAAACCCCTAACCCAAAAGTTTCAGATTTTAAAGAGTATTTTATACTTGGGATTTTCATATTAAGAGGCCCATATGAGGAATATAATTGCTGTTAGCATAGGCCTGTGGTTCCCTTAAATGTGGTTCCCAGGCCAGCAGTCTCCTTCACATGGAAGTTTGTAAGAATCGCAGATCACCAGACCCTGCCCAGCCATGCTGTGTTGGAAAATCTGGGAGTAGATTCCAACAACTTAAATTTGTTTTTATTTGTTTTGTTTGTTTGCTTTTTGAGACAAGGTCTCACTGTAAAGTTCAGGCTATCCTTGAAGTCACTGTGTAGCTGAGGCTGGCCTCAGTGATTCCCCCGTCTCAGCCTCCCGAGTGCTTGGATTATAGGCATGCACCACCACGCCTGGCTAACAATCCAGATTTTCACTTGCCCTCCAAGTAATACTGGTGCCACTCCAGATGGGAAACAGCATAGTCCATTGCCATCCTGTTAAGGAATCTTGGGTTGGGTTGGATTTTGAGACATTGTCTTGCTTTGTGTACTTCAGGCAGTTATGCCCTAGCCTTTGAAGTGCAGAGATTGTAGGTGGGTGTCACCATTACTAGCAGGCTTATTGAGATATGGTTCACATACCATAAAATACACCTTTTATAATACGCAAATCAAAGGCCAAGCGTGGTGGTGTAATCCCAGCACTCAGGAGGCTGAGGCAGGAGGATCCTTGCAAGTTTGAGACCAGTCCTGGGCTACAAAGTGAGCCCAAGACCAGCCTGAAACTCATAGCAAGACCCTGTCTCAAAAAGATAAAGTATACAAATCAGTGACCTTTTTTTGTATATTCAGAGTTGGGCAAAAATTATCACTATCCTACTTTTTGTCTCTGTAGATTTACCTACTCAACATTTTTGGCCTTTTGTATCTGGCTTCTTTCACTTAAAACATAAAGTTTGCATGGTTTATCCATATTGTCACATAGTTTGGTGTTTCATTCCTCTTTACTGTCAAATAATACTGCATTTTATGTGCACACCATCTATTTACCTACTTATTAGGTAATAGACATTTGGATTGTTTCCACTCTGGCTGTTGTGAATAATGATCTTGTGATACATGGTACGTTTTTTTGTGTGGACATACATTTTCAATTCTAGGATTGAAATTTCTAAGTCATATATAATACCCTGTTTTAGAAAAACTGGTTTCCAGCGTATTTGTACCACTTTGCATTTCCCTCTGCAGTTCCAGTTTCTCCACTATCCTCATGTTTATCAAAATTTGGTATCAAGTCTCTTACACTATACTAATGGATGTGAAATAGTATTTCACTGTGCATTAGATTTGCATTAGAACCAAACATTTATATCTTGGAGCTTTTAAGTTTTTTAAGTGTTTTCATTATGCTAGCTGTCACATATACTTGTATATGTTTCCTTGAATGACAATTTTGGAAGAACAATTATATATAGGGTTTGCATCCAATTTTTGCTCATATTTTGTTTTAACTCCTATTTATGTTGATGCATTGCAGGGTGGTGGCCTTATCCATGTCACCTGTGGATGACACTTTCATTTCTGGGTCTCTTGATAAAACCATTCGACTTTGGGATCTCCGGTCTCCTAACTGCCAGGTAGGTGATAGTACCTCACAATTAAACTTTCTGAGCTTTTTTTTTTTTTTTTTTTTTTTAATAGTAGATGTAATTCTCCATTTTCCTTTTCAAGGAAGAGAGAAAGCAGTGGTTACATTCTGGAATCCAGAATCTTCTTAAACTTCAAAGAAAATCTTTTTCTGGTAGATTGCAGCTTAGAAAGCAAATATCTTAAGTACAGATTATTTTAGGCTCTGGTGGTGTTAAAAACAAAGAGCAAATAAAACACTGGGCCAGAAATACAGCTCAGTGGCACAGCACCTACCTGGCAAGCACAAAGTCCTGAGTTCAATTTCTGGTACCCCAAAAAAAAAAAAAGTTCCTAGAACCTTATACCTATGGCTTTTAGCCTCAGGAGATAACGTTTTTATTTGAACTCTGATCCAAAATATGTTATATGATGATCTCTTCTTTTAAAGCTTTTAGTTTTTTATTTCTCTATTCTGTAAGTAATCTGTTCATATTGTTATCCTGTTTTCATTGGGAAAAGCAGTTTATTTAGTGGTAGATCCTGCATCCCTTAACTTTTTTTTCTTAGAGACAGTTTGAAATTGAACTCACAGTGATCCTCCTGTCTCAGCCTCCCAAGTGCTGGGATTACAGGCATATGCTACTATGCCTGGCATTCATTAATTTTTTGTCTGTTTTTTTCTCTTAGGGTCTCATGCATCTACAGGGCAAACCAGTTTGTTCGTTTGATCCAGAAGGATTAATTTTTGCTGCTGGTGTCAACTCTGAAATGGTTAAGCTTTATGACCTTCGTTCTTTTGACAAGGTAAGTCTTTTATTAGTCTTTAGGGTATCTCATTATGGAGTTTTAAGTATTAGATGGACTTTTTTGTTTCCTGTTTGTTTGTCTCACTATGTAGTCTAGGCCAGCATTGAACTTACAGTGTAGCCCAAATTGACCTTGAACTCTTGATTCCCCTCCTTTAAGCTCCCAATTATTGGAATCACAGGGATTAGCAACCACATCTGGCTATGGTGGATGTTAGGAGCCTTTTCTGTGGTAGAGGAAGAATCTGATGTAGATATCACATGGCAGCAGTATCCTCTGCTTTCCCAGTAAAAAGTACTCTAAAGGAATAGAATGGGAGTTGACTCAGACTGAAGGAATTATTTATATGCCTTGGGTCCGGTTGGGGGTTTGCTATTTTTATCTTTTGCAGGGGCCATTTGCAACCTTTAAGATGCAGTATGATCGGACTTGTGAATGGACAGGACTTAAATTCAGCAATGATGGCAAGCTCATACTTATTTCCACCAATGGCAGCTTCATCCGTCTCATTGATGCATTCAAAGGAGTGGTGATGCACACATTTGGGGTGAGCTGACAGCCTTTGAACATGGCTGTTTCTGTCTTCATACCTCCTGGGCTGAGAATTATGTTAGCTGGTTAGCACAGACCAGCAGTTATCCTTGGCTTACTGATTGAAGTATGGGCTTGCATTTTCTTCCTACATGTGAATTATTTCCTTTAAATTGAGACTTTGGCTTTTTACTAAGTGACTAAGTTTGGTGTTGAGTATATAATGATTCCTAACAATAAACAAGTTCTTTTGCCTTCCTTGAATATGGAGTTTGAGTTAGGGATTGGGTTGTATAGGTTGGCAGCCATGTTTGGAATCTTGGTTACATTGTGCATCACAAAGAGAAGATTTCATAGAAAATGAGATGTGTGTGCTAGTTTGGTGTTTCTAGGTTTTTATTGTAATGAGAACTGCTCTGTTCTGTTTCAGGGTTATGCCAACAGCAAAGCTGTCACACTAGAGGCTTCATTTACTCCAGACTCTCAGTTTATTATGATTGGTGAGCTACTCTCATTTCCCTTGGAGTTCTTTGGTAATATGCATATGTTTTCGCTAAGCAAGCTAAGATATTTGTTTAATAGATTTGGTGGGGACAAGCATTGTTTTTATTTGTCATTGGTACTACGGATCAAACGCAGCAGCTTTGTTATCATTGATGGGTTCATCAAAGTATACAGTCAATGATAAAACAAAAGGTCATGAACAGAGAATTGGTGCTGGGGTGACAGAAAAGGAAAACTACATGCGATGCAGACAAATCAGGCTTTGGGGCTCAGAATTGAGAGAAGAAAAGGGAGGAGCATGTGCTTTGGTCTGGGATTATATAGAAAGCTCCTACAGTGCTGCCCACACTCCAGTGGGAGTGGTAAGGTAGGATGGTCCTGGGTTACTGCCCAAGCTAAAGTGGGTGAAGAGGAATGATTTCTTGAGCTCCCAGTATTCTGTTTTACTGTTACCCTAAGAGATATGGTTCCAAAAATCTTTTGAGGTGCTGAGGGAAGAAGTGCTGTCTTACTGCTACTTCCTACAAAATAGGGGTGCTGGCCCTACCTATGCAGGGACCAAAGAACTCTTGCCCTATCTTACGTAAGAGTTCAAAGGGACCTGAGTTCTTCTGAGGGTTTTTAAATGAGCCATAACATAAAAGTAGACTTCAATCTTGGGATTGGGCCATCAATCAGAAGTTTAACAGCTCTCAAACAAATAAATTTGACCAAGAGATTAAATTTGTAAGATCTAAATAATAAGATTATGAGAAACATTAATAGTTCCTTGCAGAGCTTAGAAGTGCAGCCAGCCAGCTCTTGTGCTGTGTATTTCATATTCTAGATCGGGTAACATAAAAATTAGATTCCTCTTTCACAGACAAACCTAACCCCTCTGTTTTAGCATTTAGGAGATCTAGTTCCCTATGATGTTGTATGGCTACCATGGTAGTGAATCTATTTGGTCTTTTAAGAATGGCAGTCCTGGGGCCACGGATGTAACTCAGCGGTATAAGTTCCTGCCTGGCAAGCACGAGATCATGAGTTCAATCCCTGGTACCAAAAAAAAAAAAAAAAAGAAGAAGAATGATAATATTGTTAGGAAGTTGTAGTCAAGTGATGCCAAGCCTTTTGGAACTCTCAAAAATATAGCCTACTGTGGCATGCTTGCCATAGGTTTGCCATCACTGGCTTAGTATGTCTAGTTCCTAGATCACTGTAGATAAGAAAAAGATGTGATTAGTTTTAAGGTTTTGTTTTGTATAAGGAATCACTGTTCATTTTATCTCTGTTGGTGGCAATTTTTGAATCATTCACCAGGATCCCAGAAAAAAAAAAAAAGAGGTCATGTTACAACTTGGGCAAGGACCTCAAAGTGTAGCAAACGAGAGTAGCTTTGCTTCTCTGGTTCAACAGGTTGGTTGGTATTTTCTGAAAAGAAACATGAACCTATAATCCCTTCACTCAGGAGGCTGAGGCAGGAGAATCACTGCAAATTCAAGGCCACCCTGAATGACAGCAAGACCCTGTGTAAAGCACCCCCAAAAAAGAAACTTGAGGTTATCCACTGGTTCACTGGTGTGCTTCTTGATTTTCTTGTGCTTCAGGCAGCTTGAGTTTTACCCGAGAAAGGGCAATCCAACTATTTCTTGTACTTTGAAAGGTTGTGTAAAAGCCTTTCCACTTGAAGGTAAAAAAGTATTTGGAGTTAGGATCCATTTAGTTTCCCTATGATGTTGTATGGCTACCATGGTAGTTCCTATCCATCTTTTACGTGAAGGGCAGAGAACCATTCATGTCTCCTGGCACCTGTGCTGAAATGGTGAATGGAACTGCTGCTAATAGGTGAATAGGTATCACTGCCTCATTGATATCTCCGAGGTCTCATACTAGGCGATATTCTCCTAATGGCTTGACTGTTGGTAAAGGTGGGATGTTTACATGGGGACTGGCATGGTACCAGAAACCCTATGGCTGAAAAATTACCAATAATGGGCTCTATCTCCTACGTAGCTTTTTTTCTTAAGATCATTCTATCTTCTGTGAGGATAGAGACTAGGGTCATTTGGCTGACTGACTACTGGAGTGGTCTTGACAGCCCTCCCTGGGCCATTGTACTATGTTTGGGGATCTACTCCCGGCAGAGACATTGGGCCCCATGGAGTTGGGTTGACTAGGTCCCTAGCAGCTAGAACACAGGTTATCAGAGGTGTGAATGTTAAGAGTGGCCCTGGTAGAGAGAGCATATCCCAGTTACTGGTATGGGGCACTCTGGTATCATCACAAAGGCAAGTTGGAAAAGGAAATCTTATAAAGGGTGGGAGTGAGGAAAGCTGTCCAGTCAACTCCTTCAAAACCCACAACAATGTTAGAATGGGATGAAAGCTTACCTAGATAAGAAACTAGAATTGAGCAAGATGCCCCATAATTTGTTTTCCTGCTGCTTCACCTAAGGCTTCTGTAAGGTGATGGGAATATGCTTCTGTAAGGATCATGCAGGCTGCCACGGCACCATCATCCCCTGTCCGGACTGCCATGGTGATGAGTGATTTCACTCCTCTCTAGGAATGAGGGCAGTCCATCTTCCAATGTGAGGGGTCTTCTCCCATGCTGTAACAGACTTGGCAAGGGTTTATTGTTTTAGAGGGCACTCCTTTGCCCACTTCCCCTTTTGCCTGAAGCACTCTGACTTGCTTCTGTCACTCTTGGGTTACCAAAGTTTCTCCTAGTGTTGTGAGTGTGAGCCTTATTCATTAGAGCAACCATAGCTTTAGGGTGCCTCTCTTGTTCATTCAAATCTTGTTTGCCTTCTACTACTTTTTTTTTGTCTTTTGGTACCAGGAATCAAACTTATGACCTTGCACTCACCAGGCAGGTGCTTGTGTTACTGAACTATATCCCTGGTATACTTGTCTTCTACTTCTTTGTGGTTATTAAAAGACCAAATAAGCCACATTGATCAGTTGACATCCCTGCTTGTGGGCCTGTTGGTGTTTCTGGAGCTTTTCTTTTAGTATCTGGTACTGATTGACTACTAAAATACTGTCCTAGGATAATCCTGACCATCTCTAGATTCAGGTCTAATTAATGTATTTACAGAATTTTTCTTCAAACCAGAGTTGAAAAGCAGCTGGATTTTCTTGTTTGTTTGAGACAGGGTCTTGCAATGTAGTTTAGGCCAGTCTTGAACTCACTGTGTAGCACAGGCTGCCCTCAAACTCATGGCAATCTTCCTGCCTCAGCCTCCTGAATGCTAAGATTACAGGCATGCACCACCGCACCCAGCAAGCAGCTAGATTTTCATCAAAGCCTCAACTGATAGACCTGAGCTTATCATAGTTCATAGGTTTGGGCATCCTTTTCACATACCCACTAAAATAACCTTGATATATAACTTTCATTCTTCTCCACACCATGTGTTAAAATGCCATCGGACCCCCTCTTGGGATCCAAATAATGCAACAGTTAACTGATTATCAGAGGTAAAGCTGCAAAAACTTCATTATTAACCTGCTTAGCAGCTTTCACAGTCCTTTTCCTTTCTCCTGCTGTGTAGTAAGAAACCAGGATAAAACTACACATCATTCCAGGTCAGATGAAAGGCCATTGTTATGGTATGAAAGCAGGTCCTCAGACAATCTACTTTGTTTTTCCTTGCATTGCTGAATGCCTGCAGCTGAAAAAGGGACTCACCCTGAAAGGGACCACTGGCACCTGCCACTCTTCAAAAGGGTAGAGTGGTGGCTGGCTTGTAAGTTGAGTTCCCTTGATTCTAGGGCCCTAGGGCAGACAGACCTAGACCTGCTAAGGACTGGGCTTTATCTCCTGAAGGTACTGACTGAGCAGGCTGGTAAGGAGGTAGTATATGGGGAGGTGGAGCTGACAACACCAGCTTTTGGGGAGGGTTGTTCTAGACCAAAGATTAGGGCTCTGGTAGAGTGCCATAAAGGCTTGAATACAAGGCACTTCTCCCCATTTTTCCTGTTTCTTCCATTAAAAGAAATAATTGACATTATTTAGACTGCCAAGGGGTAGCCATGTCTCATTTTCCCCAAGGGGATACATAGGTTATCTTTTATTATGCAAGAATATAAGATTATCTTTTTGGAGCATTTTGCTTGGATCCCAGTGGGTAAGGAGGCATCTAAGCAGGGACTCAAAAAGAATATATGAGGTATTCTTGTGGGGGTCCGTGGATAAAAAGAGAAGAAATTAGGTTGTGGGGTCCTTACAGGCCTCTCCCCGGGTTAATTCCCAACCCATTACTGGGGGTGTTCAGGGCATCTCCTGGTGATTCTGAAGTCTTCAAGCCCCAGTGTGTGACCAGACAGGGCTGAATCGATGGAATTCTTACAGGCCTATCCCTGGGATAATCCCCTACCCATTAGTGGGGATATTACAGGGTCACCCCTGTAGATTCCTATGTCTTTAGATCTTAGAAACCTTATAGAGCCTTTCCCTGGGTCAGTTCCTGCATGAGAGCTTTATAGGGAGAGCTTCTTCTAGTCTGTGATCCTGTCCGACTCTCACATCAGGTGTTCCCCAATAGAGCTGAACTTCTTGGAGGCTTGGCATCCTCCAGCCTTAAGTGAGCCACAGGTGCCATTTCCTTTGAACCTATTGGATATCCCCCTATAAACACAGTACTTTTCTGGTAAAGGTCTAGAACTGAGCTGCCTTACTGACTGAATACCTCTTTTCCAATTAATATCCTCTTTATTCAGTAGACCCCAAAACCCTGAGTTTTCCGTAGATGTGGCTGTCGGATTTTGGCTAAGAAACAGGCACTTCCACAGATGATATTCCACTACCCTGCAGAATAAGAACAGAAACTAAAAACGCCTCCAAAAAAACTCATCTCCCTAGATCAAACCACAAACCATATATGACTGTTGACAAAAACCTCAAAATAAAAGTCAGTCACAATGAAAATTCAATCAGCAAACATAGGTTACATGTCCTTTTACATAAGGACATAAATTTGAGGTCAGAGTTAGACAAAACTGAGGAGAATGGGGGAAAGGACTAGCATTTAAAAAGTAACTCCAGAATGTGGGGGGGGGGGTCTTTTTTTAGTACTGGGAATTGATCTCATAACCTCACATTTGCCAGGAAGGCACTGTACAGCTGAGCTATATCCCTGGTCCTCAGAGTGTAAAAATTTAGAACACACAAACTTCTGTCTTTTTCCTATGTGTACTTTCAACTCTTTCCGTGCATTAACAAAAAGCCAAATAATTTGAATTCTCCTTTTGAAGAAAGCTTTGGGAGCAGGAGGCATAAGAGACCCAGAAATGGGTGTGGCGGTGGGCAGTAATTCATAAGGTGTACGCCTTCAGAGTGAGCGGATGACTCACTGGGCCCCACAGACATCACTAGAGGGAACTGTCTCAGTAGCCACCTGAATCTACACTGTCAGGATACCACCTTAAAGAAAACAACATTCGTAGACAGAGCACATGCCTCCTAAGTGAACTATAAGGAAGTGTCCTGGAGGACTCTGTTCAGGCCAAAGCATCTAGATCCCAGCTCCCAGCCAACTCCAGGGCCCAAGGCATGTGTGAGCCAGTTACCTTCTGCATGCCTTGGCCTCATTTCTATAGAAGTATGAGAAACCACAGCTACTTAAAGGGGACGCCCCTCCCTGCTGAAATGACCAACAGCAAAAGGGAACGCATGTAAACAGACTCCACACAGTGTGTGTCAGCCCTCCTGGTTCCTGCAAAGGCAAAAGCCTTTCACTCTGTTGCCTGGTCATCTCCAAACAACAATCAAATTAGTCTTTGGTCTCAGGAATGTGTCCCATATATCCAACAAGCATCCTTAGTCACCTGTAAAAGAAGAAAAGTCTCCCCATGAGAGAAGTTACCTTCCTTTATGGGTGGGCTTCTTGGTTGGTGAGGTCAGTTATCTCCTGGCTGGTTTACCAAACTTTATGTGGTGAGTCTAACAGATTAAAGCAAAGAATTAGAAAGTATATGCTGGATCGTGAAAGAAAAGCAGCTACATGTATTGAAGGTCACAACTAAGTGGTTCCGTGACAATAGAAAAGGAACACTGCAGGAAGTGCAGACACATGAGGTTTGCAGTCTCACAAGCCAGAAAAAAGCATGTGTTTTGGTCTGAAGTTTTAGAGAATTAATTCCCTTAGAGTGCTGCACAAGCTCAAGTGGGTAAGAAGGGGAAAGATTTCCTCAGCTCCCATTGTTCTGGCTGCAGTGGGATACAACTTCAGCACTTTTTATTCTGAGACAGGCTTGCTAAATTAATTGTCCAGGCTGGACCCAAATTTGTGATCTTCCTGCCTTAGCCCTCCTAGCGCTGGGATTACTGGTGTGTACTGTCATGCTCAGCTAGGTACAGTTCTGTTTTTTGTGGGGTTTGTTTTTTTTTTTTTTTTTTTGGTACCAGGGATCAAACTCATGACCTCATGTTTCCCAGGCAGGCGCTTATGCCACTGAGCTAAATCCCTGGCCTGTTCTGTTTTATTATATTGGACATTAAACCCTAGGCCTTCACACTGAGCTGCATTCTAACCCTTTTTGTATTTTTTACTTGAAGACAGTGTCTTGTTCAATTGCCCAGCCAGAGTTTGAACTTGTAATCTCCTCCCTTAACCCCACAGAGTGCATGGATTATAGACATGCATCACATGCCTAGCTTTTAACAGTTTTAAACTCTCCTGCCTTTCTTGGAACTTGTATCCATATTGGTGTTCCCTGGGCCACCATTAGTGCTATGTTCTGAAAGTACTACTTTACTAGCATTACTAACTTCCTGGTATAACCCTGCGTTCAGTTGTCTTAGTGGCTATATGTTGGTAGACTGGTACTCAACTTGGATGAGAAAAATAAAGTTAGAGGAGAAATGGTTTGACCTTGAACAAATATCTCCCTTCCCTTTTAATTTCTGCTGAGGATTAGGTCCTAATGCTCAATATCTTTCCTGAACTTAATTCATGTCTCTGTCTTGGTTGTTTTTGTATTTTAATGTTTTGAGATACATTTTCTTTCGTCTTCCTGTTTAGGTTCAGAAGATGGCAAGATCCATGTGTGGAATGGTGAGAGCGGTATAAAGGTAGCAGTATTGGATGGTAAACACACAGGCCCCATCACCTGTTTGCAGTTCAACCCTAAGTTCATGACATTTGCCAGCGCATGTTCCAACATGGTATGTCAGCGACGAGAGGTATCTTCTGCATAGGGTCCTCTAGTTGGGGCAGGCGGAGGAGGGAGCTCAGTGACCACAATAAGCTGTTCTGCTTAGGCATAAATACCCAAGTTCGTGTTTCTCAGCTGTGGTTTCCCATTTCACCTTCCATTATGTGATCTCTAGCTGGACTTATCTTTCACTTTCATTATTCTGTTAAAGATCTGAGATCATTACTGAGCTCTCAAGAATTACAGGCCAAGTTTTCCTCAGTTTTAGGCATACTACCTAGATTATTGTTGAAGCTATTTTGCTGCTTAAGAAAGTCTTTTGTGATTCTATTGTTTCAGTTTTCCATTCCTTTGGGTGTATATTGAATTCCTAAGAAATCTTACAGTTAATAATGACTCACCACTTAGAATTAACTTCATACCCTTGTCTCTTCCTAGATAATACTAGCAGACAAGATCAATGTGTCTCACCCTCTGGTTTCTTCTTGGAGGTCTTCTAAATCTGTCTGATTATTTGGGGATAAGCATTTTATTACTAGCCTTACCTAGAGCATGTTGCCCTTCCTGTCTCCCCACTCCCACCCCATGCTTGTGGTTGAAACCAGGCCCCTTACCACTGAGCTACACCTTCAGCACTCTCCCTTTACAAATTATTTTTTTGTTTACTTGTTTTAATACTGCTGATATCAAACCCAGGGGCTTCATACTTGGTAGACAGGGGCTGTGCTACTCCCTTCTTTAAAAATCAAAATAATGTCAGAAAAAAAAGTACAACAAAGCTATTCAGTCTATCGTGGGGTTTTTTTGTTTTGGTTTTTTTTTTTTTTTTAGATCAGGCAGGAGAGCCTGAGGTTACCTGGTAGATGAGCAGTGATGTCAGCTTACCTAGACTCGAGGACTTTTTCCTTACAGCACTAGATCACTGTGGTAAACAAAACCAGCACACTTTCACCTGGGACGGGGTGGGGAGGGGGTGCCAGGGTCATCAGAGGGTGGGGTGCCTGTCCATAATTTCTCCAAAGCTGGGGTTGGGCACCTTATGCTGTGAGGTGGGGTGTGAAGAACTTTGTGTGGTAAAAAAAATGCTTAGCTTTTTAAATTTAACAATGTTTTCTTTCCAGGCCTTCTGGTTGCCCACCATTGATGACTGACTCTAATGTTGCTTGGCTAATTGTGAATAGTGAGGGTGGCCATCAGGAAAACCTCAGAGAGGACTGAGATAATAGTGAGATTGGATCATTTGACTGGGCTGGAGAACATCTTTTCACATGGCCCTCCCCTGGATGTGCTGTACATCTGCTCAAAAGAAAAAAACTCCTTTGCTGAGCTTCTTCAAAAGGACTTGTGGTGCTGCAGATTCATTTGGGACTTGGCCTTTGCAGCTGTCACCCCACCAAGCTCCTCCAGAGGAGTGACCAGACTTGTAATTAGGTTATAGTGGAGCACTCAGTGCGCCTTCAATTTTGAATGTATTTGCTGCTGAGGAGCCAGTGAAGTTGTCAGTTCTGCACATACATTCTCCCACCCCTGTAAATGCATGGGAAGCCGAAGTTCTGGTTTTTGAGATGCTAGGGAAATTCATTGCCCCTTGCCCTCTCCCTGCATGTCTTTTACTAGGTCTCCCTGTGTACTTAAGGCATTATTCCACAGTCATCATGTTTCTTAGGTGCCAAACATTTACAGAAGTCTTCATATACCTTGGGGTCAGATACTGTAGGACCTTGCTTGTAAGGAAGCCATGCATTTAACCCTAGGAGAATGGGTGGTCTGGGCAGGCCTCAGGCTCATGTTGGGTAGAAAAAGGCCCAGAAGACTAAAAGGAAGGAAGCGGTTAACAGGCAAGTTCCTAGGGTTGGAAGGTTTCCCAGCCGTCTGGTGTAGTCCCCCCATCAAGACAAACCCACAGTCATCCTGGGTGCCTACCAAGCTTGGTTTCTACAAAAGCAAGGTAGGAGTCTTATTTTTGTACTTGAGACATATCACGCTTTCCTGTGGGCCAGTATTGTGGAGTGAGTGAGTTTACACTGATGCCTTCCTTCCCTGTCCATCACAAATTGTGTACATAGTTTCCAAATGACACTCCTTCCTCATGCCCCCTCCTTTCCTCAGCTCCCCACCCAAGAGCTGGTTCTAGGCCTGTGTTACATGTTATATTTAGCCTTTTTTATATAAGATCTTTGATTTGTTTGTATTCTAGCACAGCGTGTGCATCTCCATTTAAGTATATTTGTGTATACATATATGCATATACCTGCATATGCATATCTATCTGTAGTTTCTCAAAGTTCAGCCTAAGGAAATAGTTGTGCAGCCCAGGAGAAAGACTACATCCTTGCTAATAGTGTTTGCCACAAGTGTTAGTCTTCCCTGTTACCTTTTTCTCTTTGGAAGACTAAATAAAACAAAGCTTCTAGTGTTTGCTGTTTCCATGGCAGCTAAGTGAGGGTCTTGGGATGACTCTCCTGTGTTCTTCAGGCCACACTTTGGAGCCCTCTCTACAGTATTACTCTTTTTTGCCTGGTGATGCTCTGTGCTTACATACGTGTGACAGTCGTTTTTGCATGGTTTCTGTGCCTAGTTTGCAGCATTTGGGAACAGGATGCTGGAACCAAAGTATTTTTTGTTTGAGGCTACTTTGCAAATTACAGGTCATTCCCACTTAGCTGGTATGTCTGCTTTCTTGCTTTTTCTTGCCTCCTATCGAGAGGAAGAATCTCTAGTTAGGCCCAGGTTGAGATGAAGTACAGACAGGCCATGGGCTTTTCTTCCCCTGCATGGCCACTGGAGCAGAGCAAATGGTATCTTACTAAGCTCCCAACCAGACATTTATGTAGGTAACACCCCCTGCAGATCCAGAAATCTGCCTAACAAGGTTATGACTTGCCCAGAGGTTTCCAGCTGCTGGGGCTAAATCAAACCATCTCTGCTGTGTCTGTTGAGCAGCAAGCAACAGCTATGAACAATTAACCCATTTTGTTTAAAGCAATTATTTCGGGACTTGTTGTTTAAATTGAAAGAGCAAGGATTATACACCTTTCCCAAAAGTAGACAAAGTCTGCAGCTGCCACCATACACCCTCTATGTAGTTCTGCCTTCCCAGAGTATTTGAGCTTTAGGAATCAAATGATCTGAGCTGTTACTGCCCACCCCTGCTTTTCATGTTAGAAAATTCATGCTAGGACTAACTACAGAGAGAGTACTTGAAACCATGGGTTAACAAGAAAGGCTGCGCAGCATAACTTACATATGTGTAATGACAGAATGACTTGCCCAGTAGCAGGAATAATTTGAGTTCCTGTGTCTAAAGCTAAAGCACCAAGACCTTTCAAAGTATGACACCTCACAGCCTCTACTTCTGAGCCCTGTGGCACTACTGCTGGCTCCAGAGTTGCTGAGAAAAGGGAAGATGCAGCTGGAAGTGACCTCAGGCACTGGGATGTTGGAGACGTAAGAGAAGAAAGAATTCAGGCTGAGCCTATGTTGCAGGGATGTCTCAGTGGCAGCCAGAGGTGCTTCAGCTCTCCTCAGTGCTCATCACCTTCTGAAGACTCAAGGCCAAAGCCACTGCTTTATATATGTGACCGTGATACTACATTGGTAAACCACCAGCCAGTAGGGCATCTTTTAAATATTCCCTGTTGCAATCATAATTATTGCTTATTTTTAAAAATTTAGGAATTTATACAATCAGTTTGCTACCCAAATGCTACATAGCATTGTTAAATCTTTTGGTGTTAAATGTTCCTCTAAACTTCTGTGCATAGATTTTTTTTGGTGTGTTTACATAGTTGTTATTCTACTGTACATACGATTTTATGTCCCTTTTGTACTTAACATAAAACATTTTTTCCATGTTACCAGTCTTAAAGTTTTCTGGCTTCAGCTTCTTCCACTGAGTTTCTGTAAGATTGCTTTACGTGGTTCCCAGGAGGCAGGGATGGGTTGTCCACTGTTCTGGCTCACAGGGGGCCCTGTGATGATGTGAATGGGCCCCAGACCCATTCCTCAACCTCAGGCTCCAACATCCATAAGGGCCAGAAATGAATGACTGGCAAAAGCGGGCTTGAGTCAGTCTTGATCTTCAAAGACTGCTTAGCACAAATCTCAGTCTATTTCCCCTACTCTGTACCTCAACACTTGATCAGTTTGACAGCCCCTCGTTGGAATGAGTCATTCTGTCAGGGCCTGGCTTCTAGAGCAAAGATGGCTGGAGCCTTCCAGGCACCTGTACCAGGTCTGGCAGAAGACCTAACCATTTGCTTGTAACCCATCACCTGGCTGGTGAGCTGGTAATTCCTGGATCCTGGACTAAATCCAGCTCAGCCTCCTCAGAGCTGTAGGACCTGCCTCCTTTTGGTTCTCAGGCTGGCTCTGAACCAGAAAAGATGAAAACCTTGGGCCTAGCTATGTATAAGTTACAAGCCTGTAGCCCCAGCATTTGGGAGGCTGAGGCAGGACAAGTTCAAAGGCAACCTGGGCTATAGAGGGAAACGCCCATCTCTAAAAACACATATGCGCTGCTGAAGTGAGCACACAAATACAAATTTTTAAAGGAAAAAATCAGGCCTGCTACATTAGCCAGTTCTTTTAGGTGGTAGAGGAGCCATCCTGGCTTAGATACGATTGGCCGTTCATAGGTACTCCTGACTTCCAGCTACAGTACCAAGGGGGAACACACTCAGCAAAGCCTGCTGGAGCCTTTAGCCTTTCTTCATAGAGAGTAAGCAAGTAGACCAGTAGGGTTGCCCTTGCAGCAGTCCGCCAGGAGACTGACTGCACCTACTCCCCAGGTTTTAGTCTCATGCAGGGAGTAAGACCAGAAATGGGCAGAAGGCGGGGGTAGAAGAGCCAGCAGGCTGGCCCAGCAGCTGATGGGTAACAAGCAGGGAACAGATGCTGCCCACACACTACTCCGGGAGGAAGGGGAGAGCTGTGCTGAGGAAGGAGGAAGTCACACCCCTGTGGGCTTGTGTGCTCTCTCCAGCACTGGCTGGCTGCCTGACTGCAGAATGGAGTCCTAGGGAGCTGCTAGAATTCACAGACCAGCCAGTTTGCCAAGGCCTAGCTGGGGCAGACCAATTGGCCTGCAGGTCCAGGGCTCTTGAATACAGCTTTGTGAAAATGAAAAAAAAACTGATGCTGCAGTTTTTCCTGTCCGCCCTGGATAGTGAAATCTAAAATGAACTGATGGGTAACAAACAGGGTCTGAGAGCCTCTCAGGTAAGTCACATACACAAGTTTTACATCAGCTGTCTTGAATGACTTTTATCAGGCTGCAGTCTAGAGTTGAGTTGCCTGATAAAAGTCACCTCTGTTACAAAACTAGGAGTTAATCAAGAGTCAGGTAAAGCTAGGTCCTGAAGATGGCTTGTCTTGTAATTCAACAAATAGTTCCTGAGCACCTGAGCTTCATAAGTATCAGATGACAACAGTCTTGTGAGGAAGATAAGAACTGAAGCTATTCATCCAATAGCAATCCGTGAGGTCCTAGCTTGCCTCCAGTCCAGTCTAGTAGCTTTACACAAACTGGTATTCAAAAGCAAGTAAAAATGCAGCCATTCTGCTATCTCAAGCACAGAGCTTACAGGTAGTAATAAAGGCTTCTTCAGTTTCCTGGCAACAGTGAGGGCAGCTCTCAAGCCAAGAACTAAGGAAGATGCAATGCTAATAAAACCTGTGGTCCTGATATGCAAGCTTGCGAGGTAGAGCTAAAACTAATCAACTGGAAGGTAATGGTAGAAGGTGTCAGTGATCCACGGACAAGCAGTCCACAATTCACAAGGGCTGTTCTGCATATAAACATTTAATAATAAGGAGATGATAGCAACAAAGGCATTGCTGGGGCATGGAACTACAGCAGGGCTGAAGCAGTCAGCTAGGAGACCAGGCAGAGTCCTGCCCGCCTAGCCAACTGAGACATCTTGCCCCTTTTTGCTGTGCCCCATCTTTAGCTCCAGAACCTGTGTCCTGCAGTAGTAAAGGACAGAAGGGCAAGGCCTGAGCTGATCTCCTCAGAAGCTGTCTTCAACATGGTTATTTCACAGGGTACCCTGTCTGGACTAAAGGCTGCATGGATGCCCTGACATTTGGAGATTGGAACCCTGGATCCAGATAAGCAGCTTGTCCCTCATGGCATCTTTGGCAGCTAATACCTTTAACCCTGGTGTCCCTATCTGACAATACTTGAGGTTACTGAGGATCCTTTCTGGGGAGCCTTACAGAAGTTTCCTAACGTGTAAAGTACCTCTGCCGGAGGGATGTTACGGTAAAAGGCAGGACCTGGTGGGCTAGCTAGGCTCTCTACAACTTTTTGTACTGGAGATTGAACTCAGGACCTCACACTTACTAGGCAGGCCCTGTACAACTTCTCAGCTCTGGCTGCCCAATCTAAACATTTCCCTTCAAATGGATGGGTGGGGTGGAAAGCAAGAAGAACGCTGAGCTGTGGCTAGGGATGGGGCAGCAAGGCCTGCTCCTGGCCGTGGAGAGAGAGATGCCCAGACTGTACCAGCCCTGGAGTGGTTCTGGGTTGTAATGTGTGAATCCTCAGGGTCCACTGCCTCCTTGGACTTGGCTGTGCAAGGGAATCACGAACACGGAGACGTCATCATAGGACACCTGCCCTTCCCCCATGGGACCGTTGTCCTTCCCCTGTGTGCTTTGGATCAGCATTTGGGCCAACTCTGAGAACCTGTGAAGAGTATCCCATAGATGTAGTTTGGGGCTGAGCAAAACAGCAAGGTCAGCCCTCCAAAAGCATTCAGTGCATAGAACTAGACAGGGAGACCTAAAAAATGTCCATCTGTAAGCCAAGCAAGCCACAAACCTGGGAGGGTCACAAACAGACCACAGGAAACCAAACCCAAAGATCTTTGGGAAGAACACATCGCGCTCCCTTCTCTCTCCCAAGAGACAGCACTGATCCTGGCTACCTGCCCAGAGTTGGGCTCATTATCAGTGCTGTGTTCTCAGTTTTAACAGCTTGATGTTGTTGGCACCATTGTAGGCCTAGGCAAGTCCCCAGCAGCTATAGTACCTGTGTGGGTCATCTCGGTTCCCGGGAAGGAAGCTCCATACCAGCCGTGCCACCTGCTCATTAGAGAGGACATCCCAGAGCCCATCTGTTGCCATGACGACCACATCATCTTCCTGCAGCTCTAGCTGGTCCATATCCAGCACAGTCACCTGAAAGTTAAGCCCAGCGATCCTTTGGCACTCCCTGCCTGGCTCCCATCAGGCTCACTTTCCTTCTGGGCTGATGGAAGCTGGGGTAGATTACCTGGCACCCTCACCTGTGGGACAGAGAGCAAGAAGGGTTTGAGCTGGATGTTGGTGTCCAGGACTCTGAGCTGATGGTCTCCTAGGCCCCGGGAGACGGCCAGTGTTCCCAGTAGTCGAGCCTGGGGCCAAGAAAAGTGTGAGGTGATGGTGAACTGCTCCAGTAAATGCCTAAGTGCTAGGTACTGGCACTACTGGGCACATAAGGAGACATGACCATGACCCTCAGAAGCCCATGGCTGGGGCAGAAACATAAGGGACCAGACCTCAAGCAAGCCCCAGGGGCTGGGCAGTGCCCACTCTGCCCTGATGGAAGGGGACTTCCCCAAGCTTCTCCCTGCCCACCATGCACCCCCACCCTACCCTGCTCACCAGCCATTCATGTGGTGATCCCTGAACAAAACCTTCCGACCCAAGTCATCCCCCTTTCATCACCAAGGGAACTCCAGCTGCAGGACCCAGTAAGAGATAAGGGAATTCCCACCTCCAGGGAACAACTAAAGAAGGGTTCTCGAAGGGGAGCCAGGACTGACCTGCCGACCCTGTCCATGAATCAGTGGGTATTTGAGATCTGATTTCTCCACGAGTTTGTAGCTCCTGGAACAGGAACAGCTCAAGCATCATCCAAGGACCATATTCTACCTCATCTCTCAGCCCATGGCCCAGCTGTCACACCCTTACAGTGCCCACTCTGCCCAGAGGAAAAAGGACTGCCCCCAGGCTTCTCCCTGCCCACCATGCACCCCCACCCTACCCTGCTCACCAGCCATTCATGTGGTGATCCCTGAACAAAACCTTCTGACCCAAGTCATCCCCCTTTAATCGTCGAGGGAACTCCAGTCGGGTGAACTCACCAGCCAGAAGCTCTGGGTAGACAAAGGCCTGGGGTGGGGAAGCTGTGTTCAGGCCAGGTTTCCTTTTATGGCTACCTGTGGCTGTGGATCCAGAAGCTGGGGGCCACAGCCTTCCCCCTTCCAAGGGAACCACCTACCAGCTGCTGGATCCGCTGCCGCTCAGTCTCTGGGGTGAACTCAGAGCTCAGTGGCCTTATCTCATCTCTCCGTACCAAAAGAGCCCTGGTGGGGGTCAAGGAGTACAGGAAGGTGTGAAACTACCTCTGCCCTCGCCTTTGGTCATGCTCCTGCCAGCCCCACCAGCTACTGGAGCCAGCTCTGGCCACACTGATCCCTCGCTCAAAGCCCTCCCTGATTCATCAGGACCTTCAGGATGAAGGCTCAGGCCTTTGGTCTGACACCTGAGGTCCCTGCCCTCCCTGCCTTCTATTCTCTGTCCTCACATTCAACATATGCCAAGTATAAATACAGTACAAACAGCTCAGCCAATCTTCCCCATTTCGAAACCTCCACTTCCATCCACCTTTCATGGTCCTCACTGCTTCCAGTGCTCTCCTGCCTACGCATAAAAGCTCACTCACCTGCTATCCCCAGCATTGGCCACGTACAACTTTCCCTGCAGAGACACAGCCACCAGTGCTGTGCAGCCGCCCACCTGGCATGAGGCCTCCAGCTCCCGCCCGATCAGCTCATCCTGAAAGGAACCAAGGTAGACTGAGCTGCCACCAGTCCCGCCACCATACATACTACGGTCCCCAACTTCCACCCTACAGTATACTTTCAACCAGCAGGCCTGTAATCACAGTCCACAGTCTAGTCATAACTCTCAAACCTTTGTGTCAGGAGACGTAGATAAGGGAAGTGCTACTTAAAACAGGAAAAGAAATCAGTTCCTGCACTAAAAACCAAGTGTGTACGAAAAAAGATGCAGGTAAGAGCACTTAGAATATAACAAACACTGAGTATGTGGGAGGGGTTAGCTGCAGTTAGTAGCAAACAAACCCAAGCCCTCTTCCCAGTCTGATGATCTGGGGTGATTACAGCAGTAGGAATGCCCCATTCCCTCAGGCCCCTGAGGCCAAACTTTCCCTTCTTCCCCAAAGACCGAACTCACACACTCCTGGAAGGCACTCTCCAAAGCCCCAATCACCAAGTCTTCAGTCTTGATGCCCTTTTCCTCCACAAACTGGGGATCACTGAGGCAGACACAGTGGCCACTGAGGTGCATGGGGGGCCGAGTGGCCACAATGCCTTCTACCACAGCCTCCAGCTGCCGGCGCAGGCAGGAGTGCAAGGTGTTGGCAGCCAGGATGGCCGCAGCCGGACCGCCATGCCCATCAAACAGGGCCCAGTAATGACCTGTCAGGAACTGCATCAGAAGGGCTGTGTTAGCTCCGCCTGGCTTCCTCGGTTGCCCCCAGGCCTAGCCTGAACTAGGATATGGGCAGCCAGGCAGAAAAGCCTCAGCCTACATGCCATGGGCTCAGCCTGTCTGAAGGTTTGGGCTGGTTTGCACTCACCTCTTCTGTGCAGAGGGTCAGCCAATCTTGGTCCTCTTCAGCTCCAAACTCGTATCTCCGTATGCACAGCTTCCCGCAGGCAGCCTGATCCTCATTGAATTCAGACTTTTCTGCATTTATAATCCTGAGGCCAAGAAGTGGTCAGCGACCATTCGGGGACACACCTATGTCTCTGCAGGCTACAGACCCCAGCTAGCAACAGCTCCCAGGTGCTAACCCTGTCGCACCTGGACGATCACCCACCACATTGGCTTCCGAAGCTCAGTGGCTTAAAGTTGACTCGGGGCTGAGGGACAGGGTGGGCTGCCTGGAAGGATCTGGGGCGCCTTCATCTCACTGTAAACCCCTGTTTCATACAGCATAGACAATAGCCCAGAGTGATGTGTGAGCATGTGTGTGTGCGCGTGTCTTCGAAGTCCACTAGATGTCTACTCTCCTGGCCTCATCTTGGAAACCCTTGGAGCGCAGGTCCTTCCCGACCTCCAAATCCCCAAAGTTGGCGACTCCAAAGGTCGGGGTGAGGTGTGTGTGGGGGGCTGTCGGGTTTGGGTCTTCAGCTGTGGGCTCGCAGGGGCCATTTGCAGGTGGGGTGGGGGTGTCGCTCCCTCTGCTTAGCGTGTTTCCTAGGCCAACACCGAGCCCCAGCCGGCTGGGCAGGCCAGGGCCGGGACGGGGACGCGGGCGGGGGAGGAGCACTCACTCGGCGTAGCCTGCGTTCCAGGGCAGCGCGCTGCCCCGCGCGGGGCTGCGCACGGGCCGGGAGTCCGCGCGGCGCGCGGCGTCGGCGGCGGGGCTGGAGCCGGAGCCGCGCAGGAAGCGTGGCCGCCGGTAGGGCACGGGGCTGGCGCGCGGCGCAGACGGGCGCGGGGCGGGGAGCGGACCCCCGGGCAGCAGGCGGCGCCGCAACCAGCCGGCGGACATGGCGCGGCGGCAGGGCCCGGGGCTGCGCCAGACTCCGCGGCCCCGCGGCCTGGAGCAGGAAGCGGGCCGGGGGCGGGGCTGGCTGGGGCGGCGACGTCCCAACCCCAGCCTCCCGCCCCAGTCCTTGGGCGGCCTGTTGAACCACCGCAAGCAGGGACTGCTGTGATCAGCCCGTTTGAAACGCGAGAAAACTGAGCCCAGAGAGGCGAGGGTGCCGGCCTGCGTGGCACAGCAACACTAAGGAGGACCTGGGAGGGCACTAACCTCCCTGTATACGGGAGGCTCGGCTCCCTCAAAGTCGGGGCAGCTTCCCCTGCTGGCCTTACGCAAGGGGAGGATGGGGACAGGGTGTCCTGGGCGGTGTCCGGCTGGCGCACCGAGGCTCTGTGTCAGAGCCCCATGTGCCTTCTCACCCACCCAATCTCCCTGGCTGGAGCTTAGTGGTCACCGTGACCTGCCCATCCTGAGCCGAACAGCGACCCCAGGGACTCTCATCTCTGTAAGGGCTGCTGCATCTTTGCTGGAGAGACGGCCTGCTCTTCACTGGAAGTGAGTGACTGATGGACAAGAAAAACCTGTGGAGACTTAAAAGGCGAGTCAGTGGTGCCCAAAGGCTGCAGTTGGTCAAAGCTGAGACCTGGGATCCAGGAGTCAAAGATTTCCATCTGGGCTGAAGGCAAAATGTTGCATTCCCTTAACCCCTGGCTAGCTGTCACCATGGAGGCAGCTGCCGTGGCCTGCCACACATCTGCGTTTTAACTCACAGTCATTCATCTGTCACCTAAACCCAACCTCTGCGTAAGACTGCTGTTTCAGTTTCATCATGGAGGACCCTGAGGCCCACAGATGCCCAGGCTGTGCTGTTCCCGTTATGACAGTGTGGCTAAGACCTCCCCACCACCTCCGGATTCCTCTTCCCCTTTCTCCTCCAGGAAGCCTATTTAAAGTCCCTGAGGGCCCAAAAGCCTGAGACTGGCATACCATAGAAGGTCTCCCTTCCTCTCCACTGTTAAGCAGAGGCCTCTGTTCAAGCCTCACTTCCTCCAAGCAGCCAGGCTTACTCACTGGGGTCCCCTGTCCCAAGGAAGAAGGGTCAGGCAGGGGATGTAGTTTGGTGGCCCAGTGCCTGTCTGGCAAGCTTGAGGTCATGAGTTTGATCCCTGGTACAAAAAAAGAAAACAAAAAAACGAAGGCCTTTGGGTAGACTGCTGTGCCTGACACCCCTCCTTCAATGACTCAGTTCCACAATGCCCTGGTGTCTCATTTACTGAGCCTATTGTGTGTGCCAGGCCCACTGCATCCAGGTGGAGGGACAAGTCAGAAAGTCTCCCAAAGAACCCCTGAGCTCAGATCAGTTACTGGGACAGCAAGGGCCCAGGGCCAAGGTGAAGCAGGCCCAGTTCACCAAGTAGGGTCACTGTATTACAACCAGTCGATGGCTCAGAGGCTTTTAAAATGTGAAGCTAGAAAAAAAGTCTTCCTAACTGACGGTCTGGGACTCATTTAGACACAGTTTGTTTGAGTCCTAAGACATTGCCACAGGATCTGTGGGCTGAAATCCAGCACTCTTCCCCCTACCCTTGATATGGGCAATTATTGAAGCCAGGGCTTTTGCACTGAACTATGTCCCCAGCCCTCCCTTTTTTAACTTTTTATTCAGTAAATTGCCCAGACTGGGCTTGAACTTCCGGTTTTTCTGCCTCAGCCTCCCAGACTACTAGGATTACAGGCATATGCCACCACACTCAGTTGCCTTCTCAATCTTTAACCTACATTTACCTTTTCTCTTTCTAGAACTTTCCAGGTTCTGTGATATTTCAAATTGCAGATGAGATGCTCTGGGGGTGAATTTTTCTTTTTTCTTTTTTGGGGGGGAGAGGTGGGTTAGGGTTTGCTTCATTCCTTTTTTTGAGACAGGGTCTTGCTATGTAGTTCAGGCTGGATTTGAACTCACTAGGTAGCCCAAACTGGCCTTGAACTCGGGGCAATCCTCTGCTTCAGCCCAAGTGCTAAGATTATAGGTATGAGCCACCATGCCCAGCCTTTAGGCTTGAACTGAGCCCTTAGGTAACTATGTAGACCCTCACTCTCCAATGACACCCTTCTCCCAAATGCTCTAGTGACCCCTACACTGCCTCCTCCTGGCCAGTGCTGGGAATTGGGGGAAACTGAAAGCTAGGGAGGAACAGGCCAAGAAAAATGAAAGATTTTATTCTAGTTTTAAATTTACAATGAAAATGGCTTCAATTTAGCTACATATCTGTTCTCTAACAAGAGATTGTAGTTTTGCTTTGAGACAGGGTTTAACTATGCAGTCAGGCTGGCCTCAAACTCACAGTGCCCCCGCCCCACTTTAGCCTCCCAAGTGCTGCCATCACAGGTGTGCACCACCACACATGGCTTGGGTTTACTTTTTTTAACTTGGTATTTTCACATGACTCAAAATTCAAAAGGGCCAGGGATTTAGCTCAGTGGTATAAGCACCTGCCTGGCAAGTGTGAGGTCATGAGTTCAATCCCTGGTACTAAAAAAAAAAAAAAAAAAAAAAAATTCAAAAGGTATAAAAGCATATTTATGGGTCGGGGATATAGCTCAATGGCACAAGTGTCTGCCTGGCAAGCACAAAGTCGTGAGTTTGATCCCCCGTACCAAAAAAAAAGAAAAAAATTTAAAAGTGTATCTAGCAGCAGGTCTCCCTGCCTCCCATTCCCTGGCTAGCCAGTTGCTCTTCTACAGACACGCAATATTACTAATTTCTTAGTAATATTGGCTCCTTCCAGAGATGTTAAGGGTATTCTGTACAAATTTTAAAAACAAAAACTGTGTAAAAATTTTCCTACATTAAACACATAATAATCTAGGCTGTATTTTGCATCTAGATGTTTCACATAAGATCCCTCTGAATGTCTGTATGAGCCTTTCATACACGGCCTTGTCTTTTGTTAGTTTCTCTGCAAATGCATGGACTTCATATAGTTAGGCCCCAGGGATGGACATTTAGATTGTTTTCAATGTTTTGCTTTCCAGTTTTTAGTATGCGTACATATTGGTAAGATCAGTTTCTCCTAAGAAACTCTTGGGTCAGAAGCATCCAGGGTTCATAGCAGCACCATTCACAAAGGCCAGAATGTCGAAATTGACCTCATCTCTCAGTAGATGATTGGACACGTTGCCATACAGACTATGCAGTCAATGGAATATCGTTCTGCTGTAAAGAGGAACAAAGTACCAATTCGTGCTACACCATGGCTGAATTTTAAAAACAGTACGCTAAGAGAAAGCAGACACACAAGGGCCCATTTTGTATGCTATATCCTGAATAAGTAAATTCTTACAAACAGGAAGTAGAGTGGTGCTGCCGGGGCCTAATTGTGCAAGCACCACCTGGTCGCTGTGTTCACCCCAGGACTCATTTGAAGCACTGTACACAAGCAGCCGTCTCATCTTTCGGCCTGAAACCAGATCTCAGAGGAGGTGGAGTCTGCTTTGATACCCGATGGCCCTCGGGCTCCTTGCCCAAGTCTCGGGATCTGAATGAAGCTGAGCCCAGGGCTCAAACCCCAGTACCTAAGGAAGATCCCCTTCACTGCTTAAAACCTCTTCCATGAGCAGTGAGCGATGAATGGAGGAGACAAGGGGCTCAACAAGACTTCCCGCCTTTGTTACAGTTTCTTGAGTAAAGGAAATCGAGGTTGTTGGGCACAGTCATTACCAGGTGACCAAATGCTTCACCTCTCCAAACCTCGGGCTCTTCCACTGTACGATGGAAACAGTGCACTCAGGGGCTGTCATCATGTTTACATAAATGTTCCCAGTGTCTAAGTCGGACACAATCGAGGGGTGGTGCCAAATGCCTGTAATCCTAGCACTCGGGAGGCTGAGGCCAGCCTGGGCTACATAGATCCTAACTTTAAAAAACAAACCCGGAAAAGTATGTGACATAAAGACTTGTGTCAGGTATCAGGCAGGTCTCACATTCCATCATCATGTCTCAGAAATCCCAGACCCAAAAGGCAGCTTCCTTTCCAATCCAAAGTCCCTGAGCAGGGACTGATGGGACTCTTGAGGTTCACGGAACCTGAAGACACAACAGGCTGACTAGCTGGTAGCAGCATGCAGTGCTAATGCCAGGAAGATAAGGCTGCTAGGTTTGGAGAGAAATCTATTAAAAGCTGGGAAGTTCCTGAGACTCACAAAGTTCTGGCCTTCCTTCAACCTCTAGGCCTTTGCACACGCAATTCCCTCGTCGCAGGACCTTCCACTCTGCGCTGCGGGTCACCCCTTTCTGTCTCGCTGAAATTTCACTTCCTTCAATCAGCCGTTCATGTCTGGATTGAGATACCGTCCCTCGGCTGGCTGCCTGGCAGGGTAGTCTCATCTCCCACCTTCACCCCATCCCCGATATGAGCACATCCCCGCGAAAGGAGCTCCGGAAACGCTCCCTGAGGAAGGGTCCCCGCACAAGCACGCACGCCCACCATCACCCAAAACCCCTTCCAGTTCCGCCCTGAAACTAAACGCAGATTCGCCCCCGAGCGCAAAACCAGCAGGCCGGGGGCAAACAGTCTCACGCCTGCCGCACCCACAGACCACCCGGATCCAGGTGTGTCGACGCCCACGCAGTGCACCCCAGCACAGCCAGCTGCACGCAGGACTCTTTCCCAGCCACGGAACGTACAGGACCGAAGATGCAGCCACAAAAATCCTGCCGACCAGGAGCCCATCGCGCACGCGCCGCTCGAGCCCCGCCCCTCCCCACCGTGCCATCGGGGGCGGGGCGCCGCTGGGGGCGGGTCCTGCGGCACCGCCCGGGAAGCTGCGCGAGGTTCGCCGGCCTCCACCACATCCTCCTCCTCCCGGTCCAGCGAGTGTATCCCGGCCAAGGCCGATTGGCGGCTCCGACGGCGTGGGCGAGCGCGACGCCGAGCCATGGCGCACCAGACGGGCATCCACGGTGAGGGTGGATGGCGGGCGGGCAGGGCGCCCAGGGCTCGGCTCTCGGCGGGGCCACCCTACCCGGCTCTCAGCCCCTTCCTCTTCCTCGCATCAGCTGGGAGAAAGCTTCCTGTTCTCTGCAGCCGCCAGTCTTTGCAGATATGGGGTGGGCACATCTCGGGGCTTGCCATATATAGTCAGGAGTTGGTGCACATGTTTGCGCACAGCTGGGGTGGAGGTATTGGTGTACCCGTCCGGGGGTGGATACGCCTGTAGGTGCCCCTCTCGTGTACTGTCGTTTCCTTCCGGGGGTGGGCATACCCGGATGCGCACATCTGGGAGAGTGTACACGCATGTGCACATCTGGATGTGACTTGCCTGTACATCTAGGGTCATTCATGTGTGTGAACCGGTGGCTGTTGGACCCGTAGGTGGCATGGGACCAGCTTAGACACCATTGTGTGGCAGTGCGCACGTCTGTGGGTGTCTGTGTGTGCACGGTTGGGGCGCATCTCAGCGTGCATTTGTTACCATGGATGCATGCACAGCCAGTGCCTTACGACCTGTATGGGCTTGTGTATGTGTGAGGAGAGGGTCGGGACCTTTGCACTTTAAAGACTGTCACACTCCTGCAGGCCAGCTGCGGAAGGAACCTGGGATAGGGCCCTCTAAGGTGCATGGGGAAAGTTGCCAACCTGACCTTGACCTCTGACCTCCCTCTCATTTTCCACTATGATCTCCTCAGTCTGCCACAGCCAGGGTTGGAAAGTCCCAGCTCCAGTCTGGAAGCAGAAAAGAGGGTCCAGATAAGGGCTTAGTCGGGGAGGGTCCTGGAGAATCCTGGCCAGCTCCCAATCCCCACCCTCATTCCCAGGAAGCTCCTATGTCCCACTGCATCACACACAACCCCCCTCCCCGGAACCCCAGTCAGGCAGGCTGAGAGAAAAGCAATGGCTGCGGGCCAGGCGTTCTGTCCCTCCTCAGACCTCAGTGTCCCCATCTGTCACTGGCCTGGGAAGGCCACCCAGCCTAGGGAAGACCAGGCCTGTTGCCTACACAGCCATCAGCTGTGGTTTTGCCATCAGCTGCTCTGCTACCACACTCCTGCCCAGGGCTGTCACCATCGACCTGCCTGACCGCCTGGATCCCTGGATCCCAGCCTGTGGTTGTGGCCACTTAGTGGCTATGCTGCCCAATGAGGGTTTCCCTGACCCCGCCCCTGCTCCCACCTCCCCACTGCGGGACCCAGGGAAGGAGCTGGAGGATGGGCTTTCTCCTTCAGCCCCACAGGGGGAACTGCTGCAGGGCCTGTCCCTTCCTTCCCCTTTGTCTGGTCATAGCTGCTGGCCCTCTAAGACCTCTAAGCTGGGAGGAGTTCCTGGGGAAGAAATGCAGCACTCTTCCCTGCTGGCAGGCCTGGCTGGGGGACACTGGGACTGGGCTGACCCCCAAGCCTTCCTTCTGCCTGTGTGCAAGCCCACCTGGCAAACTGGTGGGGGAGATCACCTTGAGCATCAGGGGCCAGCCCTGTCCTGGCCATAGGTGTGGGGACACTGACCTGAGAGCAGGACTGGGAGGGACCATAACGGTAACCTGAGGCTCACTGGACTTGGGAGGGTGGGCCAGCTGGGGAGGAGGTCATGAATCTTTGATGACCGGGGCTCAGGTATCCCAGGCCTGGCCTCTGGATTATTGATAGTGGTTGGGGAGGTGGTGGGGTAGGCTGGGAAGTCTCTTCTGCTTGGGTGTCAGTTTGCTGTGGGAACACTAGAAGGGGCTCATCAGCCTTTCCCTCTGGGGAACTTCCTGGTCCCTCCCCAAGGCCTGATCCGGTAGAAAAGGCCACTGAGCACAGCGCGCCCTCCACCCGCATCCAGTTATTTGTCACTTTTAGCAGTGGACCCTCTTGGGGTCTGCCGAGGGGAAGTTCTGTCCTGGCCCACAGGGGCTGTGTCCTGTTGTGTGACCCTCTGGGCTCACCTGGGCCACTGCACAGGCCAGTGGCCTTGGAGGGTGGAGCACAGCCTGAGGGCTGTGACTCAGGGTCACTGTGGGGGGCACTTGAGGACATGTTTTTTCCCAGAGCCCCTCCTTGCGTTGACCCATCCAGGTCCTATAAATACTTCCTGACCTCAGCCCTCCAGCTGTGTTCCTGCCGGGATTCTCCTGACCCCTGGACAGCCTCAAGGTCAGGCTGGCCTGGCCCCACTCACCCAGAGACCCAAGTAGGCCCTTCACTGCAGTTTCCCTGTCTGCCACCACTAGCAAATGTGAGACCATCTATGGCTCCCTAGCTCCAGCTGTCATCCTCACCTCAGACAGAAGTCCCTGGTCACTGGCTGTCATCATCCAGCTGTGGAGCCCAAGATCTAAGGTGGAGTCTCTCTCCTTGCATCACCACTGCTCCAGGAAACCTTCTCTGGTGCCTGAGGGCTGAAGGCATAATTACTGTCCAGCAGGGCAGTGCTGAGGACAGTACCCCAGGGCCTCAGGGTGCAGAACCAAGTTCGGACTAAGGCTGTGTGTCATGTGGGTCTGTTTCTGTGTACCCTTTGGGTGTCCACTGGCCTGGACAGATGTCCTAGAAAACCCTTCAGCTGCCTGCTGGTGTGTGTGTTAGCAAGCCAGGAAGAGTCTGTCTATGTTCACCTGTTTAAACATGTATGTCTGCTTCTGTTTCACCAGTTGAATGTATGTTCTAGCATGAGCTGTTTGTACATGTGCACCTCTCCATCTTGCACATGTTTTAGATCTGCACATGCAGCTTTAGCATGCATTGGCACATGCAGTGTACACATGTGTGAATGGATGTAGTGGTCAGTGCATGGCACTTGTCTCTTTCCCTTTGTCTGTGAACGTGACAGTGCTGTGTGTCTGAGGCTAGTGCACTGCCTGGCCTTCATGAGGCAGGGGACTGGTGGGGCCATTCACTCTCATAGCCCAGTTTGCCCAGGAGCCTGGCCTGTCTTCCGGTGGGCTGTGCCATTCCTGCTTGCCCCTCCCTGTCACCAGAGCTGTCCCAGCCAGCAGGCCACCCGCTTCTACTTCTGCTGGCTAAATTTGGGAGCTTGTGTTCAGTGGCCATCTCAGGTTCCCAGTCACATGGGGCAGTGCATTTAATCCTGTTCCCAGCGCAGCCACCAGACCCCACGGGACAGAGCAGGCCCTGGACTCATCCCTTCCACTCTGTCTCCTCACTGCTTACCATGTTTCTTGTTCTTATAGCCACAGAGGAGCTGAAGGAATTCTTTGCCAAGGCGCGGGCTGGCTCTGTGCGGCTCATCAAAGTTGTCATCGAGGACGGTGAGTGCCCCGCCGCTGGGGCACAGGTTGAGGCTGGGCCCAGCTGTTTCTGGAGTGGGGGGTGGGGGGTGTTGAGTTTGGGCTCAGGACCCAAATGGGAATGGTCGTGAGGCACTTCAAATGGCAGTGGTCGTGAGGCAACTCATGAGAGGGGAGTTGGCAGTTGCCACCCCTCCACACAGAGCCCTGTCCTGGGGCCTGCCCTGCCCGCCTCTCCACCGGCTGTGAGGTGAACTGTGATGGACCCAGTCAGGGCACTAGGCTGGGGGGCAGGGTGAGGGGACGAGGGAGTCCAGGCACTGCCGCACAGGCTAGTATCACCCACTTCCCCCCCATTTATGGTTGGCAGCCTGGCCTAGCCTGGCCATGGGGAGACCCTTCCCTTAGGAGATCCCCATGATGGAGAAAAGGAACTCATCTCCAGCCAATTCTGTGAGCAACATGGGGGTTCGGGCTTGTCAGGGCCTAGGCCTGGACCTTGGGACCTGGGGTTGTATAGGGTGGTGTCAGGGTACAGGGGCTTCAGCTGAGGTCTGAAGTGGGGAAAGTTCAGGGAGGCAGAGTACTGGACTGGGTTAAGGGCTTGGGAGGAAAGGGCTTCTCCCCATTTCCTGTGTGCCAAGGGACTGTCCCTGAGGCTGTGGACTCAGGGACTGGGCTTGGTTGGGCCCCCAGGAGTCCAGCCCTTCTCAGTAGTCATGCTATGCTGGGCCCTTTAGGGGTCACCCCTTGCAGGCTTGGTGCCCAGCTCACCTTAGCAGGGGCTGCCCAGATTTAAAACTTACCTCAGCCTTTAAAACCATGGCTGTGCTGGGCTTTGTCCAGATTGAGATGGCTTCCTGGCCCGGTAGGGGCCCCTGATGTAGGTCATGAGTGCAGCCTCTGCCCCATTCCTCAGCCCTTCCCCATCCCCCAGACAAGGTGTAAGCATTTTGTTTGTTTGTTTGTTTATTTGTTTGAGACCAAATTGGCCTTGAACCCAGTGATCCTCCTGCCCCAGCTTTCTGGGTGCTGGGATTACAGGCTGCGCCACCACCCCGGCAAGATGTAAGATTGTAAAGCAGGAAGAACCTGTAGGTGGACTCAGCAGTTGTGCATTGTAGTTGTTGTGGTACCTGGGAATGTTCAGTGTGTGACAAAAGCTCCTAAAGTTTCCAGAGAAGCGGAGAATTCCACTTCTGTTTTTTGTTTTTGTTTAGTTTGTCTTGGTTTGTGTTTTTGTTCTGAGACAGAGTCTCCTTTCAGGCTGACCTTGAACTCACTGTGTAGCTGGCCTAGGTTGGCCTCAGATTCGCAGCAGTCCTCCTGCCTCTGCCTCCCAAGTGGTAGGATTATAGGCATGGGCATGCCTATAATGGTTTGTTGAGACAGTCTTTTTTTTTTTTTTTTAATACCGGGGATCGAACTCACGACCTCGTGCTTGCCAGGCAGGCGCTTGTGCAGCTGAGCTAAATCCCAGACCCCGAGACAGAGTCTTGCAGTATATCTCAGACTGGCCTCAAATGAATGATCCTCCTCCTGAAGCTTCCTGGTTGTTAGGATCACAGGTGTGTGCCACCACACCTAGCTGAATTTTACTTCTTATGTAAAATTCCTGGTTTAAAAACATGATCAACAAATTAAACACCACTGACGATGCTTTTGGGGCCCACTCAGCCTGTGACTGCTGGTGTTTAGCCCTGATCCCCTGTGAATTCCAGGATGGCAGGCCAGGAGCCTTGCCTGCAGAAGCCACCAGGCCAGTGGGTCTGGCCCACTGGGGCTCCAGGCAGCTGAACTCTTGACCTAGCCTGGGCCCCCTGGCCAGGCTTATCATTCCTTTACCCAGGGCCCCCTCCAGCCTAGGCCTTTGGTGCCCAGCTGAGATCCCAGCCCAGAGTGGCCTGATGCCCCTTTAGCCACTTGGCACAAGCTGGGGGTGAAAGACCTGTCGGGCCCAGGTGTTAAGTTGGCCACATTTGTTTGTGACTTTGGGGGAGCAGAACCCGGATGTGGTGTGGTAGCGGGACACTACTTTCCTGGATATACTCTCCCATGCCTGTCCCGTGGCTCAGGCCCCTAGCGCCCCTCCCCCAACGCATTTGCCCAGGATGAGGAGAGGGGCCTGTTGGGTCCTACTGAGCCGGAGCTGAGGGAGGCGGGAAGGACGCCGCATGGGATTGCTCTGAGCAGCTGCGTCTGCCGATGGGGTCAGAGCGGCACCTAGCTGTGTGGGTGTCGTCACGTGGCTGGGATGGGAGGCAGGATGTGCAGCGAAGCCGCCTTGCCCTGGTTCATTCGTACGAGATGGGGGCTCCAGTGACAGTGGGGCGGGCGAGCTGTCCCTGGAGCCACAGACAGAGGTGGAGGAAGAAAACAGCTCCTCCGGCTCACCCGGCCTCTGCCCCCAGAGCAGCTCGTGCTGGGTGCCTCACAGGCACCCGTGGGCCACTGGGACCAGGACTACGACAGGGCTGTGCTGCCGCTGCTGGACGCGCAACAGCCCTGCTACATGCTCTTCCGCCTCGACTCGCAGAACGCTCAGGGCTTCGAGTGGCTCTTCCTCGCCTGGTCACCTGATAATTCCCCTGTGAGTCCGAGGGACCCCTGCCATCCCCAGGCACAGGGCCATTGAGGTGTGGGGAGGGGAGCTGAGGTTGTGTAGGGGAACAAGACCCTGCAGGAGGGAGAGTCTGACTAGGGGCCGGGAGCTTGGGTTCTCCAGCGCCCCGGCTTCAGAAGGCTGGGATGTGGGGTGTGCGAGGGCTCCCCCTGCTGGCGGTGCCGCGCTACTGCAGTGTCGACTGGTGCTGCGCCCTCTGCTGGCTGCGTAGGCACAATGTGGTTACTGGACCTTTCCGGGGCACCTCCATGCTTCTGCAAAGGCAGCCCCAGTTCCCAGGGGCCTCACGGTTTGGCACCCTTCATTCTATCCTGTCAGGTACGGCTGAAGATGCTCTATGCTGCCACACGGGCCACAGTAAAGAAGGAGTTTGGGGGCGGCCACATCAAGGATGAGCTCTTTGGCACGGTGAAGGTAGGTCAGCGTGACGGTCCGGACCTTATGCAGCATGGGGCCAGGATCACGGACCCACAGAAGGTGGGGCCTTGTGCAGGCCACAGACCACCAGTGCCAGGCTCAGTGGAATGGGAGGGCTTGGCAGTAGGGCTGCAGGCCAAGGTGCCCATGTATGCCTTGGTTCTGCCCCCCAGGACGATCTCTCCTTTGCTGGGTACCAGAAACACCTGTCATCTTGTGCGGCCCCAGCCCCTCTGACCTCAGCCGAGAGAGAGCTGCAGCAGATCCGTATCAATGAGGTGGGTGCGCCACGAACCCGTGCTCCTTGGTGGCCGTGCCTTGGCCAGGCAGGTGCAGCCTGCCTCACTGTTGCCCTGCCCCCAGGTGAAAACAGAGATCAGCGTGGAAAGCAAGCACCAGACACTGCAAGGCCTCGCCTTCCCCCTGCAGCCTGAGGCCCATCGGGCGCTTCAGCAGCTCAAGCAGAAGACCATCAACTACATCCAGCTGGTGGGTGCTCAGTCCTTCTCTGGCACCCTCACTGGCAAATTGCCCTACCACTTCTGCTCTCTGTGTGCCCGTGGGCATAGAGCCCTGCTCCCAAGCCTAGCTGAGCAGCTAATCTGTGGACTCGGAGAGCACGCTGTCCTCCTGATCCCTCTGTGTCCTGTGTTGGGTGTGAAATGGTCCTGCCCTCTTGTCCCCAGCCCTCTTCACATAGGCACTTCTATGCATACCCTGTCCTGTTCCTCACCTGTTCAGTTCACACTGAATCCTTAGTGCTGAGCCCCTTCCTGTCCCAGACGCCCTGTGCAGCCCCTGGCTTGGCCATCCCCTCTCTTCAGGTAGGTCCTTCTGCACTGGTGGTCCATGAGGCCCCTTCCAGGCTGAATGGCTCTTCCCTTCTAAAGCACCTCCCCCAAGAGGCTTCAGCACTAAGAAGGAGCTGACCCAGAGGCCTCCCTGAGGAGGGACGGGAGGAAGGGGCTCCCTGAGGTCAAGACACTTCACACCATCCCATCTGCTGCCCTTGGTGGGCGTCCCTCCTCCAGCAGAGCCTGCAAAGGGGCAGCACAGGGCAGGCCCAGGCACTTCATGAGAGGAATGTGGATCCTACAGAGAGATGGCACAGGGAGGAGACTCCTGCCTGCCATCCGATCCTACTTTGGGGGAAGAAGGGTGCCCTCATGTCTGCCCCTGCCTCTCCGCAGAAGCTGGACCTGGAGCGGGAGACCATCGAGCTGGTGCATACAGAGCCCACAGAAGTGGCCCAGCTGCCCTCCCGGGTGCCCCGAGATGCTGCCCGCTACCACTTCTTCCTCTACAAGCACACCCATGAGGGTGACTCCCTTGAGTCTGTGGGTGAGTGGCCACTGCAGGGCCTTGTTCTCTGCTGGCTGGGAGCAGCCCCAGTCTGATGCTAGATGGGTGGAAGTCTCCCAGTTCCCCATCTGTGCAACTCACCCCTCCCCCACCCCCCACCCCCGCAGTGTTCATCTACTCCATGCCGGGCTACAAGTGTAGCATCAAGGAGCGCATGTTGTACTCCAGCTGCAAGAGCCGCCTTCTCGACTCTGTAGAGCAGGACTTCCAGCTGGAGATCTCCAAGAAGGTGGGTACCCATCCCCAGGGCCCAGAACCCCAGCCTCCCTGTGGGGCATTGGAGTCCTGCATGATGGCAGAGCAAGACTCCTTGCTTCTCTGCTGCCCTGTTGGACCCAAGGCTGCCCAGCCAACAGATGGCACAGACAAGCCCAAGCCTTTGCTGCCATGTCTCCTTTCCCTGGGTCTAGGGGGCAGGGAAGGGGTGACTCGAGATGAGAGCAGCAGGCCCCAGGCTCTGTGTTGCTGAGGGTGGCATTCCAGGTGGGGTTCGGAATGCCCCCAGAGAGTCTGGATGAGAGATCAAAGAGGTGGCTCGGAGGTAGAGGTTACCAAGGGTAGGGTATGGCGGGGCCCTTGACCATTGAGGTGACCACTGCTTTACCCGCACAGATCGAGATTGGTGACGGGGCCGAGCTCACGGCCGAGTTCCTCTACGATGAGGTCCACCCCAAGCAACATGCCTTCAAGCAGGCTTTTGCCAAGCCCAAGGGCCCTGGGGGAAAGCGGGGCCACAAGCGCCTCATCCGGGGCCCTGGTGAGAACGGAGATGACAGCTAGGCGGCCAGGTAGAGCCGGGCTGGCATGTGGACTGTGGCTGCCTGCCTCGGCTCCCTGTACCTCCCTCGTCCCCAGCCTGGGCTCCAGGGAGGTGCTGACTGCAGGGCAGGAGGGCTGATGGCCTAACACTGCAGCTTCCAGGGGCCACTGGGCCAGCATTTTGTGACCCTTCCCCGTTGCTGTCCCTGCTTCTCATGTGTGCCCAGGGCCCTCCCTGGCTGGGTAAGGTGCCTGGATCAGGGGCTTGGCATAGGTCTGGCTTTCTAGGGACCTGAGACTGGGGTCCCAGAACAGCCCAGAAGCCCCTACCACATTGGGTGGGGTGTACTGGGCTGCGGCAGGGGTCGCTGCAGGACAGGATGGTTGAATGCTGTATTTTCTAAAGAATAAAATATTTTTAAATCAGTCCTTGAGTCTGGCCCCAGGGGACCGCCTCTGGCCTGGGAATTGGGTGGCTCTCTCCAGCTCAGAAGCAGATTCTTGGCCACAGTGTGGGAGAAGCAGTTTCCATGTGTGAGGGTAAGACACCCGCACACCTCTAGCATCACTTGGGGTATCTTATTCCCTGTGGCTGCTTTTACAGATGACCATAAACAGTGGCTTTAAAAAACAAGTTCATTGGGCTGGGGATTTAGCTCAGTGGCATAAGTGCCTGCCTGGCAAGTGTGAGATCATGAGTTCAGTTCTTGGTACCAAAAAGAAAAAGTCATCCTCTGAAAACACAAGTTCATTTAAAACCAGCTTGGGCAACATGAAATCATGTCTCAAACAAGAAAAGCCACTTAAATTTACCACGGTTCAGTTCCAGAAGCCAGAAATAGGAAACAAGTGTTCTAGCACTAAAATCTATGTTGGCAGAGCTGACTAGAGTCCTTATGAAAATCCATTTTCTTGGTTTTCCCACTTCTAGAGGTTGCTTGTATTCCTTGGCTTGTGGCCTCTTCCTCCATCTTCTAAGTTGGAAACATTTTGTCCAATTCTCTGCTGCCAGGGTCATGGCTCCCATCCCCTCTTCTGAAGTGACATCTCTCTGTGTATGTTCCACCACTCCCCTGCCAATGGTCCAACATAATCTTGTATTGAAAGCCTTAATTTAGATTAGCCACAAAGTTCCTTTTGCTATTTAAGGAAACACATAGTCTATAATTTCAACACTCTGAGAGGCTGGGACAGGAGGATTGCAAGATTAAGCCAAACCTGAGCAATTTAGTCTGGGAATGTAGCTGGTTTAATCCCAAATTCCACAAAGAAGAGAAGTTCAGAGGACTAGAGCATGGATCTCCAAGGGGGAATTATTTAGCCCACTACCCTGGATGAGGGTCTTTTCCAGCCCCTGTGGGGCAGAGGACATCTGCCTCCAGTCCATGTGTGTCCATGAACATGTGTTCATTCGTGTGTGTGGCACACACACACCTCTTTCAGTGCCTTAGCCTCTTTCCAGACCTGCTTTTCTGCCCTTGAGGGAGGCAGGATGGCACTGGAACTGCCAACCAGAGATTGTGGAGAAGTCTGTGCCAGGTTTGGGATTTGGCAGGTGCCAGGGCTTCTGTCTACACCTCTGAGAAGTAGGCGGAGGCGTGTCTCAGATGGTTCTCATGTGACTGATGACTCCCACCCAGCTACTGTGCCATCCCTGGGGCCTCCCTCAGGCCCTCTGCAGCCCCTGGGCTTGTCGGGAGAGCTGGGACCTTAGCTCTGACCTAGAGGAGGCTCGACCTTGCCCAGTCCAGCTGCCAGCTCTCAGTGGGCAGCTGCCTAGCCAGCTGGATGACTGGCACCTGGGAGCCTGCTGGCTGTGACACCCACCCAGAAGTGGTGTCATATTTCTATGACATCGGGAGGCCAATGTGCAGCCCTGCCTGCTCCCAGTGGGAGCCCCATTTGTTCATTCACTTGTTCACCTTCCACTTGGATCCCTCTCCGTACCTGCCTAGAGCTGCGTGCCAGGGACCCATGGCTTCAGCAGATTCTCAGTGCCGCTGTGTGTTGGGTGCTATACTGCATTCCAGGGACACAGACAAGACTTTGGCTCCCAAGAAGTTGACGTCCAGCAGAGGAATAAGACAATGTGCAGTGACCATGAAGTCAACAGTGTGGTGTAACAGAAAGATTGAAGAACATATAAAGCAAGAAACAAACAGGCAGAGGGGCTCGGGAGAGTCGGGTCTGGGAAGCCCTGGTGGAAAATGTGGCGTGCAGAGACTTAGGGAAGGAGACTCCAGGCAGAGGGATGATCAGGCTCAAAACCTGAGGCAGGAGGGGCCAGGTGTGGTCCTGCACCAGCCAGGGCAGCGTGGCTGCAGCCTGAAGTGGAAGGGCAAGTTGCATAGAAATTTGGCCACTGTATGGACTGTGATTGTGACCCAGGCAGGGATCTGGGCAGAGGAGGGACCCACAGGAAGAGTCTGAACAGGTCCCTCCAAGGGTAGGATGTGAAGAAGCTGCAGCCGGAGGGGGGCAGGGCAGCCAGGCTGCTGAGCCAGGCAGTGGAGTGGAGGTGGCAGGCAGGGCACAGACTGCAGGGTAGCCAGCAGGGCTCTGGAACACCCTGAGACCTGGGGCCAGGAGCTCAGGCAGAGCTGGGTGGGAAGGAGCCATCTCGGGAGCCCTGGCAGGACCACAGCTCTAGCTTCCTAGTGGTGTCTAAGGAGCTGGGAACAAGGGAAGAGGCCCCGCCCGCTCCTGAGGGGACTCACGCTGCCTGCCACCAGGCCCTTGAGATCACCGCTCTGCGATGGGGGTTGTGGGGGGCAGGGGGCAGGAAAGGAGGAGTGGGAGAGTCACGGTCCTGAGAGCGGATGAGGCCCGAGGGTGAGGCAGCCCTCTTGGGACAGGAAGGGGCCAGCATGGTGTCGGTGCCACCGGGCCAGGTGTGCAGAGCGTGAGCAGCATAGCAGGCCCAGATGCTCACAGACCTTGGCAAGCTGTGGCCTTTGCTCAGCGCTCCCAGAGAGCACATACGAGGCCCACTGGGGACCTTGCTATCTTGGGGAGAGTGGAAAGAGGAAGGGGTGAAGGGACTGCCTGTCATCTGACTCACTGCATGCCACCTGCCCACCCCCCGGGGGGGATGAGAGAAGGCAGCTGGACAGCAGGGAACTCTCACTTCCTCTCCTCGCAGCAAGCACAGGCGCTCGCGTCTGCAGCATCCTCCCCTGCAGCCGTTGCCTGGTCCACTGACGAGACCCTCGGAAGAAGTCCTCACATCCTGACATGGTAGGACAGTAGCCCCAGGCCCCTGGAGAAGGGGACAGTGCGGGAAGGGCTGAGGAGGCGGGGGGGGGGCTAGCAACTGCAGGCAATGGAAAGAAGCTGTCACCCCATGGCCCTGGGGACACTCACTGAAACCTGAAGACACCAGAGCAGAGCAGTCAGAGCCACTGTGGCTGAGAGGGCTGAGAACCCCCTGACCTCAGTGATGACCTGAGGCTGTGGGCTGGGCTCTGTGGGCTTTGACCCAAACAAGCTGGTAGAGTAAGAAAGCCAGAGGAGGAAGGACATGGGATATGTCCACCCAGCCAGGAGCCTAGGTGGAAGTCAGCCTGGACCACAGCAGGAGACTCATCGCTGTTGGGGTCTCAGTTAAAGGCAGGGGGATTTCAGGGTAACTGGAGCCAAAGGAGCCAGTCATTGCTTTGTTTGGAAGGAGAAGGGTTAACGGCCCCTAAAGAGAGGAAGGCAGAGCGCTAGGCTGGCTTTGGTTCTGTGTGAAATCAGAGCTGGATTTGCAGGCTCAGTCCTGGCTCTGAGACCACACTCAGGCAGAGACGGGGTAGGAGGCAAAATTGAGGTTCCTCATGGCACTGAGAGGATGGAAAGGGGGTTTGGCAGCGGGGCAGACTTGTGCAGGGAGTTGTGGAAGGCCGGTGTAGACCCCCAAAGGGGGACATGCGGGGTGGAGCCAGGGCTGGACACTCACACAGCCGCTGGCTCCCACAGGGCTCCTGCCGCAGGGACCTACACCCCCTGTCCATCCTGGTGCAGGCTGTGGTGCTGGCTGAGGCCCTGGCCCTGGGCACGCTGCCTGATTTCCTGCCCTGCGAGCTCCAACCCCATGGCGTGGTGAACTGCAACTGGCTGTTCCTGAAGTCCGTACCCCGCTTCTCTGCAGCAGCGCCCCACAGCAACATCACCAGCCTTTTTCTGCTCTCCAATCGCATCCACCACCTCCACAACTCCGACTTCATCCACCTGCCCAACCTGCGGCGTCTCAACCTCAAGTGGAACTGCCCTCCCACCGGCCTCAGCCCCATGCACTTCCCCTGCCACATGACCATTGAGCCCAAGACCTTCCTGGCCATGCCCACGCTGGAGGATCTGAACCTGAGCTACAATGGCATCACCACCGTGCCTCCCCTGCCCAGCTCCCTCGTGAACCTGACCCTGAGCCACACGAACATCCTGGTGCTGGACTCCACCAGCCTCGCTGGCCTGCATGCCCTGCGTGTCCTCTTCATGGACGGCAACTGCTACTACAAGAACCCGTGCAGTCAGGCAGTGGAGGTGGCCCCTGGTGCCCTCTTGGGGCTGAGCAACCTCACCCAACTGTCGCTCAAGTACAACAATCTCACGGCAGTGCCCCGAGGCCTGCCGCCCAGCCTTGAGTACCTGCTGCTCTCCTACAACCACATTGTAAAACTGGAGCCGGGGGACCTGGCCAACCTGACTGCCCTGCGAGTGCTTGATGTGGGTGGAAACTGCCGCCGCTGCGACCATGCCCGCAACCCCTGTGTGCAGTGCCTCACCAAAAGCCTCCAGCTGCACCCTGACACCTTCAGCCAGCTCAGCCGCCTTGAAGGCCTGGTGCTGAAGGACAGTTCTCTCTACACTCTGGAACCCAGATGGTTCCAAAGCCTGAAGAACCTCACAGTGCTGGATGTGAGCGAGAACTTCCTCTATGGCTGCATCACCAAAACCCACGTTTTCCAGGGCCTGACTCGGCTGCGCAAGCTCAACCTGTCCTTCAATTACCGCAAAAAAGTGTCCTTTGCCGGCCTGCATCTGGCAGCCTCCTTTGGGAACCTGATCTCCCTGCAGGAGCTAAACATGAATGGCATCTTCTTCCGGTCCCTCAGTGAGTATACCCTTAAGTCTTTGATTCACCTGCCCCTGCTCCAGACTCTGCATCTGCAGATGAATTTCATCAACCAAGTCAACCTCAGCATCTTTGGGGCTTTTCCTAGCCTTAGTTTCCTGGACTTGTCAGACAACCGCATCAGTGGGGATCCAACCCTGGTGAAGGCTCTTGGGGAAGCAGATGACGAGAACCGGGTCTGGCTGGGGCGTGAAGACCTTGATCCAGTCCCGCTGGGCAACCCCAGGTTTGAAGACTTCACGTTCAGATGCAAGAACATCTCATTCACCTTGGACCTGTCTGGGAACAACCTGATGACGGTGCGGTCAGAGATGTTCACCAGCCTCTCCCACCTCCGGTGTCTCATCCTGAGCCGCAATTGCATTGCACAGGCTGTCAATGGCTCACAGTTCCAGCCACTGACCAGTCTGCAGGTGTTGGACCTGTCCCACAACAAACTGGACCTGTATCACGGGAGCTCATTCACGGAGCTGCCACAGTTAACGACCCTGGACCTCAGTTACAACAGCCAGCCCTTCGGCATGCAGGGCATAGGCCACAACCTCAGCTTTGTGTCCCAGCTACACAAACTGCGGCACCTCAGCCTGGCTCACAACGGTATCAACAGCCGCGTGAATCCACAGCTCTGCAGCAGCTCCCTGCAGACCCTGGACTTCAGTGGCAACACTGTGAGCAGCATGTGGGCAGAGGGAGACCTCTACCTCCACTTCTTCCAAGGCCTCAGAAACCTGCGCAAGCTGGACCTGTCCCAGAACCGCCTGCACATCCTTCTACCCCAAAACCTGGATAGTCTCCCCAAAAAACTGACACATCTGCGTCTCCGGGACAATTACCTGGCCTTCTTCAACTGGAGCAGCCTGGTCCTCCTGCCCAACCTGCTGAACCTAGACTTGGCAGGAAACCAGCTGAAGGCCCTGACCAATGGCACCTTGCCCAATGGGACGCATCTGCAGACGCTGGACGTCAGCAGCAACAGCATCACCTTTGTGGCCCTAGGCTTCTTTGCACTGGCTACTGAGCTGCGGGAGCTCAACCTCAGCGACAACATTCTCAGGACCATTGAGTCCTCCTGGTTTGGGACTCTGGCAGGCAATCTGAAAGTCCTGGATGTGAGAGCCAACCCCCTCCACTGCACCTGCGGGGCGGCTTTCGTTGACTTCCTGCTGGAGGTGCAGCACGCTGTGCCCGGTCTACCCAACCAGGTGAAGTGTGGCAGCCCCAAGCAGCTCCTGGGCCGCAGCATCTTCGCACAGGACCTGCGCCTGTGTCTGGACGAGGCCCTCTCCTGGGACTGCTTTGGCCTCTCGCTCCTGGTGGTGGCTCTGAGCCTGGTGGTGCCAGTGCTACAGCACCTCTGTGGCTGGGACCTCTGGTACTGCTTCCACCTGGGCCTGACTTGGCTTCCCCGGTGGGGCCCCCGTGGGGCCCGACCCCTGCCCTATGATGCCTTCGTGGTCTTTGACAAGGCGCAGGGCGCAGTAGCCGACTGGGTGTACCACGAGCTGCGGGTGCGGCTGGAGCAGGGCTGGGGGCGCCGGGCTCTGCGCCTGTGCCTGGAAGAGCGGGACTGGGTGCCTGGCAAGACGCTCTTCGAGAACCTGTGGGCCTCCATCTATGGCAGCCGCAAGACGCTCTTCGTGCTGGCCCACACTGACCGGGTCAGCGGCCTCCTGCGCACCAGCTTCCTGCTGGCCCAGCAGCGCCTGCTTGAGGACCACAAGGACATTGTGGTGCTGGTGATCCTCAGCCCTGATGCCCACCGCTCCCGCTATGTACGGCTGCGCCAGCGTCTCTGCCACCGGAGCGTTCTGTTCTGGCCCCAGCAGCCCAGGGGTCAGGGCAGTTTCTGGGCCCAGTTGGGCACAGCCCTGACCAGAGACAACCGTCACTTCTATAACCGGAACTTCTGCAGGGGACCCACAGCCGAGTAGCTAACCATCAGTGTGGCTCCTCTCCGTCTTGCCTCCCTGCCTGCCTCAGGTGTGGCCCCACCTGGCCCCACGGCTCTACTGCCTCGCTCCCCACTGCACAGCGAGCATACGGCACGGGTGCAATAAACGCTACCAACCTGCTAGTCCCAGGCTCGCTGGAGGTATGGGCAGGAGCAGAGGGGAGAACTCTCCAGGTCTCTGTTAAGCAAAGAGCAGACAAGAGGCTGTTGGGGGGAAAAACAGGGCCCACAGGACAACGTCGGCTTCAGGGCAAGTTTAGTTGCATTTTTAAGGGAGCCTGAAGATGGCACTGAAGTTGCCCTTGGTCCTTCCTGGAGAATGGGGGCAGATCTACCCCTACCAGCCCTTCCTCTATCTCCTGCCTGCCCTTCCTGGTTAGCACCCCTTTCTAGAGTGTTGGTCTCAGGTGTCTGCTTCCCTCCCCTCAAGGGCACAGAACCTGTGGATCTGTTCTTTCCTGCCCTCTTGCCAGCAGTGTCTTAAGCCTATGCCAGCCCAGGGCAATATCCTTTCCCTTAGGAGAAAAAGATGAATTTAGGACCGGGTGTGAGGGGCGATTGCGCCCCCTGGTGGCCTTACCTGTGCTGTGTGGGGAAGGCTGGTTTAGGTTTGAGAGGCGTGGGGGCGGGGAGCGGGGGTCCCTGCAGGGGACCTCAGGAGACTCCAAGACCAGCTCACAATACATTCCTCTCTGCTTCCCCCTAGCGAAGGGTGTGGGTGTACAGTAGTGGGGGCGCCCTTCCTTGCTCTTGCCTCTCTGATTTCATTGCACTGAGCCTAGAGTTAGACCAAGATGAAGTGAGTTTCTTTTTGCTGTCCTGGGGATTGAACCCAAGGCCTTTACAATGAGCTACAACCACAGCCCTTTTCTAAAATGCTGAGACAAGCAGGTGAGACATTGTGAGTTCAAAGCCAGCCAGTTCTACAGAGTGAGTTCAAGGCCAGTCTGAACTGATGATGAGATCTTACTTTCCAAAAAAAGAAAAAAAAAATGTTTTTTTGAGACCGACTCTAGCTATATCACCCAGAGTGGATTCAAATTTGCAATCCTCCTGCCTCAGCCTCCCAAAATGTTGGAATTACAGGTGTGTGCCACTGTGCTGGCCCTTTTTGATATGCAGTGTAGCTTTCGGGGCACAGGGAGGGGATCAATGTTTGGAGACAGTTTGTTTAGGATCTGCACTCAGCGGGATTTTGCGAGGCCCAGAGCCCCTGAAGAGCTTTGTCTTAGGCTGGCTGCCTATACCATCGCCGGGCCAAACCTGCCCTTTCAGGAGCGGGGCAGAGAGAGCAGCCTGGAAGAGCTGGGCTCTGGAATGGCGGGAGAACAGAACTAGTGTGGCCGGGTAGGCCAGTCTGCCTGGAGGATGGGGGCTGGTCACACAACGCTGTTTCTGCAGGAGGATTTTGGGCAGCTTTAGAGCGTGAGGGTTGCTTCTCCCACCCCCACTCACATCCAGGGCGGAGCTGTGAGGCAAATGTGGGCCACCTTCCTCTTTCTGCCCTCACAGGAGTTCCTGCTGTGCTGTCTGCCCAAATAAAACACAGAATCCAAGTGGGTTCCCACATAGACTGCTTCTTTGGCCACCTGCGGAAAAGAAAAAAGCAAACAAGAGCAGTCTTTTTGGTGTACACCTGTAATCCTAGCCAGTGTGTGGGAGGCTGAGGCAGGAGGATTGCTGTGAGTTCAAGGCCAGCCAGGGCTTTGTGATGAGCTCAAGGGCAGTTTGTCTAAAATAAAAAAAAAAAAAGAAAGAAAAAAAGGAAGAAAAAAGCAATCTCTTCTCTAAGGGAAAATCCTGGGTAAGTCCCCTACTAAATGATTTTGAGATTATTCCCAAAACACCAAGAACAGAAAGCAGGAAGCAGAACCCTGTGGTGGGCACATCTCCTGCTTATAAAGAAGCAAAACCTGCCCATCTCCCTGGATAGCTAGCCCACCCTGTGGCAGTTCCCAGGTCAAACCTCATGCACTTGCCCAGAGGGCTGGCGACTCAGGAGCATTTCGCAGATGAAACTGAGAGGCCATGGAGGGCTTGCTTGGCTCCACTGAAAGAGTTCTTATCCCAGGCTCTGCACTATTTCAGGGCCTGCTGGAGGCTTCCGAGATGGGTGGAGCGGAGCTGGATGGGGGATGCTCCTGCTGTGTGGCCGGATGCTGCTGGCTGGCGCAGACCCTCACTCCATGCTGCCACCATTCCCACCTGATAAGACTCAGGTCGATGGGCAGTGTCCCCCACCCCCGGCCACCATTCAGGCTGTCTTGAGCAGGTGATATTCCCTTTGGAGCCTCACTTTGTTCATCTGTAAGGCAACTGACCAGAGCAACTGTGCAGGTATTGTAAGGGTCAGTGGTAATATGCATAAAGGTTGCAAAAACCTGGCAGGGTCTCATTTGTCGTTATTAAGTACTGGAATTCTTTTTTTTTTTTTTTTTTTTGAGACAGGGTCTTGCTATGTGATATAGTTCTGTATAGGCTGGCCTTGAACTCATTGTAGAGACCAGGTTGAACTTGAACTCATGGCAATCCTCCTACCTCACCCTCCAGAGTACTGGGATTACAGGAGTGTGTCACTATGCCCAGTTTGACACAGTCTTGTTATGTAGCCCAGGCTGGGCTTGAATTTAGTGATCCTCCTGTCTCAGCCTCCAGAGAGATGGGATTACAGGTCATGCTAGGTATCAGGGTTTATACTCAGGCCCATCAGCTGACATGGCTTCAGTGGTTATCTCTCCACCCAAAGAATGAACCCCTCCAACCTGGGGCCCTGCCCAGAGCACTAGCAGTGTCTAACCAGAGCAGATGTGACAGGCTTAGAAGTCCAGAAAGCAGGGGATAACAGCTCTCCCTGGGAGGGTCTGTGGAGCCTGATGTATCCTCCTCCTTTTTGGGAGAAATGAGTGCTAGACAAGCTGTGGTATGCAGATGTAGGAAGAGCTGATGGAAGAAATTATCGAAATGGAGAAAGTCTGTCCCTTAAAATCTAAACACGTAGGTGTGGTGAGGTGGTGTATGACTGGAATCCTCGCACTTGAGAGATTGAGGCAGGAGATCATGGCAAGCTCTAGGCCAGCCTGAGCTGCACAGTGAGACTCTGTCTCCAAAAACAAACAAACAAACAAAAAAGACTTAAACATGTAACTCGAGGATTGCTGTGAGTCTGATGCCAGGCTGGGTTACATATAGTAAGTTCAAGGCCAGCCTGAACTGCATAGTGAGACCCTGTCTCAAAAAACAAACAAAAAACAAAACATGCAACTCACACTCTCCCCAGTTAGGCTTTTACTTATGTCCTAAGCTTCTAAATATTCTTGAAAAACCTCCATGATGGCACAATTTCACACCAGACCAGCCTGTAAAAGCCGAACTTCTTGATCTGAAGCAGTTCACATAGTAGTCTATCTACCCCTGCAGCTCCTCCCTCTCACAGATGCAGGGGGCAGAGGCCAGCACAGAGGGGGGAACAGTGCCCCCAGCAGGGTGAACAATGCATCTGAGGTGAGTGGGTGAGGGGCGCTCCAGGCGTGGGAACTAAGGGACATAGAAAGCTCTGCAGCAGAGCTGGGAGGGCAGAGGCATTTCCTGAGCGGGAAGGAACCGTATCTCTGTGATTAGGAGGTGAGTCCACTTCCATCACACCCAGGAGCTGTCCCATGAATGGTTTATCTGATATGACCCTGACATAGCCGGTGACTCCCTGGTACACCCTGACCGGGGCATCTGCCCAGCAAGCCCAGGCTCACCCCAGCACAACTCCATCCCAGGAGGAGAAGCATGGCTATTCCTGGGGCTGCCAGAGAGGAGGACGGCCGAAGTCTCCTCACCTCCAGCTGGGTAGTGCGTCTTTGGTTTACCTGATCTTTCCAGTAGACTTCGATGTTGTCACTGGGGTCCACTTTGATTCATTCACCACGCATTTGCTCATACCTACCATGTAGCAGGTTCTGTCCTCAGAGGGGACAGGAACAAGAAGAAAAACATGGCACTCATCCTCACAGAGATGCCATACAGCAGGGCAGAGGGTCAAAAGGAAAAATGTCACAGTTGGTGGTAACCAGAGTTTTGAAGGACAGCCAGGCAGGAGGTCTAGCAATGGGACAAACTCAAGAGGACACACAGGGAGGCATGCGTGAGGGTCTCCTTGGGGACGTTGTCCTGGGTGAAGGGGCAGCTGTGGCATGGCATGACCCAGTGGCAGGAAAACACAAGCAAAAGCTGGTCAGCACCAAGACACATTAGCTAAGGAAACCTGGGTACTCGGGGTGTGTGAGCCCCAGCACACAAAGCAGAGGAAATAAGGCGGGGTGAGCGACAAAGCTGAAAAGCTGGGGGGAACCTGGTCCCAACTTGGTCAGCCCGTTGTGGAATCCAGAATTTAATCTCACTGCAGCTGAAGACTGGAATCCTTGCTGTGGTAGAGAGACAAGACCTCAGGCTGCTGCTGGGGTCGGGACAGATGGTGGCAGCAGCAGAGGAGATAAGAGGTGGCCTGGTCGTCTTAGGCGCGTTTAGGACTTGCTAACAGTGTGGAGAGGTCAGCTGGCTTCTACATGAGGGGCCTGGGTGTGTCACAGAGATGACCAGGTCAGTCTGAGTGAGGTGCAGGCAGGGGAGGGGTGGGCTGACTCCCTGTGTGGGTCTGGGAGGTGCCTGTCTGACCCACAGTTTGTCGTGTGCAGACAGCACTGAGGGCCGTGGCTGGGAGAGGTTACAAGGGGCGGTGCAGCAGAGACAGCACCAGCAGATGAGGGGCTTCAGCTGGGAAGAACAAACTGCTTCACACCAAGATGGGTGACAAAGCCTGCTGCAGGCCAATGGGACCAGGGACAGCTACAGAACATGCAAGAAGAAACAGGATTCAAATACATGTGCAGAGTCAAGAGTGCGGTACACAAACTCTTCTGCTTTTTTCCTCCCAGTTCCGGGGACTGAACCCAGGGCCTTTGCCTGAGCTACATCCCCAGCCCTTTTTAAGACAGGGTCTTGCTAAATCACAAAAGACAGCTGGGTGTGGTGGTGCACTCCTGTAATCCCCGCACTCCAGAGGCTGAGGCAGGAGGATTGTTCCAAGTTGGTGACTAGCCTGGGCTACAAAGTGAGCCCAAGGCCGGCTTGAACTGCATTGTGAGACCCTGTCTCAAAAAGACAAAATCAATCAATCAATCAATCAATCACAAGTTACCCAGCTGGGCTCAAAAATACAATCTTCCTGCCTCAGTTTCCCAGATGCTAGGACCACAGGTGTGCACTCAGCTAACCACTTTTGTTGAAGAGGACACGACGAGAGGTGAGGAGGCCGAGGGACCGGAGGACTTGGGAAGTGAGCCTGCCCCGCAGCTGGACTTCCGCTGGGAAGTGCGAGGGCTGCCGTTGAGAGAACAAGCTGCTCGGGGGATACCGCTGGACCTTCCCCGGGTCTAGTGGTCAGGATCAAGCAGAGGGGGAGGTTCTGCAGCCACTACAGTCTCCACACCTCTGTGCCAGATGGGACTCAAGCTACGTACTGATTCCGGAGCCAACAGCAGAAACGCCTATCACTTAAACAATTTATTTCCAGGGTTGTATTTTTACTACAGGTTTAAGATTTAATATAATTTAATTCACATATAAAGACAGCTGTGGAGACTATCGGGGTGCGCAGTGGCCTGTGGGGCGGTGAGTAACTGAGGGCCCACTCAGGCCTGAGCTGACACCAGCTTGCTCAGGCCGGAGAAGTAGGCTTTCTCCCTTTCGCTCATCACTTCGAAGTGCAGCGGCCTCCGGCAGAAGTTGCACTCTGCAGAAGAATGAGGCTTCAGCTCCAGCCCCACCTGCTTCCACGTGGTCAGCAGATTCTCTGCAAAGAGAAACAGCTTTAGAATATTACGTGGGTGTTTTCCTGAGACAAATGAACATCTGTTTACACAAAAACCTGTAAAGAAAGTGAAAACAACCCTGGTGCCCATCAACTGATGGATAAACAGGATGTGGTAAGTCTGTAGGATGCAAGTTCTTGGTAATACATTAGGGAAGTACCCATGACTGCTACACATGGATGAGCTTCAACAGCACTGCTGTGGGAGCCAGGCATGGTGGCCCACACCTATAATCCCAGTACTCTGGGAAGTTGAGGCAGGAGGATCACAAGTACGAGCCCAGTTTAGGCAACATAGTGAGATTCTGTCTCAAAATAAAACATTTTGGGCCGGGGATTTAGCTTGGTGGCATAGTGCCTGCCTGGCAAGTGTGAGGTCCTCAATTTTGACTGCTAGGACCAAAAACATCATAAATTTTTTGAAAAGGGCTAGTGGGGCCAGGGATATAGCTCAGTAACATAGGTGCCTGCCTGGCAAGTGCAAGATCCTGAGTTCAATTCCCGGAGGGGGCCCCCCCTCAAAAAAAAAAAGAAAGAAAAGGGCTGGGGATGTGGCTCAGTATGAAGGTGTTGGGTTCCACCTCCAGTACATACACACGTGTATACACAAGTAATACTAATCAATTACAATTTTAACAATTAAAGAAATAAAAACCACTGTGTTGAGGAGAGGCCAGGCATGAAGGACCACATGTCCATATGGCTTCTGTCACGTGAAAGGTCCCAGACAGGAAAAGCCACAGAGAGAAGAAGCAGGGAAGCAGTGGACAATGCTGGGGAAGACTGACTGCGAATTGGTGCAGGGTTTTTCTTGAGGAGATGAAAATGTGTTGGAATTAGATAGAACTGATATTGTACATGCTGTGAATTCACCTAAAAATACTCAACTCAGTGTGTGTATGTATATTTTTTTTAAGTTTTTTTTTGTGAGACAAGGCCAACCTCCTGCCTCAGCCTCCTGAGTGCTGTGATTACAGGCATGTACCACAACAATCAGCTTCAACACATAGCTTCACTACGTGAAGTTCACATAGTGAATTACATCTCATTCAGGCTATAAAAATAAACAGAAAAACAACAGCTGGAGTTGGGCCTTATCTCACAAGCAGAGCTGCTCCAACGTCACCAAACTCACTTACAACTGAGCATTCTGGGGTCCTGGAGTGGGCCCCTGGGTTCAATCTCCAGTACCAAAAAACAAAACAGAAAACCTGAGTCAGTCTGTCTTTTTTGGTTTGCTTTTGGTTTTTTGAGATAGGGTCTCGGTAGGTAGCCCAAGGTAGCCTTGAAATTAACATGTAGCTCAGGCTGGCCTAGAACTGCGGTGATCCTCTTGCCTCAGCCTTCTGACTGCTACGATTATAGGCATATGTCTCCATGCCCAGCAAACACTTCTAACAGAACACAAAGCCTAGGAGGAAGCTGAGGGCTCAGGAGGGCAACATCCTCTTCAGAGGCTGAGACCCCTCAGTCCTTGCCTCTGGGCTGGACACGGAGGTAGGCGGTGGCAGCAGAGACACTCAAGAGGTGTACAAAGCAGTTTCTCTGGGTAGCAGAGGACAAGGTCAGTTCAAGAACTACAATGAGGAAGTGGAGAAGAACACAGACCTGTAAGCTGGTCAGTGCAGGCTGGGGCAGATTCCAGCCTTTAGGGGGCTCTGCTCTCCAGTTGTGTTCATTGCTGTGCATTGTTCAGTGCAGGCCCTGAGGACCAGGGCAAACTACTAGGCCTCCATGGAGCTTCCAGGGGGTTCTGCACCCTCTTGGCCCAGCAACTAAGTGAATCTAGGGTTTTAGGCACTGGAGGCATTCTTTATTACCTCGACCAACAATCAACTCTGCCTGCCTCTGCAAAGCTCAGTGATAAACAACGCATAACACCCTTACACAAGCCTCTGGAGGCTCCTACAGCCCTGCAGGCACTCACCCAGGAAGTAGCTCATCATCTGAGGCGTGTGGTGAGGGGTGGGTGCAATCCGGAGCAGCTCCTCCCCTCGAGGTACTGTCGGGTAATTGATCGCCTGGACATAGATGTTATGTCTGCTCATTAGCTCGTCACAGACTTGTGTATTTTTAGCAGCATCGGCAACCTAAGTTTGATGACAGCAGAAGACAGGGTCAGAGCATGATGGGATACTCCTTGGCAGAGAGATCTCAGTGCCCAGGAGATTCAGGCTCAAGGCCAGACTATAGCATGTGCAAGGCAGGGGAGGACCAGAGAACCAAAGCTACATTACAAGTAAATCTCAACCAGATGTGATGATACACACCAGTAATTGCAGCTACTCAAGAGGCTGAGGCAGGAGGACTATAAGTCTGAGGCCAGTCTGGGCAATTTAAGGAGGCTCTGTCTCAAAATAAAAATTAAAAAAAGGATTGTGGATATAGCTCAGTGGTAAAGCACTTGCCCAGTATGAATGAGGCCTTGGGTTCAATTTCTAGCACGACAAAAACTAACAGAAGAAGTAAATTATACACTATTCCCCTCCCAGGACAGCAGGACTTCCTTTTGTTCAGCTGGTCCTTGTTACCAAGGTGTCTACCCACTCTGGTTAGACTAGCTATAATCCTACACTGGTTCGCCTGGAACACCAACAGAGCTTCTGTCTGCAGTAGGAAAGGCAACACCTGTTTTGAAATTCACTATGCACAAAGCCACACTTCAAAGCTGGCCGAGCTCAGGCTTTGGAGTTTTCCAGATGCAAGCTCTGCATTTACCCTGTTAAGGTCAGTGCTCTGGAGAGGGAACCTCTGCTCCAGCCTTCCGGATTCAAAGGCTTCTTCCTCACTGTAAAGGCAGCCAAAGGCAGACACAATGCAGAGGGCTGCTGGCTGCAGGCCCTGGCCTGGCCTGGCCTGGCAGTCCTCGTGCCTAAGCCCAACTTCAGGAAAGTAGAACCAGAACATCTGCACAGCGTGTGAGGCACAGCCCCCAGGAGTCCAAGCATGGACAGGCCATTACCCGCACAGGGATGATGTGGCTGGGGCAGTGGACCACCGGAAGCCCTGCGTCCATGAGCATCTGCCTCATGAGCTTGACGTTGCGCTGGTGCTGGCGGCGAAGTGCCCGGCCCTCGGCACTCTTCAGGATCCGCACGGACTCCAGGGCTCCGGCCAGCAGCATGGGAGGCAGGGAGGTGGTGAAGATGAAGCCGGCAGCATAGGAACGCACAGTGTCGATCAGAGAACTCGTGCTGGCGATGTATCCCCCGACACAGCCAAAGGCCTTCCCTGGGAGCAGACAGCTTCATTATAGCACTAACACAGCCAGGTATCGCAGCACCTCAGATAATATTTGTTTTCTCCTCATCTTCTTGTTCTGTCCCAAGACTGACAGAAGTACAGTGATGTCCACCTTTGTTAGAAGGGCAAAAGCTGAAGGTATGAAAGGGCCTTGCCCATTCACAAGGCCAACTTCAGAATGTGGTCTCCAGAGCAGGGCAGCAGCCCTGGGACTGTGCCCATTGGCTCAGGGCCAAGGGGGTGCCCTTCTCCCCACCATGTCCTCTTGCCTGCTCTTCCTCCCAGCCAGGCGTGCTGCTCTGCTGCTAGCCGAGACTCCCTCTCCCCTCTCCCGCACTCTGCACTCCTGGGAGAAGGATGCAAGCTGGGTGCTGCTATTATTTCCTACTTAAGCAAACACCAAACTGACAATCACAGCTTACCAGATACATACAAAAAGAAAAAAAAAAAATCAGAACCTGTTGGGGTGGTTTAGGGCCAGACTTGTTTTTCAGTTCTAGTCCAATCCATTGTAAAATCTGTATCTCAAGTTTCAGGATTAAGGACTTGAGAAGAGTTCTCAGAGACCTTAACATTATGTTCTGTAATGAACACTTTTGCCAAGCCACAGGAGGGTCATGTGGGTTCACTGGAAAATTTATCCTTCAGCCTTTCCCACCTCACACTGACCACAGCTTCAAAGAGTACGGAGCACCCTGAAAGAGAAGAGCCTTCACTGATGGGGCCCGACCCCGAGGGCCCCATGTTCCCTAGGCTTGCATGGGGCTCTGCTCCCCTGAGCAGGGCTGAAGGATGCTTTCTGCGCCCCTACCCCCCATCCTTTACCAGTTTTAGGTCTCAACTTGCCATTTTAGCTGATTGCTGTATGGGTTTTCAACTTTGGAAGTTTTTAAAAGTCCTCAAGTGTGTAAAATCTACATCTTCATCTCTTCAGGGTTCTCAAAGGGCAAAGCAACGTCTACAGTAATGAACAGCCTGCAACATACATATCTCCTCCACAAGCACTGTTTGTTTTGAGACAGGATCAGACTGGCCTTGAACTCTCTGCAAACCTCTTGCCCTCCAGAGGGCCGGGATTACAGGCGTGCCCACCACGCCCAGCTCCCTACAAGCATTTTGATACAGATCTTTATTTCCATTGTAATGATAAGGAAACTGAGGTTTGGAGAGGCTGACTACCAAAACAGTGTTACACAACCGTGAGTCACACAGCCAGAATGAAGCCCGGGCAGCAGGGCTCAGGAGTCTGGCTCCCCACCACCGTTGTGAGGTGCTGCTTCTGCATGAGGAGGGCCAGAGGAGAGGAGGGGGCGCTGGCATGTTCCTTTATGGGAGGCATGTACTTCCGTATGTGCCATGGTTAACAACTGCCCTAGCAGAAAAGTGTGGAAACTTCTTTTTAATTTAGGTGAACAATCTGAGGCCCAGAGAGGAAAAGCTCTTGCTATAGCATGTGGTTAGAGCTACAAGTATGTCTGGAATGAGCTCAGATGGCAATAAATGATATTCCTAACATGTCTGACTGTAAGGGTCTTTCAAACTCCAAAAAATTCTGCTAAGCTGGGCTTCCACTCACTGGGGCAAAAAAAATGCCACTCTAAAGAAAAAGTGGCCAGATTGTCACACTACCACTATCTCCTCACCTGATCCCAGTCAGGCTGCTCAGGCTGTGGCCTTGTTAGGATAATGTAACTTTAGTGCAGATGAGAAAACATGCGAAGTACACATACCAAGTGTTCCAGAAATGATGTCCATCTTTGGCATGACTCCATCTCGATCACCAATCCCTCCACCTTGAGCCCCATACAGCCCCACCGCGTGGACCTCATCCACAAAGGTGATCGCCCCAAACTCATGGGCCACGTCGCATAGCTCTTCCAGTGGACACACTGCTCCTGAGGGAAGACCGAAGATGGCTCTGAAGAGCTTGGCACTTCAGAAATTTTGATTAGAAAGTGTAAAAAGTAAATAAGAACTACAAGTGTTATAAAACCAAAATGTGTAATTGCTATTGTAAAAAAGAGAGGAAAAGAAAGTGCACTAAGAGATATAACTGCATGTATGTTTGAGTGTGTAAAATAGATGACCATATTGCTGAATCTTTGTTGGATCTTTGAGCAGAATGGTTTGCAGTCTCACTGTTTGAAGGTTTACTATGTACCTTTTAACTCTGTAACTTGAACAACTACATCCAAGATGACAATATGTAATTTATAAACTAGTGATTTCCTAGTGGGGTTTTTTCTCTTTTTCCTTTTTTTCTTTCTTTTTCTTTCTTTCTTTTAGAAGTCTGTATTGTTGCTACCCTTTTTTTCTGTTTTGCTTTTTTTCTTCTCTTTCAATAAAATTTTAAAAATGTATAATTGCTATTGTAAAAAGGAAATAGGAAGCGCTATAAAAGATACAGCTGCATGTATGTTTAGGTGTGTGGGATTGATAACCATATTTCTAGGTTCTTGTTGGATTGTTGAACAGATCTGTTTGTAGTCTCACTGCTTGAGTGTTCACTTTGTGTGCTTTAATTTTGTAACTTGAAAAACTATTTCTAAAAGAACAATATATAATTTATCAACTAGTGGTTTCTTACTATTTTATCTTTTTTTTGAAATTCTGTAATATTTCTATCCTTTTTCTGTTCTTTTCTCTTTAAATAAAAATTTTTTTAAATTTTTGATTAGAGTCAGAACAAATTAGCCCCTCATTCTAATATCATTTTTAATATTGGGAAGAAAAAAACTTCTCCCAATTTCTAGGTTACCTTGTGGTCTCATAGAACCCAATAAAAGCCAGAGTGGAAAATCCAAACTGACACAAATCCACATAATGACTACTAATTACATGTCACAGCAGAGAGCAAAACAAAAATAAAACACCATGCATGGCAGGGCGGGGGACTGTGGCACGGACCAACCCAGAGTCTTGAGCAAGCTAAGCATACGCTCTACCACTGAGCTACATCCTCAGCCCCAAAACACTGTACTTTCTAAAGACAGCTCAGGTCTTCCTTTTCCTTTCAGGTTTTAGACTAGCTTGTGTTAGACTTACCATCCATTGAGTGGACAGTTTCAAACGCAACAATCTTAGGGACTGACGGATCAGATCTTTGCAACAGTTCCCTGAGGTGGTGGACATCGTTGTGGCGGAAGATATACTTTGGCACTCGGCTATTTCGAATCCCTTGGATCATAGAAGCATGGTTCCCAGAATCCGAGTAAATCTCACAACCTAATGAGATAAACACGTTGTGGATTGCCCCCAAATCAAAGAAAACTTGTTTCCAGATAGGACTGTTATGCTAAGATGAGGGCTTTCGTAAGCCCTCTTTGTCGTTACTTCTGAAAAATCCAAAAAGCTCTAAGGTACCCACACTGGGCTTCCTTACCTGGCATCATCTTAGCCAAGGTGAAGAGGGTTGAGTCATTGGCTACAAAACACGAGGAAAACAAGAGGGCTGCATCTTTCCCATGGAGGTCAGCCAGCTCCTGCTCCAGGTCCACGTGGAATTTACTAGTTCCGGAAATATTTCTTGTACCACCTGCCCCAGCGCCATGTTGTTTCAAAGTTTCTCTGTGGGGTTGGAGAGAACGGAGACAGAAAGATACCAAGAAAGAGAGAGACAGAGACAGAGACAGATAAATAAAACTCATGGTTCTAAACACCACGTGAGCTGGTCCTCTTTTCAGGACCCAGGAGACTAAAACTTATGTTGACCCAACAACTCTCCCTGTTACACCTGGGGCTAAAGAAGTTTCAACTGACTGCATCTTCAGAATAGTGGAAGAAACTAAAAAGCAACCCATAATATTTTCAAAGGCTAAGAATAGCATTTTGATCTAGCTACTAATACTATTATGATAATAAACTTTATCTTTCAACTCTGAAAAAAAAAGAGCAATTTGCTGTACTACGCTTTCAGCTGAATGTTCCTCCATTAAAGATCCAACCTGTATAAATGATCAATGCTTTGCCAAATAACGCCAGTGAGTTTGGAAAGCCAGGGACACTTACACAACTGCTGCACACACCCGTGGATGGCGACTCATCCCTAGATAGTCGTTACTGCACCAGACCGACACCTGCTTTTTGGTGATAAGGGAGTCGGAATAGTCATCCGCCATGGGGAAGATATGTGCCCTCCGGTTCACAGTTTTAAAAACTCGATAGGTGTGGTCATTTTTTTTTTCATCAATTTTCTTCTCAAAGAAACGATCATACTGAAAAGTGGAGACAGCTAAAAATAAAACAAAAGACAATGCGGTCTAAACCTTAAGAAGCATATCCAGGTTTTGGTGACCAGACCTGAGTTCAAGTCCCAGTGTGGCTGCTCCACTCAGGGAGATTCCAGGCAAGTGACATGACATCCTCATCTCGCGAGGGGTAAATGAGACTGTGTGGTATCAGGTATTTGCTTGGTACAGCACCCAGAAGGGAGGTGGCAGGCATGAAGAGAAAGCTGGTCACCAACACTTGTCACTAAAACCGAGAACACTCACTTGTCTAACATGGGCTTTCAACTCCGAACTCGCCACATCATTACCTGCTTTATCTGATGTACATTTAAGTTATAAACTCTCTCCTACATCAGCCAGGCAACAGTGAAACTTACACTTTGGCAAGTTATCTTGAAGAAGATGAGATACTCTTTCTGGTCTCTGCTTTCGCATGATATCCTGGAAGTTTTTCAGCAATCCACTTGGATCCTCTCCATCAGTCTTCATGGTGATCACACTGGGCTTCACTGAGGTTTGGGCAACCTCTGTGACAAAAGCAATCACAGGCAACTGGGACTGACCATTTATTCTGAATGCGTTCTGTTGTAACTTTCCAGATACACTGTCAAAAACAGCTTACTGCTCGGTTTCCAAATAAGCTGATCAAAACCATGGTTAGTTTTTAAAAGTGGAATATGTTGTGATACATATCAAAGTTAGTTGCACCAGGTGTTGGTGCACACCTGTAATCCCAGCACTCTGGAGGCTGAGGCAGAAGGAGCACTGCAAATTTGAGGCCAGCCTGGGCTACAAAGTGAGTTCAAGGTCAGTCTGCACTATATAGCGAGACCCTGCCTCAAAAAAAAAAAAAAAAAAAAGTTAGTTGTAACTGAAGTAGGAAACAATTCTTCTAGTTTATTTACTATAATGGCCACCTTTGATGATGGCTTTTTTTTTTTTTAGGGTTACCAATCAAGTTTAATGAATATTAAAAATCAACCAGGTGTGGTGATGCATGCCTATAATCCCAAGATTCAGCAGACTGAAGCAGGAGGACTGCCATGCGTTTGAAGCCAGGCTGGGCTACACAGTGAGTTCAGGCCAGCCTGACCTGCATAATGAGGTCCTGTCTCAAAAAAAATCTAAATAAATAAATAAATAAACAAATCAAACCCAAAGTTTTCTAGATGGTTCTAGGTGGTTCAAATGCCTTTCCCACTCCACCCCCTTCCACTATCCTCCCTATTCTCTATTTTTTTTTTAACAGAAAATAATTTTGGCCATAGGCACAATTTTTTCCCCCCCTTTTTTTTTTTTTTGAGATAAGGTCTCACCATACAGTTCGTTCAGGCTAGCCTTGAACTCACTTTGCAGCCCAGGCTAGTCTCAAACTCATAACGATCCTCCTGCCTCAGCCACCATGCCCAGTGCCTCCCCCACCCCCCAGAAGAGCTTTCTTTAATTCACACTGGTATTGAACTCATAATCCTCCTACCTTAGCCTCCCAAATTCTGAGATTATACACATGTACCTCTATGTCTGGCTCACATGTACAGTGTCTGCTGGTGAGGCTTTGGGGGGCACTGGGGCTCAGGTGGAATTAAGGTTGCCACTCAGTGACTATCAGTAGGACATGCAGGGCTCCTTCGGACTCCTTGGTGGTCCTGGGATCAGCACTTACCGCAGACTTCAGTAACACCATTATTTCTACCTTTTGTTCTATTAAACAGTAGAAAAGACAAAGGAACAAAGGATAGTTGGAAGAAGCTCAAGGATACTGGCTCTTTTGAGACATTAAACAGTTTACTGAAAATCTAGCCCCGTTGTGCACACTCACCGGAAAGAAAATCCTACATTTTGCAACACGATTTTCTATTTTGAGGACTTTCCTCCTTGTTCCTAAAAGAGGAAGGTGTCTACACAAATACTGGCCTAATAACAGTTCACACACACATCCAAGGATGCCAAGAGCCAAAATGACCTCTTCGCTCTTTCTGATGGTCCTGCTTCATCTGTTACCTTTCCGCACGGCATGCATCTCCTGCACGTCCTCCTGAAGCTCCAGGCTGGCTTTACAGAAGACACTGCTGCCCTTCTGGCTCATCTGTGCTGCCAGGAAAGGGCATTTGCTTGCAGTGCCCTGGCTCGTGGCAGGTGAGGGATGACCAGGAGGAAGCTGTGTGCCATCTGGAGTCTGCTGGGATCCGTCAGGAGCCTGCTGGACCTTGGCTTGGGCAGTTTTGTCTTCTGAGGAAGGAAATGGAAAAAATGAAGTGCTAGATCTGGTTTCATGGTACACAAGAAAACCACTAACTTTTTTCCTTTATTGCCTCAAAGATAAGTTTTACACTTACTCTACCTCACAGTCCAGGCCCAAGATTATTTTTATTAGGTCTTGCTAATCTGTTTCCTTAGCTGCCCCCCTGGAAGCAATCTGCCTGTGAAAGGCTCACTAGCACACTCCAGTTACAGCTTGAACACAGCATATTTCCCCTGTAGATCCAAAAATGTATCCTTTCCTCGTTTTAGACAACCCGGAGCTCTTGCCAGTGAATTCTACCTAACATGTGCTCAATATGTTTGAAGAGAGGAATACGCTACAATAATTAAAGTACTCATACAATGTCTTTATCAGTTAATATTTTATAATGTTCTTGATAAGGAAGCTTGCTTACTGCTTTAACAAAAACTACTGGTTTTCTTCTAAACAAAATAAACTAAAATTTAGATACATATATGGCTATCTAATTGGAGTTCAAATGACTGTATACTAAGAAAAAAATAAGGATAGATCACTTTCACATACCTCACCTACTCTTCAACTAAAGTCATCAAAGAAGGCTGTTCACTTAACACAGCTGGCTGGTAATTATACTTCTAGTTATAAGGGTTTCCCTTTCTCTTTCAGTGAATTCATTCACCTTTTTTTTTTTTTTTTGTGGTACCAGGTACTCACAACCTCGCGCTTGCCAGGCAGGCGCTTATTCCACTGAGCTAAATCCCTGGCCCCATTCACCTTCTTTTTAGCAAAGTCTGTTTTCATCATTTAGTATTACTCCTGTGAGTCATTATGTAGCCTTTCCTACAACTTGGATAAGGTGTCTCAAAACAGTTTTCATTACAATTTTCTACAAAGGAAAGCCAAAAGTTATTTTCAAGTTAATTTCATTCATTATAAAAGTCATACATATTCATTACAGAAATTCTAGAAAAAAAGAGAAGTGGTTTGTGATTTAAAACATCACCACTGCAAACATTCTGGTAAAAAAGGACAATTCTTGTAAATAGGATCCAAAATGTACAATAGATATTGTGAAAGTGAAAACAGAAGAAACTGCTCAAAAGGAAAGAACAACTGAGATGAAGGAAAGGAGAAAAGAAGCAAAAAGATTTTATATATATATGTATATATACATATATACATATATATATATACACACACACACACACACCCAAGATAGATATACTACTAATCTGTTAGTTCATCAAAAAAAAGTTTGAACTTTCATTGTTTGATCATTTTTTCATGCCTATGTTTTGTAATCTGAGGAACTACTTTGAAGATAACAATATGCAACACATGAACCATTGTTAATCTATTACGTTGTTTTGAAATTCTGTATCACTGTTGTTTTTCATTAAAAAAAAAAGACAAGTCCTAAAAATAAATCCTACAAAAGATTAAATTTTTTCTAAAGAAGAAAAAAATCACCACTCTTTTCTCACAGGTCCACATCTACAGAACACATTTGAGAGGAAACAGTAACGTGAAACAATCCCCAGGATTGAGAGAAATCTAAAAAGCCTTCTCTTTTGGCAGAACCAGGCCAACCCTACCATCACCTTTAGTCTCTCTACTAAAACCAGAACTTAAAACATTTATACACAAATTACACTAGGTGCACATGCCTATAATCCTAGCTTTCCAGGAAACTGAGGCAGAAAAATTGCAAGTGTAAACCCAGTCTGGGCAACACAGCAACACTACCAACATGTAAGATCTTATCTTAAAAAAAAAAAAAAAGAGGAGAGGGTTGTAGCTCAATGTGAAGACCCTAAGTTTTAATCAATTCCTAGAAGCAAAAACAAAATTTATATATAAAATAGATCCATATGTTTATAAAATCACTAACAAATACCATACTGTGGGGTTTCCCTTCCCCTTTTTTGCTCTGTTTTTGTTCTGTTTTGTTTTGTTTTTGGAGACAGTGTCTCAACATAGTGAGACATAGCTTAGGCCAGCCTTGAACTACATGGCCTAGACTGGCCTCAAACTCACAGTAATCCTCCTGCCTCAGCCTCCAAATGCTGGGATTACAGGTGGGTGCAACCATACCTGGCAGGATTCCACTCTCTGAGGTTCCTAAAGCAATCAAAATGATAGACAGAAAGCAGAACCGCGGTTGCCAAGATGGGGCAGGAAGAATGGGAGTTAATGTGTAACAGCCAGGTTTCTGGATTAGGAAAATGAAGACAATTCTACAGCTGGATAATGGCTGCACAACATAATGTGCTTAATATTGCTGAACTGTACACTTCAAATTGGTTACAATGGTTAACTTCCTATCTTGTGTATTTTGTGCCAAAAAAAAAAATCTTAAAGAAAAAAATCACTTTAAAAGGTTTGAGACCTTGAAGAGCAAGGCTAAAGTCAAAGCCCAAGTATTTACTGAAAGGTTAGCATAGAATATTCCAACTAAATATTCACAGGAGGCACTGAGAAAACACTACAATCCCAACAGACATAGACAGGCACTCCAGAAACCTGGAATGTGGAACACTGGCCACATTTCACCTTAAAAGCTAAGAACTCTAAAAGTGCCTGAAGGGCCAGGGTGATAATGACAGGAAATAATTAGCACACAGATCTTGGGGAGTGGGGTTCTCCACCACGGATAGGAACTGTTTCTCACTAGTGATGAGAACAAACATTCCCACCTGCATCTTAACTGCCAATGACACTTACTCTCACTGGCCGGAGGGGTTTCCTTGATCTGCTGGCAGTGTACTGCTGAGGTGGACAGGCCCCGAGGGGCTGGTTTGGCCCCAACTTCCATCATCTTGGGGCAGTTCTGGGCATACAACAATAGAGATTTTCCAGCCTTCTGCAGAAAGGCCTGGGGGACACGAGATAAAAATGGGCAGCGGCGAACAACAGTCTCCATATCCAGGACGGGTACTGGCTCCTGTAGAAAGACTAATGAGGAGTGACATCAGTACTTGTTAATAATTAGGAAAATACAGTACCACACTGCAAGGTTACTGGGTCCAGGGGTCACTAGCAGCTCACACCAAGAGTACCTCACTCAAAGACAACACTGATATAGGTCCCAAAAAAGGAGCGGTGACTACACAGTACCCAGGTCACCAACTTCTTTTTTATTCTCCAGTTCTCTAGGAAAGTACCCAAAAACCAACTTTATCAAACAGAAATATACACAACTAATAATCGAGGGGGGCCAGGTATGGTGACAGACACCAGTCAGCACTCGTGAGGCCATCCTGGACTGCACAGTGAGTTCAAGGCCTGTTGAACTACATAGTGAAACTCTGTCTCAAAAGACAAACAAACAACCCAGAGCGGGTGGAAGGCTGAGGGGACAAGTCAGGAACAGACTAGAGGCTCCCTGAGGGAGTTGCAGCATGCCTGTGAGACACCCTAAACCACACCAGGTGGAGAAGCAAGGCTAGGGGAAAAGCCAGCCACCACTTCAGGCGGGGGAGACTCCTAGGGATCCTGGCCTTCTCCTGATTCCCAAGTCTCAAGCCCGAGGAAGGCATTCAGCCAAGCTCTGAGTCTGACTCTGGGATTCCCCCCATAGTCATACCCCGACAGCTGGGGAAAGCGAGAAAGAGGGGCGCACAGAGAAAGGCAGCGCTGTGTCTGGACAGGTGCTCGGGTTGGCAAGGAACTGGGTCTGGTGCAAGGAGTCCTGGGGACTGGGGTCAGGGTATCGGGGTCAAGGGCTCGAGATCATGGATAATGAGTGGGGTATAAGAACGAAATTCTAAAGCGGCCAAGTCAAATGAGGGAAACTGAGGCACTAACTAGGCAAAAGACCTGGAAGATGAAGCCTGCCCAAGGCTTGGGTGACTGGGGCGTGGAGAGTGGGGGGGGGGGTCTCAGTGGCCGGGGAAGCGGGGCCAGAGCTGGACGAACACGCGAGAGCTCGCTGATGCTGGCGAGCGCGGGCCCTCACCTGCGCGGGGCCTTCGCGGGAGGCGGCGGTGAGCGTTCAAGCGGAGAAGTCCAAGCCAACGGCTACTCTTGTCGGCCAGCAGCTTCAGGCCGCGACCCTGTCGCCCTAATATACAGCAGGAGCCACTGCTGCGCACGCGCAGTAGGCGGGCTTTTTTCCGCGCAGGCGCGCTGCGTCGCTCCAGTCACTGGCGGGGTGGAGGGCGGCGGGCTGCGAGAGGTAGACGCTGGCTGGGACCCATCTACGGCCACACTCGCCTTCCAGGAAAATAGCACACGGCGCAGGGCAGAAAAGGCTTGCTGCCAGACCTCATGGTCTACCACCCGCCGCTTCCCCACTAACTGTGCTTTAGAATCCTGCGCCCCACTGTGGAGCATAAAAGGTCAAGGTCGGAGCCCAAGTGCCACTAGGGCTAATTGGGGGACCCAGGTTTTACTAGTAAAAATGTGTGTCTTGGACCTGATAGAAAGCCGTTGGGGGCTTTCCAGAGGAGGTGCAGCCGGGTCCCTGGAGGCAGTGGCTCAAGAGGCAGTCCATGAGGGCACCCGCATGCACCAGAGGGAGGAGTTGAGATTGGAGAGGGAGAAGCAAAAGCTGGAGACCAAGCGGTGGTTTCCTGGCCCGCTATGATGCAAAGGGAACCAAGGAGCAAGGCTGGATGGCACCTCTGCCTTCTGGGGATGGGGGTGGGGTTGCCACAGGGTTAACACTCAGCTGATATTTTTATTTGCTGTGGAGCCTTGAGCATTGTTCCAAGTCCTTCTTGTCCACTCTGGCCACCACTAGCTGAACTGCTTAAGATTCCATCCCAGCATTTAGAGCTGGGTCTCATGCCTCACTCCCGAGAGGCTCCTTGAGACACTTTCTGAAGAAGAGGGCTTGGCAGATCCTTCTCAGGAATGCCCCAAGGCCTCCTTTCCCAGCGTGGTCCCTAGCCGTCCAATGGGGCCTGTGCCAGCTCAGTGCTGCCCTTGTGCACTAGGTGAAGGGAGCATTCAGGTGCATTTTTCCTAGCTGGGCACAAAGTTCAGCAAGATGGCCACCAGGGTGTGTTTAGGTACTTCCCGGTTCCCTTCTCAGTCTCAGCCAGTTGCAAGGCTGAAAAGGTGAGGTATAGAGGAGGCATCTGGGACCCAAGTGGCACTGGGACCAGTCCAGGATGAGGGTTGTGGTCTAGAAATCCAAGACCCAGCTCTGGTCCATCCTGTTAAGCAGTCCTGGGCAGTACCTGTCAGCCAAACAGGAAAGAGTAAAGGTCAACACTTGGCTTCAGACTCAGCCATAAGTAGGGACAAGATAAGGTTGGTGCCGACAGTTTGGCTGTGCTCTGGGCTTCACTGTCCTTTGGGCAGTGAGATGGTAATCCCTGCTCTGCCTGCTTCACAGGGTTGTTTGGGCTACAAGTAGCAAAGCAGAAGCAGAAAGAGCCGAATGCTGCAGTAGCTCTGAGTCTCCTTTGGTTGTGGCCCTGGGCAAGTCTCATTTGTATAGTTCTGCCAGCCCTGCCACTTCTGGTTGGCAGGATAGCCAGGCAAAGTCATGGGTTGCACAGGCTCATTGTTTAACAGTCTCCAGCCTTCTGGGAGTTTTCCTGTTTAGTGCAGAGAAAGGCTGGGGAACAGGCAGCCTCACAAGGAAAGCGAAATAAAATGTAAACAATTCCAGATGCTTTACTCCATCAGAAAAGGGGGATCTCAGCCACCAGGAAGGTGTCCAGAAGAGAAATGCATGCTAGCTGGAAGGGCAGGTCTATGAGGCACCTAATACTGCTGGCTGAAGCCTGGATTGAGAGGCCCAGGCCTGGGGCTGGGGGTTGAGTCAGCCTGAGTCTCGCCCAGCACCCAGGATACAACCAAGAGGTGGAGCAGGAGGTCAGACTAGAGAGGGCTTAAATCAGACACAGGGCCTACCAGGGCCAGGACCCAAAGAACACCACCACCAGGTCACTGCTCAAAATGTCGTCCTAGGTCATGCTTCTTTGATCCTGACCCAGAAATCTGCATTTTAATGAGGTCACCTTTCTAGTGCTATGTGGGGCCTCTTGTTGGGGCAGCCTTCTTCATTAGCCCAGGGTTTAAGAGCTTGAAGGACAAGGTTAAAGGGTTAGTTTTAAACCTGTCTGCTGCATTCTAACTCTGAGCTCTTCAGGAAATTGTCTATGCTGTATGCTTTGGTTTTTGTATCAGAAGCAAAAGTTACCTGTTTAGGGGCTGGGTCTGGACGGGCCCTATTCTTTGGCAGATGCGCTTGCTCCTTTGCTGCTGCTTCCTTTGTCTTCTTCCTTCTCCTCCTGTCCTCCAAGGATCCTTTTCCTTCCCTCCCATCTTTTGGTCCTTCTGTGTATTCCTTCCCACTCAGAGTTGCAATATGAACTCATCATGTGGCCCCAGCCCTGGCAGGGGATCCCAAACTATTGGAGTTGAGCAAGTTCAGCCTTCATTCTGCTACTAATGCACCAGGGCTTGCAGTTTGGTAGAGAGTACCTCTCTGCCCTCTTCTTCAACCTCCTCGGGGTCCCTGCAAGCAGAAAGGGTTTTCTGCCCTGTACTCTAGAACTTGTCTTCCATGTCAGGGACCAGAGCCCCAGTACTCCTTGCCTCTTCTCCCAGGCCTGACACCTTTCCAACCCTTCTTGTTAGAAGGAATAACAGCTACCACCTGATTGAGGGCCATCTCTGAGGGCCAACTTGTACCCTGTGGTTTAGAATGCTGCCCTCGGTCACCTCCCAGCTCTGTCTTCCATCTTCCAGCAGCCTTCACTGTCTCCCTGGAAGTAGTATTTTCTGTAATGGCTAAACGTTTTTGTTACCTTTGCTTGGTAAGGGGCCCATTATTTGTTTAAGGACTAGTCTAGATGTGCCGTGAAGGGATTTGGTACTTGTGATTGCCATCTGCAAACAGCTGACTTTAAGGAAGGGAGATTTTTCTGAATAGTATTGGTAGGCCTCTGTCAATCAGCTAAAGGCCAAATGAGCAAAAACTGATTTTAGGAGAAGACCTTCTGCCCTGAGCTGTAACGCAGCCTGCCCACCTGCCTGCAGACTTCATGCTTGTCAGCCTCCACAGTGGTGCTTGCCAATCCCTTAAATCCCTCCATGTTCCCCACCTGTGTCTCCCCCAAGAACCCTGGTACCTTCCATGCATAAGGCCAATGTGAGGCCTGAGTAGGACACTGCCTCTCTGGAGCTACCTGTACCTGGAAACAGCAGGCAGGTGGTAGTTTTGTGTTGCAGACAAAGGAAGTGAAACTTGAAAAAATGACTCTTCCTTGGGGCTGGGGATTTAGCTCAGCAGCATAAGCACCTGCCTGGCAAGTGCGAGGTCATGAGTTCAATCCCTAGTAACCCCCAAATGACTTTTCCAAAGCTTTGGAGTGAAATTGGGATTCAAAAAGGCCTGCCTTTCCAAAGTCAAATTTCAGTCATGGTGTCCTTACCTTGTGAAGACCCTTGCAAGGTGCCTTCCTATGTCCAATTTCCATTTCAGTTCAGTTAAAGCCCACAGCCCTGGTGGGGAAGGTCAGACCAGAGGCATGTTGGCTTCCATGGATGCTGAGTTAATAATAGGTCCTTGTGCAATGCAAGCTGTGTTGGGACAGGCTGACATTCGTCCAGCCTAGAACTGTCATGTCCCTGATGCGGCCTTGGAGTGAAATCATCAAGGAGCTGATAGCTAAGTAATGAGCCCTCTCCTTGGAAAAGTCACCCTGCCCACTCCCCTGCAGTCCTAAGGAGCTAAGCCCTTTGAAGCACTGACCTGGGATGGAGGGGGAAGTTCACAGTCCTCCAAGCCATCAGAAGTACAGAGTGGTATAGGTGATGGAAAGGGGGCAGTTGGCCTAACTGAGTGGACCTTGAGAGCTAGCCAACAGATGGACCTTGTTCTGTGGGGTCTGGGATGAGAGAACAACTCTGAAGCCTTGGGACTCAACCCTGGGCCCCACACAGGGTGACTGCCAGACCTAGCCTGGAGAACCTAGGGGTGGACACCCACAGGTTTACTCAACTTCCAGAGCCTATCTGGCTTGATGCAGTGGTCTGGTTGTGACACCAGCTCAGTGTTTCCCCCCAGCTAACGGCCATCAGCCCACTTAGCCCCAGGTTCCTCTTTGCTAAGCCACCCACAACCAGGTCCGTTGAGACAGTTTCTTTAACTGGGGATCTGGGGCAGGTCAACAGGACTGGTGATCAACAGAAAGTGTTCAGGGAGGGTGTGTTGGAGGAATGATGAATACATGCATGAATGAATGAATGAAGTGGGTATTAAATGAGGACTTCCTGTGCACCGCATGTGAATGAGTGTAGAGGGGTAAGTCCCAGACCCCAGATATGGGGTCATTTGTGGGTAGGTTGTGCTAGCAAAGAGGCAACAAGGAATGCTGGAAGCTGATGACTGGTTATCAGGGAGCACGCAGAGGGACAGGGGGACCTGTGTGAGGTCAGGGCATCCAATGTTTTGGGCACCTTCAGGACCTGACCTGGGAAGATGTGTAAGTGCCTGGGTCCCAACACACAGCCACCACATGACCACCCGTGCACTTATAAATTCACATAGGCCCTCCAAGGTGTCCATGCCGTTATCCTCAACTCCTCTCTCTGTGCTTCCACTGACAGGCCACCTCTGACCCAGGGACTGAGCTGCAAACCACATCTCATGTGCACAAGCACACATGAGGCCAGGAGTCAATTGAAACCCCTTGAAGCTAAGCTAGAGTGGAAGTTATGGGGTGGGCTACAGAGCAGGTGGCAGATATTCATCTCAGACCCCAATACCCACTCCGAATCCTTCTCCCATGTGTCTCTGGCTAGCAAATCAGAAGATGTGTGTGGTTATGCAGCAGAACCAGAGGGGTCTCACTTTATATTTGGGATTTCAATACATGTATGTACATGTGTATGTATGTTTTCTAACTACATTTAGAAGATAGTTTTTCCACAGCCTGTTTGTGGCTTATCAGCTCACTCTGAAGTGGAAATTCAGGTCTGAAAGTTGTTGGGGCCAAGTTTCAGCCAGGGAAGCCTGTTGGTCACATTCACGGGTGCACATGCTGGGTTGCTTTCAAATATATACACAGTCCCAGTGCCCAGAGTCACAAAATACCCACCCCGCACAGTCACATCCTCAGCCCTTTGATTGTGGTGATGGCCACACACATACCAACAGCCACAGATAGCTACAAATTCTCATTGCTCTAGGGGACACACCAATACAGCTACAGTGTGCCCCAGTATTGTGATATTATGCATGGACAGCCACAGCGTGCCATGGTAGGGATATCACCATACGTGGTATCCCACTCGTGTGCTGATCTGTGTAGTGTCAGACTGTGTGCAGGAGAGTCACACTGCTTCACCCTTCACCCAGCTTCTGCATCTTCCCCAAGGGCTGCCAAGCTCCCTGGGATATGGCATCAGGGTCCTTCCTTCACCTGTACTCCCCCTGCACAAGTTAGGGACATCATCCCTCCCCCTGCTGTCTGCCTATGCGGCCTGCCTGCCCAAGGCTGTCCTGAAGCCTCCAACACCTTCTGGAAACTTTCCAGACTGACCAGAATGAAGACAAGGGACATCAAGTCAAGCTGTGTGACTAGAACAGCCCCTTCTCCTTCCTGGGACTCAGTTTTTCCACTTATCAATAGGAACATGGACATGGTAGTTCCAGGTGTCTTCTAATATCCATGAAGGGGACAGCTCTGATTCCATGTCCTCTGGGATTTCCCGGGCCATCTGGTTGCTGAGTCTCTACTCAAACTTCTTGACCTGAAGCCTCCTGCTGATGATTAGATCCCATCCACAGTGAGGGGAGCTGCCCATCCCTGAGATCTCCAAGGGACCCCTCAGGCAGGTCTGTGCCTAATTCTCTGTGGGAGCTGGAGGAATGACTCCCCACCTTGGAGGCAGGGGCTGGCTGGAACCACCTAAAGCCTCCCATAAATAAACTGTCATCTGGACCCAGAGGATGGTTTGGGGGGAAACATAAATAAATACATAAATAAAGCTTGTAGAGAAGCTGTCCTGTGACTTGGTCATGAGCTGAGGCAGGACAGGCACTCTTGAGTGCCACAGATGCTCATTGCTTATGAAGGCCCAGGTGGTAGCTTTCCCCCTTTTCTTTCTTATTTTTTTTATTCTTTTTTTTTTTCTGTGTGTGTGTGACCAGCAAGAAATACAAAGTTTACTGACACCTTTTAAAAGCATGCACTAAAAACTTCATGGATATCATTTCGTTTAATTTTTACTTTAGAGTTAAGGAAACAGCTTTAGAGGAGGCAAGCTTATGGTTAATTGCTTTAGTATCTTTATTTCTGCTGCTTTCTTAGTCCTAGAAAGTGCAATGTGTTGACAAGGAAGGAACATTTCTGGGAACATGAAATCAAACTGAGAGTTAATCATTTAATCAATGTCTTTCTCTAACTACTGCTTTCCTGAGGTGAGGTCTTTAGAAGTTCCAAGTAGATGTTATCATGGCAATAAAGCATACATCAGTGTCAATGGATGCACTCAGGCCTGTGTAGTAGTTTGTGAACTCCTCAGGGCTCACTAATCCATGTTTGTCATAGAGTGAATCAAAATTATCCAGCAATTTCCTGAAGATGTGCTCTTCTGCCCATTCTCCATTTTGGTACTTTGATAGTGTTTTAGCATTATATACTCCACTCAGGTCTTTAATTGTTAAAACACCATCTCCAGTCTTGTCTAACTTTCTAAAAGCTCACATAATTACCTCTTTTCTGGCTCTACACAATGAAGGTCTTCACGTGAGAAGAAATTCATTGAAGCTTCTGGTTCCATTTCCATCTTTATCAAGCCTGGGGAAAGGCTCTTCTGCCTCTTCCTTTTATCACTGCATAATCGTTTAACCCTTTCAGACATTTTTTGAAAGCAAGGGTTCTGTTGTTATCATTATCCATAATTCAAAATACTCTGCCAAATCCTTTGGTGCCTGCAGATCTCCTGACCAGGCATTAGAGTGAGAGTCTTTTAATGGGGTCTGTGGTGGTGGCAAGCTTTTTCTTGGCCTGAATTGGCATCTCTGTCATGGTGTGCCATCCCTGCCATCTTAAATGCTAATCTGTTAACACCAGTTGCTTGGAACTGAAACTATGGATGTCTCTCCTGCACCTGGGAAAGCTGGCTCCCTTTCTTTTTTATTCTTGGATTGTCCCAAGCTCTTGGGCTCCCAGGGCAGCTCAAAGAGTCAATATATAGGTGCATGGGACTGTAACCAAGCCCCACAGAGCCTTGGGAGAGGTCAGCCAGTCTGTAACTCAGGGCTTAATCAGGGCTACTATGGAGATATTTGGGCATTTTTCAAAGGGAAGTTGTTATTTATTTATTTATTTATTTTAAAAATCCATTTTATTTCAAAGAGAAAAAAAAAAGGAAAACAAACAAAAAATGCAAAGGAAAGTTGTTGAGTGGTCAGTCACTCTGTACCTGGAGCCAGAGAAAATAAACCTAAACACAAATTAAATTGGCCTTTTGCCACATGACTAAATGTGTGTAGAATGCTCTTGGGTGCTCTATAGTCCAGCTAAGTTGGGAAAGCATATTATATAAATCACTCAGGCTGTACAAAGGTGAACTGGTTTCATTTTTGTGGGTTTTGGCAAGAGCCTTAACAGGCTATGTGCCAGCGGTGGCTATGTGTAGAGGAGTCACTTGAAAGTGCCTCATTTCCCACAAGCACCTGAGCGCAGGACCTGTTCTCAGAGCATCTGGTGGGGTCTGGTGGGCTCAGAGTTCTCCAGAAGCACCTGGAGCCTGGGAAGTTAACTCAGGAGTAGGGCACTTGCCCAGCACGTGGAGGCCCTGGGTTCCTTTCCCTGCACAAAACAAAACCTAAGTAAATATAAGTAAATAAAACAAACTCAACAACAAAAAATAAACAAAACCCAGAAGTCACCAGAACTGCTGAGTCACCCTGGCAATCCCTTGGAGGACTCTCTGTGTGACCCCGTGCTTCCTAATTCATCAGGGGCCTGAGGATCTACATTTCAAACAACTTTTCCAGTGTTGCCACTGACCACACTGAAGACCTCAGGTCTTAGATCAGAGCAGTCAGAACTATCTTTCTAAATCCTAAACTGCACGGAGTTCTTCCTGTGCTCAAAGCCCTCTAGGAACTCCCTTCTAGAAACCAAATCCTCACAGGAGTGTGTGAAGCCCACCTTGTGACAGCCCCCACCATATCTTTCAGGCCCTTAAATCTGCCCAGCAAATCCCAATCTTGTACCCGTGCTGTTGCTGTTCCTTCTGTTTATAATCCAGCCTCTTTCTACCTCTCTATACCCCCGTCCTTGCATCCCTGATCTCTCAAGAGCTCCTTCCTGACCTCCACAGCTTTCCCCACCCTCTTTTTCTTCCCCAGCTTGTGCCCGGCCTCCCTATGCCCACCTGAACCTTGTTATCTCCTTAACCTCTTGTCAACTTCAGGAGACAAAGGCTGTGCAGTGGTGTACATGGCTTCATCCTCTGTACTGAGTGCAGGACTTGGCACCTGGGGTGGGGGTAATGGGGTTGCTGATAAACTTGTGAAGCGCAGAGCAGCCTAGGGGGTCTCAGCAGGGCTGAAGCTCAGGCCTGTTTGGCCAGCCACACCTGATCAGAGAGGTCATCACAGGGGAACTTTCTGGTCCCAGGTCAGTTCTAATGTCCTCAGAGGATGTAGGGATAGAATAGAGACTAACCTGTGTCCTGTCCCTGCTGCACAAGATGTTCCTGACTTAGTGCCCAGAGGTCACTGCAGTGCTGATTATGAACTCAGTTCACCCAACCTTAGTAGATTACAGAAACCAGAAAGTTTGCTGGACATGGAGACATGTACCTATAGTCTCAGCTTCTTGGGAGACTAAGACAAGGAAGAGCAAAAGTTTGAAGCCAGAGCCAGGCATGGTGGTGTACACCTATGATCTTGGCATTTGGGCAGCAGGATGATTGCCATGTGTTCAAGGCCAACCTAGGCTATACAGTCAGTCCAAGGCTAGCGTGGAACACATAGCAAGACCCTGTCTCAAAAAGCAAAACAAACAAAACAAAACAAAGTTTGAGGCCAACCTGGGCAACTTAGAACTTGCCTCAAAAGAAGGCTTTTTAAAAAGGAGTGTAGATATAGAGCAGTGGTAGAATCCTTGCCTAGGGTTTATGAGGCCCTGAGTTTAATTCCCAGAACCACAGTGAGGGTGTGGGGGAAAGAAACCAGGAGGTTCTAAGTTGGGCTGGAACCCAGGTTGAGTCTGCCTTCTCTAACCCATCCTCCACTGGTCCTAGCTGGGGCCCGGTTAGATGCCAGCTATATAGGAGTTATGGGGAGGGATGAGGTAAATGACAGAGCCTTCTGACCTCTTCTCTATCTGGCTGGCCATAATCACCAGTTGGGTTCCCACTGTTTTCCCCAACCATCACCACCGTTTGAGTCCTGTCCCCGGAATGGCTGGGCTGGCAGCACCCCACAGCAGTCGTTCATCATGGCAAAACTTGGATTTGAATAGCCTTGAATGTGGGAGCAGGGGATGTTTGTAACTATGAACATGATGTCACTGGTGGCCTTGCTTAATCTTCCCAAGGAATTTTCTGGTGAGCAAATCTTTGACTTTGGCAGCCCTTCCACCCAGGAAGCTGATATTCTGCCCTGGGCCTGGCCATGCCAGATAGGCGGCCTTCAGGCTCTGAGTCACCTGGTTTAGCCCTCTTGGGTGTAACTCCGTGAGTGCTGCCTTACTTCCCGAGCTGGTATATCTCCTCAGGCACACACGGATATGCACGCGCACGCGTGAATATGTGGTACATGGAGGAAGAATCTACCAGCCTCAGCTCTCTCAGCCTCTCTCACCTGCTGTTTTTGTTTAAGTCACCATTTATCAAAAGTCACCATTTATCTGTGGCAGGCCTTACAGCAACCCTGTGCTCTAGGGTTTTCCCCCAAAAGATATGTTCAAATTCTAACCCCTAGAACTTGTGAATGTGACCTAATTTGGAAATAGTGACTTTATAGATATTGTCAAACTAAAATAGATTCAGCAGTCTAAGGCAAGAGGATTACTGTGAGTTTGAGGCCAGCCTGAGCTACATAGCAAGATCCTGTCTCAAAAAGATAAAAATAAAAAGCCAGACATGGTGGCATATACCATGTATGGTGGCATAACCCCAGCACTTGGCAGGCTGAGGCAGGAAGATAGCTGTGAGTTTGAGGCCAGCCTAGACTACATAAGTGAGTTCAAGGCCAGCCTGCGCTATATAGTGAGACCCGAGAGAGAGAGAGAGAGAGAGAGAGAGAGAGAGAGGGAGAGAGAGAGAGACTCATACTAAATTAGTATCTTATCCAGGCTACTTAGGGTGAGTAACACTCACACCTTTAATCCTGGTGCCCTTCGTACTAGCTTTGCACCATGAATCAATTCTAAGTGTCACACACTCTAGATCCAGTCTCCTCTGAAAAAGCCCCACCTATGACCTCATGAGGTGTTATGGGTTGAGAACTGGTGGTCAACTTAACGCCAGCTGGATTACATCAGCATGGCACTGAGTATAAATGTTCCACCTGGGGAAAGTTGCCAGCATAAATAGAGATGAGGAGAAGGAGAAGCTAGTCACGTTAGTTGCATTAAGGCATTGAGGTGTTGAGGCGTTGTGGGTTCTCGTATGAGTTGCTGTCGAGCTGTTGGTTCTCCTGGAGGAGCTCTGGTCTTCACGTCAAGCATTGCTTCCTGGCTCCAGAAGGGAAGATGTGCGCTGTTTGGTCTCCAGGATGAACTCATCACGCTGGCTTCCTGGCATGTACTCAACTGTGCTTGTCAGAGGAGGAGCTCGGGGCTTCCATGTCACTGAGGATGGCTGTGGTGCTTTTTCAGGACAGCCCTGAAGTTGTTGTGAGTGTGACTTCTCAGCTCCAGCGTAGAACCCTCAGCCTACCAGCACAGCTCCTTCACCCTGCTGGCATAGACTTTCTGGCTTCCACCACTGACCTTTGGGCCTTCCCAGCACGGATCCGTAAAAGAGACTGGTGTGAATCCTTCTTGTGGGCTCTAGACTTCCAGATGGACTCGTGGGAGGCATTGTCATGAGCACTGGGTCTTTATCTGGACTCATGTGGGACATTGCTGTGGGATTCAGGCCCTTGGCTAAATATTCTGTCATTAGTGATGTGGATAGATTTCCTGCATTTTCATGTATTAAGCTTGGGTGACATCATACAAATATTGTAAACTCCATGTCCTTATTCTAATTGTTGGGGGAACAACTAGACACAAACCACAACTTTCTGCCCCTATTCCCAAAGACTCATGTGCATTGCTTTACACATTTAGTCCATCTCTGAGAGTTGCTGAAGTCCTAACATGCATTGCTAAGAAGTCCAAATCCCAAGTCTCCTCTGAGATTTAAGGCAAACTCTTAACCATGACCCCTAGTACAAATTAAAAGTATGTTAAAACACCTCAAACATACTATGGCACAATATAAACATTGCTATTTCAAAAGTTACAAACAGGGAGATAAAAGGAATGAGATCAAAACAAGTCCAAAATCCAACAGGACAAATATTAAGTCCTGTAGTTCCAGGTCCAGCATTCAAAGCAATCTGTGGCAAGGTATGAGCTCCAAAGAGCTTGGGTGGGGCCCACCCTTATGGCACTTCTGGTGTTTGTAGCTCTCAAGGCTTCTCTCTTGGGCCCACTCTGCACCCTCCTTGCAGTTTTTCTCAGACAATCCACATTTCTAGACTCTCCAAACTTCTAGGGTCTCCACTGCATCTTTGGCTTTACACTCACAGCTTCTCACACTGCCCTCTCAGGGGCACACTGGCTGGCTTCCCAGGACTTCTTCTGAAACCTGACTGGAAGCCTTCCTGACCCCACATCCCTTGCATTCTGTGTGTGCTTAAAACCAGCACCATGTGGATGAGGCCAAGATCTGCTGTCAGTAGCCAGAGTTCCTTCTCTCTTGGCTATAGCTGTTGAGTGCCTATGTACCAAATCCCAAGGAACAACTTCCCTAGGCTACCACCATTCTGAAAAAAGGTGATCTGGGGCTGTCTTCTCAAAGCCAAGTCTTTCACCTTTGCAACTTTGAGGCTGCAAAGGCTGCAGTCCTGCTGCTTCTCCTGACACCCCCAGTCATCTTTTCTATTCTTCTGTTCCTTCTCAGCAATCAAGATCTCCTCCACCCTATGTTTTTAGTCTACAGCTTTACTGGATCTTCCTTTCTTGCCAAATTTACAACATTCTAAATCATTCTTCTGGGCTCTTTACTTTTGATTCTCAATATAAATCTTGGTAAAAACCCCTGACAGCAGCCATGCCACTGCATTAACACTAGCCTGCCTTGAAATTTCTTCTGCCAGATTAATTAGTCTGCCTCCCTTAATCTCAGTCTCAGGCAAAGTCTCTGGATAGAGGCAAAATGCAGACAAACTTTCTGAAAAAGTATAGCACACATCATCTGGAGTCCAACAGCCAGTGCAGTCCTTCTTCCCAGCAGAAACCTCCTGATCCTAGTCTTTACCAGCAACACTTCTGGTGGGGTGAACTCTGACCAGTATCTCCCACCAAGCACAGTTTAAGGTGTTCCAGCTCTAAGTTTTCAGGTGATATTTTGGAATCTTTGCTAGCTCTTCTCCTTTCCACAAGCCAGTTCCAAAGACTCTTGAGTGTTGGTGGGCATCGCTGCCTTCCAAAGGCTCTTGAGCCACACGGTCAGGTACAGTTACAGCAGCAACTCCACTTCTTTGGTACCAAGTCCTGTCTTACTTTTCTCATTGATGAGACAAAATATCTAACACCCAAAGTTACTCCAAACCTTTCCCAAAGGAAAGGTTTATTTAGCTCACAGTTTGTAGAGGTTTCAGTCCATAGTCAGCTATCTTCTAGGTCAGGTGGAATGGTGGACAAGCATCACAGAGGAGAAACAGTTCATGGTGGGCAGAAGGTAGTAAAGCAAGCAAGAAAGGGATAACCACAGTCCTTTCTACTCCTTATATCATAATCAGGATACTTAGGGCAGGTAGAACTCACAACCTTAATCCTAGTACCCTTGATCCTAGCTTTGCACCATGAATCAGTTCCAGCACCACACACTCTAGATCCAGCCGCCTCTAAAAAAGCTCTACCTATGACTGCATGAGGCTGTGAGGGGACATTGAGACACAAGCCATAATAATGTTCATGGGGTGTTCTAACCCCATGACTGTGTGCTCATAAAAAGAGGGAAATCTGGACAGGGAATATGGCCACATGAAATAAGAGGCAGCATGTACCTTACTCCAGGTCCCTAGGGTTAGACTAGTGTCTTCAACTCCATCAGCTGCCCAGCTGCAATGGACCAGGCACCATGCTCCCCTGTGACTCCCTGAATCTGAGAGGCTCAGTGGCTTACCTAAGCCACAGAGCCAGACTGTGGCCTGGAGCTTTGCTGACCAACATAGTGGCTACTAGCTATCTATTGTTACATACTTTTCAATGAGTTAAGATGAAATAAAATTAAAACATGAGTTTCTCAGGCACACTAACCACATTCCAAGTGTTCCATAATCAAATGTGACCAGTGGCTATCAAGACAGACAATACAGATGAGTATTTCCATCATCCCAGAAAGTTCTTTCCATCAATGTTGGTGTAAAATGACTTGCAGCCTTGACTGCCCACTATTCTCACTCAGAAAGCTTTTTGAAACTTATGCCTGGGCTTTCCCTGTGAAGGTGTTAAACAGCAGCCAGCACTGAGATCCACTGTTTCAAAGCTCCATTTACTTTATTTACTGGAAAAATTCTCAACTTTGAGTCTAAATCTTATGCAGGTGTTTGTACCCCATTCTCACCCATATGAGCAGGGTCAAGGTCTGTTTTGTGGGATTTGCTCTTTTATCTCAGCTGGGCCACCTTGACCCTTTCCCCTCTCCCTGGTGATTGTGAAAGAGGCCTGGCATTTCTGATGGGATTTGTGGAGGGTAGAGGAGGAAGGACGTGGGTCAAGTTCATGAGACGTGGGAGGAGGACTTGGCACACAGACACTTTCTCAGCTCACCCGAGCGGATAGTGGGGAGTGCAGCTGCTGGCCAGCTCTGTGTCCACACACTTCCTGGAAACTGCTCCCAAGGGACCCCTGGTTCCGTGACATCACTATTTGCAGGTATCCCATGGCAGCTCCAGTCCTGCCACCCACTTCCTGCAGTGTGGAAGGATAAGTGCAAGCTGGATGCTCAACTACAGGGATACTCTAATGTCCCTACCAGTGAAATCTTTTTACTAGAGTGGCCACTGCCATTGGGTAGAGGAGCAGGGCTGGTTGGGGCTGGAGGTTGCTGACGCCATTGGACTTGACCTCAGTCTGAGAGCATGACCTGAGGCCTGCAGAGAAATCTGGCATGCCAATTCCACAGATGGTACCATTGAGAATTACTGTGGGACATCCTGGGGAGGGCATTTTGCAGGGTCAATGTTACACAGCGGTGGACCTGGAGCCATAGACCATTCTGTATAGTGCACCTCTTTTGGTTCATTTCAGCCCTAGGAGGGGACTTGTGGCTCCCTTGTCCTTTAAGACTAATCCTTAGTCATCTTGTCTACACTGGGTAGGCTCATAGTCTGCCTCATTCCTCGCCCCACCTCTTTAGCCCTGCTCACCACACTCCTATTCAGTCCTCTTACCAGACATTGGCTGAGTCAGTTGCCTACACCTAGGCCGCCCTTGCTCTTCTGAGTCCTAGTCATATCTGTCTCCCAGAGCTTACGTTTTCATGAGGAGATGACAACAGTCAAACAAATCCAGTGCATCAGATGGTTATAAATTACTGGGAAGAAAACAAAGTAGAGAAAGGGGAGGGCTGGGTTGGCATTTTAAGTAGGGTGGTCAGGGAAGGATTCACCAAGGTGACATCTGAACAAAGTCCTAATGGAAGTGAAGGACACTGCTAAGGGAGCCAGAGTAAGAGTGCTGAGACAGGAGTGTGACTGGTATTTTTCTTTGTAAAAGTCAGGGTCTCACTATGTAGTACAGGCTGAACTTGGACTCCCTATGTATCTCACGCTGACCTCAAACTCCTGGCAATCCTCCTGCCTCAGCCTCCTGAGTGCTGGAATTACAGGCAGGCGCCACCATACCTGGCTTCTGGCTGGTGCATTCTTGTCAAGAACAGTGAGAAAGTCAATGTAAGCCAGGGATTTAGCTCAGTGGCATAAGCGCCTACCTTGCAAGCATGCAGTCAGTGAGTTTGATCCCTGGTACCAAAAAAAAAAAAAGTCAGTGTGGCCGCAGCCATGGAGATGTTAGAGGCAGAGAGGTGTCAGCCAGATCAGTGGAGTAGAGGAAGCATGAAGTCATACACTTCACATTAAGTGAAAATTTAACATCAAGTTCAGACATGAATTAATAGCTTATGGACTTTCCCTCCTCAGTCATGACTGTATTATTACAATTATTTTATAGTTGTGACCACATAGGCTGGGAGCGATGGTATGGCTCCTGCTAGCTCACCCAACTTGGAAGCAGCAGGGCCTGTACTCATCTCTAGACCTGCCCAACCCTGGGAAAAGCCCTGAGCTTCCCTGCCAGAGTTTCAAACTTTAGCCATCAGCAAGTGTAGGGCAGACTAATAGTACTGATGGGGATTTCCAGGAGCAGGCTGGGCTGGGGAATGTCCAGCTTTTCATCCTTTTTCCTTGTACTGATCTGAGATAGCCTTGGCCCTTGGGGAGAGGGGTGGGAAGTGATAACAGGGTGAGAGGCTCTGCCATAGGGACTTACCTGTGGGCTTTGGAACAGGACAGAGATCTCTCCACTACAGGGGCAGAGGAAAAAAGATACACCTCTGCAGCCACCATTAACATAGCGGCACAATACTGAGCGGAAGAATATGGCGCCCTCAGTCTGAGCTGGGGTCCAATCTAATGCAAGTGGCATGTCAGGTGCAGTGTCCCCAGCTCCTCCTCCCTGGTGAGTAGGGACACAGAAGACAGTAATCTGGGAAGACCAGAAGGGTGAATAAAGTCCTCCAGCAACTCTCACTTTGATATTTAATAATCATTTTATTTATTTATTTTTGCTTTTGTTTTTTTCTTTGTACCAGGGATCAAACTTGTGACCTTGTGCTTGCCACTGAGCTAAATCCCTATTTTTGCTTTTGAGACACAGTCAGGCTGGCCTTGAACTCACTATGTAGCAATTCTCCTGCCTCAGCTTTCTGAGTACTTTTCTGAGTACAGGCATGCCCTGCCATGCCTAGTTTGAAAACCACTTTAAATAAGATTCCCTAAATTCAGTTTTCTAAAGTACAAGCTCCTATAGGTCAAAAGTACTCAGTGTAACACATGGCTCAAGGGGTGGGAGAAGACCAGTAGAGACCACTAGGCTTGTGTAAAGGCAGCATGGGGGGAATTTATTGTGCTTGGGTGCAAGGAGACAGAAAGTGAAAAGGCCTTCTGTAGAGGACAAAGAGAAGAGAATGGGACATTAGGCAGGAAGATTTTAATAAACATCTGTGGTCAAGGTACTCTGACTGTCTTGCGTCTAAGTGAGCAAAGTCCTTGAAAGTCCAGTGTAAATTTTCAGGTGTCTCCAGATGTCCCAGAACCAGAAAGATTTCTTGTGCTTTCTTTCTTTTTTGACATCCTGTGCTTGTAGATGGCAGCTGTGCTGCTGAGCTGAGTCCCCTGCTGAGAATACAGTCTCTGCTGGCAGGTGGGTTGGGGACTGGGAGAGGCAGGTCCAACTGGAGCCTTACACTCCAGAGTTAAAACTGACAAAACCCCAGAACTAAAAATACCACCCAACAATTCATATATTTTTTCAATGTAATTGATATGTGATCATATTGATGTATTTTTCTGTATATTTTTCTTCTGTAACTCCTCCCTGCAATGTTTGGCTGGTACACAAGAGAGCTGAATATGATGGGAATGTTTGTGGGGAGACTAGAAAATTATCCTTTGAAAGATGTTGAGGGCCAGGGGTTTAGCTCAGCGGCATAAGCCTTGCAAGTGCTTGGTTGTGAGTTTGATCCCCGGTACCAAAAAAAAAAAAAAGCAAAAATCCCCACAGTGTTGAACTTTAGGGTGTGTGAGCAGCAACTATATTTGTTTTAAGGGTTTCATAGTATTTAATTTAAATTAGCCCAAACATTTCTAAGGAATAGGAATCACATGGTTCCATGGTGCCACATCACAGTTAAGACGGGATTAAATGCATGCCCATTTCTTATGTCTGGCTTCATATCTTTCAGGTCCAAATCAGAGATGGTCTTGCCCCGTGCCAGCTTCTGAATTTACAGAACTTGGTTAGGTTTGCTGATCCAGGAATGGACTCTCATGTCTTGGTGTGTGGTAAAAAGCCTCACGGTTGGATGAATTCTAATCACTGTTGGAGTCTGGACAAGTTGGCCTGTCCAGGAGAGGCGATGGAAAGTTCTTGAATCTTGCAAAACAAACTTGTTTAGGGTCAGATTTAAACTGGAAAGACGCCCGCTGGGAGGCCAGGCAGAGAAAAGGTCTGAGGTCAGCCTGGCCCTCTGGACCGCAAAAAAGGAGTAGGGACGGCCTCTACTGGCCAGGCCGCGATACTGTCTCCTCCCATAGCCTTACTGCGAAGGTCGGCCACCTCCCCTTCCCTCCAATCACAAACCGGGACACTAGTCCACAGAGCACTGGCTCTGCCTGAGGTCACAGCGAATCAGGCGAGAACTGGGAGTCAAATCTAGGTGTCTCCACAGTTGTGATTCCGAGTGACCCATGCTCTTGTGGATCCACACTTGTCTTAAACGCGTTCGGAAGGCCGAACTCAAAAGTTCCAGAGGGGCGAATAACTGGCTCTCAATCACGTCTTGTTCGATTGCTTTAAGGCGATGGTACTTGGTAACTCATATGTCCTTCTCCGGCATCCTTAAGGGCGCGCTCCGGGTGATAAAGCGCGATCCGTCCCTTGGAATCTCGGGAAGTGTAGTTTCCCTGTGCTCTAGACACTAGGGTGTGGACGGTGTGGCACTGCATTTCCCAAAAGGCTGCGCTTCCCGTGACGTAGGCCAGGCGACGGCCCGGGAGGTGGTGGGTGGGGAAAGCCCTCGTCTGGGCTTTATAAATTCTCAAGAGGAATAAGTGATAGTGGACACAGACTTCTGGCAGCACGGTGTGTGGGCTTCTTGGCTAGGCAGAGCTGGGCGCGGAGGCCGGAGTGCTGTCAGAACAACCCTGCTTCCGGTCGGCGGGTAGAACGCTAAGACGCTTCTTCTTTAACTGCGGTGGGCGGGACGCTGCGACGCTTCCTACGTTGCTATTGGTGGCGGTTGGGGGCGCGGAAACCGAACCCGAGCAACTGCCGCAGCAGCTACTTCAGGTGTCTCCGGTGCCCACCATGGCCGCGCTCTGCCGGGTAAGTCCCTGCAGGGACGGCTGCAGGACCCCTCTCTCCTCTCTGGGACGTTGGGCGTCTGGCTGGCCGGAGCAGTGACTTCGAGAGGACTAGGCAGTCCTCGCTATGCAGATTGCGTTCTGTGTGGCTGGTTGGATCTGGGCGTTAAAGAAGCGCCCCTCGGAGTACTGGGGCAAACCAAGTCCCTGCCGCCAGGTTTTGCATTTTAGCAAGATACGAGCACAGCACCTCTTGGGCATGTCGACCTTTTTAGCCTGTCTCTCCATCCTGAGCAGCGGGTAGAGGGATGGGGTCTTGTTGAGCCACACCCTCTTCTGAGAGATGGGAGCTGGGCACGGAGAAGCCTGGGAGGGCCCAGGCCTACAGTGAGACCTGGACCTGGACTCCTTCTGATTCCCAGATTCCAGCAGATGCCAGAGGAACACTCAGTAGAATCCTTTGGAGAAGTTGCTGCCCACGGGCCTGAATCTCGCAGGGTCGTGGTCTGCTGCTCCCTGAGGCGTCTGAGGACTTGGGCAGAGGGCACAGACTAGAACCTCGAAGTTTTAACTTCTAAACTGGTGCTTTCCTTACCACCTCCATCTCCAATGAAGCCCACATGGTGGGAACCAACTGCATGTTGGGAAATTTCAAGGGGTCTGCCGTTCCGGAGTGGACCGGAACTTGTTTCTGCTCACTGAGCCTAGGGGTGGACACTTGTCTGAACATTGTTTTCCAAAAGGCTCAGATGAAAACCACAGGGTAAACAAGCTGCTTGCTGCTCGGCTGGAGCTCCTCCCACCACCTGCCACTCCTCTTATTGGAAGAATGACTCAGCAGATGGTTGGGGGTGAAGCTGAACACAGGTTAGGTCACAGCACTATGGGGTGGCAGTGACTTGCTCTGACCCAAGAACACCCTTCCCCGTGATTCTTTTTGGGCTCCCTGGAGCACCCAGAAAGTTTCTTTGAGGCTTCTTAACTTCGAGGAGGAGGGGGTTACATTGTATTCGGATGAATGGGATGTAATCCTTCAAATGCCAAGATACAAGCTGTTTGTTCCTAAGCAGTGGCCTGGATAGCTGTACTTTTCTGATGTTGGGTAGAGTGGAGATGGTGATGACGACACTGGGGAGCTGGCTAGGACAGACCCTAAGGTTCACTAACTAGTCTTGAGGAAGGATCAAGGGTGTAAGGTCCAATTCCTGCAGTGAAAGGTGCTGAAAAGCCCCCATTTTTCCTGTTTCGGCTTTTTAATAAATAATAAATAAATAAGATATTCTTGTTTTTCAGAGTTTTGCTATATAATTCAATTCAGGCTGGCCTTGGGCTCAATTTGTAGCTGAGGCTGATCTTGAACTTGGAATGATCCTCTTGCCTCAGCCTGCCGATTGCTGAGATAACAGGAGTGCACCACCATGCCCGGTTTATTGAGATATTTAATACCATGAATTTCACCTTTGTTTATTTGTTTGTGACAGGGTCTCCTATGTCATTCAGGCTGGCCTTGAACTCTTGTGACCCTCCTGCTTCAGCCTCCCAAGTGCTAGGATCAGGAAGGTGTGTGCCACCATGCCTGGCAAATTCACCTTTTAAAGTATATAGTTCAGAGGTTTTAGTACATTAGTGGTATCGTACAACCATCATCACTCTATAATTTCAGAATATTTTCGTCGTGGTAGTAAGAAACCTCATACCTAATAATAGTCATTCCCTTTCTTTCCTCTTCCTTTCTTGTTAGCTTCTGACAACTACTTACCTATTTTTTGTCTCAACAGATTTGACCAGTTTGGACTTTGAGAATAGTCCACTGGTTTTCAGTTGTGTTTTCAAGGCTTATTTTGTTGTAGCATGTATTAGTACTTCACTCTTTTTCATGGCAGAATGATATTTTGTTGAATGGTTATACCACATTTGGTTTATCCATCTGTTGCTGGACACAAGTTTATTCACTATTCCTAGTATGAACACTACTTCTGCGAACATTCATGTACAAATTTTTGTGTGAATGTGTTTCCAGTTCTTTTGGTTATTTGCTTAGAATTGATGGGCCCCTAGCTCTTTTTGAGGATCTGTGGAGCTGTTTAACAGTGGCTATTTTGTCATGGTTCTTTTTAATAACTTTGGAACCTGGAGTAATGGTGCAGGTCTGTAATTCCAGCTCTCTGCTGAGGCTGAGGCAAGAGCATTGCCAAGTTTGAAGCCAGCCTGGGTTACATAATGAGTGCATGGCCAGTCTGAACTACACAGCAAGATCCTGTTTCTAAAAACAAATGAAAAAATGGGCCAGAAGAAAGGTAGAAAACACCTCCTCTCCCCGCCTTTTTTTTTGTTTTGTTTTTAGAGACAGGATCTAACTGTGTAGCCTAGACGACCTTGAACTCACAGCAGTACTCCTGCTTCAGCCTCCTGAGTGCTGAGATTACAGGTGTATGACACCACACCTAGCAAATTTTCATATTGATTTCATGATCAGCTTCTCAGATTCTGTAGAAATGCCCCATGGCATTTTGATAGGAATTATGCTGAATCTGTATTGATTTTAAAGAGCATCGCATCTTAACAATGTTACCTTCTAATCAATAGTGTGGTTTATCTTCCCATTTTTAAAGTATTCTTTAATTTCTTACAATGTTTAGTAGTTTTGTTATATGCTTTGTGCTTCTTTTGTTATTATAAATGGAGTTGTTTCCTTTTTTAGGTTGTTCATTGTGAGTATATAGAATTACAATTAACTTCTTTGTGCATTGATTTTTAAATTTTATTTTAGTAAATTTTACAGTACATAGTGATTATATTCATTGTGATTAGTTGGTACATGCAGGCAAACGCTTTTGCCACTGAGCTAAATCCCCAGCCCTCTATTTTCATTTTTTCTCTTTTTTGATTCTTTTTTCCCATCCCCATTTTCTCTTCTCCTCCCTGCCTCTGTCTCATTTCCCCCATTCATTAGAAAAAGGTCTCCCTACTTTCTATTTATCTTTCATTTTATACACTTTCTTTCTCTAATATGTATATGTATATGTGTATATGTGTATATGTAGATATATATATATATATATATATATATTATATGTTTTTTAGTTTCTCTTATAAGAGAAACTTTGTGATATTTAAGCCTGAGTATCTGATTTATTTTACTTTAACATTATGCATCCATTTATCTGCAAATGCCTCAAGTTTATCTTTATGGCAGTGTGGTACTCCGCTGGATATGTGTCACATTTTTCTTTTGTACTGTTTTTGTAGCCTACTCCCTTGTTGAGCTCATTAATTGTGTAGTTCTGGTAGCTTTTAGGGGATTCCTCAGGATTTTCTGTGTATGAAAATCATGCTGTGAGCATTTTTAACCCCTGCTGGCTTTTGTGGAAAGTCATGGCCCTGGGGTAGCACCTTCCTCACCTAGGTTCACCCACTTGACCCTGACTTTCTTGCAGGAGGACCCTTCACTCGAGAGACATTTTAAGGGCCACCGCGATGCAGTCACCTGTGTGGACTTCAGTCTCAATACAAAGCAGCTGGGTAAGAGAAGGTACTAGGCTGAGCACTAAGAAACAAGTTATGACATGGGGGAGCAAAGCATGGCAAGGACTTGGAGCTTTGTCTGAACCTTTGTCCTGATTTTCCCTGTCACCTCTTGGGCTGGGCTTCACGATCTCCATTTTACATGCAAAAAGTGAGATTCAGAGAGGTTGATGAAAAAAACAAAACAAGAAAACAAAAAATTGCAGGCAGAGTTGATGACCTTGCTGAGCTTACACAGCCTTTGAGGATGAGTCTGGGTCGAGCTTTTCCCTGCATGCATCCCAGCCACCTCTCAGTGCCGTCCCATGGCATAGGCTATAAACAGCAGCTCCTTTTCCTTGGGTGTTGACTTCCATTGTCGACAGCATCATGGTGTGCCTCGTAATAGAGGGTTACTAGCTGGTCCGTTTGCTGCATCTAGGTGTTCCCTTCCTCGGTCACATGCAGGTTCATATGTAGCTTGCCTAGCTGTCACTTTCTTGCTCCATAGATTCACCTTACCTATTCATACTATTGTCAGAATCTCCTTGAGGCAGTGGGCAAAGATGGAACTGAAGTCATTTCTGCTTTTGTGGGAATACCCTTTAGTCTTCTTGGATTGTGCCCTCCCACTGGTAAAAGGCTATCTGGGCTGGCCTGGTTCCCTACTCTGGGAAGACTTGCTCCTGTGCCCTCAGGGTGTGTCTGTTAAGTGTCCAGTGGCTCCTCAGGGATGAGTCCTTCCAGAGCCCTGCATGGTGCTTAGGGCTGACATGTGATCTCTGTTAGTCTGCTGCCTGGAGAATTGCCAGGCCCTAGGCACTGCAGACTTCCAGGCAGCAGTCACTGAGGTGTGTGGACTGTGACCCTGTGGGGACCTTCTCTGGGAATGCCAGAGATGGGTGCGATGCTCCTTTTGCCTCCCCAGTATCCTCAGGGAGGCTTGAGGCCTGCTGGAGACAAGGATCCTAGCATGTCACCCATTTTCCCCAGCCAGTGGTTCCATGGATTCCTGCCTCATGGTCTGGCACATGAAGCCCCAGGCACGTGCCTACCGCTTCACAGGCCACAAGGATGCTGTCACCTGTGTGAACTTCTCCCCCTCGGGACATTTGCTTGCCTCAGGCTCCCGTGACAAGACTGTCCGAATCTGGGTCCCCAACGTGTGAGTAACAGACTTAAAGGGCTTGACAGAGTTTGAGGCCCTGGTGCCAAAGCTGTCTCCAACCCATACCCTGGGTCTAGGCTGGCCATTGTGGTGCACCTGTATCACTCAGGACTGCTACCTAGTGCTGCTCACATGTGGGTGGGAGTGGAAGGAGCAGGACTCTGCTCTTATTGGGGAGGTTGTGGCCTCCTTTCTTGGGAACTGGGGTGCTCAGCCCTGGGCTAACTTTGGGAGGGCTATCTGAAGTGTACGGAGGGGTTTGATGAGCTTGTGAGCCCTCACGTCACTATTACAGGTTTTCTGACTCTGACTCTCTGTCCTTGTAGCAAGGGTGAGTCAACCATGTTTCGTGCACACACAGCCACGGTGAGGAGTGTCCACTTTTCCAGTGATGGCCAGTCCCTTGTGACAGCCTCTGATGACAAGACAATCAAGGTGTGGTCGACACATCGCCAGAGATTCCTGTTCTCATTGAGCCAGCACATCAACTGGGTCCGCTGTGCCAGGTGAGCATTGTCTTTGCTGGAGACACTTTGAGGGCCTCGGGGTTCAGCAGGGCACAGAGGGCTGTTAGGTGCCAGCTTGTGACCTCAGGTGGGTTATTTAGTCACTATTTAATCCTCCTGAGCCTTGGCTTCTTCGTTTTGAAAATGGCAACAGTAATAGTTCCTGTATTAGATTTGTTGAAATGCCTCACTGAGCTTAAATTAATCTCTCTCAAGCCATGGTGACCCTCTGGCATCCGTGTTGAGGGAACCCCACTCAGGCAACAGGAGCCACTTGTAGTTGCAGTGTCAGTAGTAAGACACTGTCAGTGCTATTGCTCTGGAGTTTCTTTTAGTCCCTCATGAAAGTTCTGCCAGCCAGGTGGTATCATTTCCATTCTGCAGATGAAAAACTGAAGCCTAGAACAAGTGCAGTGTCTCGTCCCAGACGTGGTAGATAGTGGCAGAGTTGGGCTCTGAACTCTATTCTGGTCCTGAGGCTGATCTGCTTTCCTGTGATGTGCTCTCTGCCTCAGACTTTGATGTTGCTCCAGAGCTGCCAGTTGAGTTCCCTTTGTTAGGGGAGTTGTGCTTGGGGAGCCAGGAGGGCTTTTCATGATCCCAGAATTGGCAGGTGCTGATATGCCTACTTCTAGTGTATTATAATTTTTTTTTTTTTAACAGAGTTTTCTCCTGTCAAATCTCTGCTCTGGAGGATGGGTTAGAGGTGGCTAAAAAAGACTAGGAAACTATGGGAGTCAGAGGTTGGGACTGTTGAATATTCTTCTTTTGGGCACCCTTGTAAGTACTTGTTCCCTTGGGCAGTGACATTCCTCTGTACTGGGAGGCCTCTGACTGCTCTGAGAAGTCTCATAGTCAGGCTTCTGAGAGCGTGAGGTTCTGGATCAGCAAAGTAGGTGTCATGCCACAGCAGGTCTTGGGGTGGTTGGTGATCCCCAGGTCCTCCATGTCTTTTCATGTGCAGTTGTATTTTGTTGACCCAGAGAACTGTGAGCATGGTCACCATCCTGCTGTGGGGTGCTGACCACCTGCATGCTAGGAGTGCCAGCAGGCAGCACCAGCCAGGTGTTGTCACCTGCCTTGTGGCTGTGGGGTTATGTAGTGCATTCTGCCACTCTGTGCTTACTGTGGGGAAGACACTGGTCCCATCCTTCTCATAGAGAGGGTCACCATCTGCCCACTCAAGGTGCTGCTCAGGGATCAGGGCAGGGCATGTCACCCTAGGCACTTCCTGGTCGGTTAGTAGGCATGCAGAGAACAGTGGCTGTAGAAAGCTGCTCATTTGTTTCTGGCTCAGGTTCTCCCCTGATGGGCGGCTCATGGTGTCTGCCAGTGACGATAAGACTGTCAAGCTGTGGGACAAGACCAGTCGGGAGTGTGTCCACTCATACTGTGAGCATGGCAGGTAAGTCTCTCACACTGTCCTTCACCTGTGGGTGCTGTGGCACTGAACTCCAACCTGACACAAGGAGGCCAGCAACCTTCAGATGCTGACTCAGGAGGCGGCAGCCATGCCTCTGCTGCTCCTCAGCTAGTGCCTTTTATGTAGGCCCTGCGTCTTCTTTTGTGCACAGAAGGGTTAGCCCATCCCCATCCCATGGATAACTTAACCTGGAACAGTGTAATTCTTTGGACCTCTCTTTTCTGCTCTTACTGTCTGGTTCTTAGAATTGCAGCTTGTCTGTGAGCAGTTAAACTCAGATCCCAAACTGCATTTTAAAGCTTCTTAGTACCTATGGCCAAAGCTTTATGAATGGAAGCCTCATCAGGTGGTGGCTGTTTATATTATGCCCTGTCATTGAGAAAGGGAGGAGCCTGCATTTGAGCAGAGACTCAACCTAATGGACCCCAGGTTCTACCTTTCATGGGCTGGGAACCACAGACAAGGTCTCCTTCAGAAGAACCTGAAATCATGTTTGGGTATACTGAGGGCCCGAGGCCTGTCTTTTAGAGATGAGGTCCAGTGGCCCCTGCTAGACCTTCCTACCTGTCCGTCATCTGGCAAGACCTACCCTGGAGTCAGCTCTAGCAAGAGTACCAGCTCTAGTTCTGGAGCCCAGAGTAGCCCAGCTGAGCTTTAGGTCTGAAGACAGCCATCTCCACTTGTATTTAAAAATTGATGGGCTAGGCACAGTGGTACAGGCCTATAATCCCAGCTGCTTTGGAGGCTGAGGCAGGATTGCAATTTGGAGGCCAGTCTGGGCAACTTAGTGAGAACCTGTCCAAAAATAAAAAGGGATGGGGAGATTTTATATATATATTTCAGTGGTACAGTGTTCCTGGTTTTGATTTTTAATACTATACCACCAAAAAAAAAGTAACAACTTGGGACTTGGACCCTGGTAAGTCTGCTTTAGTTCACTGGCCACTGTTTTCACCTATTGCTTTTTGCTCTCCTGTGGCCATCTGCTAAAGAAGCATGGCAGAAAAGAGGTGTTTCAGTTTGAGGGACTAGCATGAGCAGATACAGAGAGATGGGAAAGTAATGGATGCTTGGGTCTGTCCTGATCAGAGCAGATCTGTGGTACATGGTATCCTTGTCTTTACAGCTTTGTTACCTATGTGGATTTCCACCCCAGTGGTATGTGTGTTGCTGCTGCCGGCATGGACAACACTGTGAAGGTGTGGGATATACGAACTCATCGGCTGTTGCAGCATTATCAGTGTGAGTGCTGGACAGCCTTCTGGGCCCAGGGGCAGCCATGGTTGGGCTGTGTTGGTGCTGACTACTTGGTTCATTGTTGTGGTGTCTCAGGAGAGTGGCGGTGATAGGGGAGTCTTGGTTGTTGGAATATAGCCACAGGTGAATAAACTGATGTGACTGTTGTGACTTGGAGCACCGACTGGGAGAGGAGTGTGCTACTTCCTGGCTCTTCCATGAAGCCGTTTGGTGCAAGCTATGAGATGACAGAGTCTCATGAATACTGCAGCTGGGCATCCTCAGTGGATGTCTGGCTGGGCTCTCCTTGAGAGCAAGTTCTCAGTGTCTGCCAGTGCTGCTTACCTCTCCTTGTCATAGAGAGTCTGCCCTTTAGGACCGTGGTGGCAGAGATGTCCATAGAGTTCAGTGTTGGTGGGACCTTGGTCACTTCTGGTCTCATGTAGTTCTCTGTGGGTGTAAGAGCCATGAGCTATGTAGGAGGTAGATTTAGTCCCAGCCTGGACTGTGCCCCTGATTTAACTGTAGCTTTTGGAAACATTGGTGGCAGGCAGCTGACATAGGTGCAGGGTTCTAGTTTTTTTGTTTTTGTTTTAGTGTTTTGTCTTTTTGAGACAGGGTTTCACTTAGTCCACTAAGTAGTCTTGAACTTGCTTTGTAGCCCAGGCTGGCCTCCAACTCCTGGTGATCTTCTTGCCTTATCCTTCCAAGTGCTGGGATTATAAACATGCACCACCACACCTGACCTAGTTTTTTTTTTTGAAATAGGGTCTTGCTGTGTTGTGCAGGCTGGTCTCGAACTTCCTTATGTAGCCCAGGCTAGCCTCGAACTCATGGCAGTTCTCCTGTGCAGCCTCCTGAATGCTGGGATTATGGTGTGTGCCACCACACTGACTAGGGCTCAGGTTTCATAGCTCCCCCCAGCACTCTCACAAGCACTTTTTGATTGTCTCAGGTGCTTGAAGATAACACTTTCTTGGGATAGCTAAGGTGAGCTAACCTCCCAAGAAGCAAGAGAAGATCCTGGCCTGGAGCAACAGTGGAGGGTAGAATCTAGCTCACTTCTGTGTTCTTGGCTTCATGATATTAGGCAGGTCACTTAACTCCCTAGAGCTCCTGGTACAATGATAGGTCCTGTCTCACAGGTGGTGTTGGAGGGTTTATGAGTTGGTTTGTGTTCAGAATTGTGACTAGCTGGGCATGGTATTGCACACCTATAGTCCCAGCATTCTGTGAGGCTAATGCAGGAGGATTGTGAGTTTGAACCCAGCCTGGGCAATTTAGCAAAACCCATCTCAAAACATTTTATTTTATTTTATTTTATTTTATTTTATTTTATTTTTTGACACAAGGTCTTGCTGTGTAGCTCAGGCTGGCCTTGAACTCACTATTTAGCCTAGGCTGACCTTGAACTCACAGAGGTCTTTGTGCCTCAGCCTTCTGAGTGCTGGGATTACAGGCAAGTGCCACCATATATAAAAGGCTCAACACATTTATAAAAGAGCTAGAGATGTATCCCAGTATGAAATCCATGGGATTGATTTGATTTTCAATACTACCTTAAAAACAAAACAAAACCCTGAGTAAACTGTGGTACAGAATTGGAATAAGGGATGATGGTGATGGTGAAGTCTTTCTTGCTCCTGGTATCCTGTCTGATTTGCTGAGGGCAGCCAGGTTGGTCAAGGTCCACAGTACCCTCCACTACCACCAGGTGTCAGGGCCCAGCCATAAGAACCATGTCTTTCCTATGCAGTGGGCCCTGGTGCCTGTCACATGCTGATTCCTTCGGTTTTCTAGACTAGAACAGTGGCAGGGTCTGCTCTTTACTTGGAGAGGTCTGTCCCTCCCCACCTCCAAGCCTAGGGGCCTCTTTTCTGCTGTAGACAAGACCTGAGTTAAGGGCCAATATTGGGCAGGTACAGAACAAGGAAGGCCTGGGTAGGAGGATGCTGTGAGGACGTGATGAGGTGGGTATGGTAGTCAGGAGTGTGGGCTGTTTCCTCTCTGTAAAGGGGACAGGGCGGGGGGTGTGCCTTGTAGCACATGAGTCTTGGTAGAGAGGAGAGGTTCTCTAGGTGATCCCAGGAGAGTCCAGGCCCAAACCTGATGCATCAGGATCTCGGGCTTGATGTTTATGGGGCACAATAGCAGGTACCCAACTGGGGAGAGCCTTGAATGCCCTCTCTGGCCCAGGGTCTCAAACACAAGGCTGGACTGGCAGTGCCGAGCATGGCCCGTCATTCTGAAGTAAAGGGATGAGGGTTATCTGAGAAAAGAGCAAGTGATCTACTTGACAGGAGGCTGGGTGCCCAGTTGGTGGTTGTCCGTGGCCAGTGACAAGGCGAGGGCCTGCATCAGTGGGGAGTGGTCAGGCCCAGGGGCTAGCCTGTGGAGACTGGGTAGAGGCAGGCAGAAGCTAACCCTGTGGGGAAGGAGGGCCTGGCTGGGGCCTGGGATTTGGCACATGAAAAGGGCTGAGGCCATACCCCGGGCCCTACCAGTGAGGGACCACAGAAGAAGTAGCTCTAGAAAGCAGAGTGAGGGGTCTGAGCCCCATCTCCAGCATGAGAGGGCTGCAGAGGGTGGAGCCAGAGGAGGAAGGGGGGGTAGTCAGGAGGTGGAGTAGATGAGGAGGAGGATGAGTGCTGGGGAAAGGGCCCTTGGTCCTTGTGGAGCTTGAGGATGGCAGGGCTGCGAAGGTTGGAGTCTTGGAGGGACTTGTACTCTGTAAACACAGCTGCAGTCCCCACAGTTATCTGTGCAATGTGGAGGTGCCCGGTGGGTGCTCATAGGGGACTAAACTCGTCTCCCAACCTGGAGGCTCACCATCAGGGCTCAGAGAGCCAGGTGGGTCAGGACTCATCACTTCTCACTTCCTTTGCTGATGGAGGGACCTGGCCAAGTCTAGGGGTTTCCTGGAGCGCTCCTCAGCTGAACCCCACGACTCAGGAGAGTCCTGACCCCACAGGTACTATGGGGTCTTTTTTTTTTTTTGGTACCAGGGATTGAACTCACCACCTCACACTTGCAAGGCAGGCGCTTATGCCACTGAGCTAAATCTTTGACCCTCATGGGGTCTTTTTGGTGGCTGATTCCCCAGGAAGAGATCTCAACATTGTGGTCATAGATACCTGACCTCTTTTCTGTCCCTGATTCCTATGAAACCCAGAAGACAGATATTAAGGACACAGTGATGTGTCCTTGACTCTGAATGAGCACTAGGTACTTCCTAAGTGGCTAGTAGGTTTGGTTTTTTTTGTTGTTGTTGTTCTTTTTTTTTGGAGAGGATCTTGCTCTGTAGTTCAGATTGGCCTTGAACTTGCTATGTAGCCCAGGCTGACCTCAAACTCAGTGATCCTCCTGCCTCAGCCTCATGAGTGCTGTGATTACAGGTATGCACCACTACACCTAGCACGAGAATTTGGTTAACTGTATTCTAGTATGTGTCCAGCTATCCAGTGGTCATGCTCTGTGGAGGCCACTTCCTGTCCTGGGTTGAAGTCAAAGCCTGCTTGGGGCTTTGGGCTATAGCAGATAATTGACACTGTTTGTTTCAGCCTGGCCAATTCTCTTCCAAGGCAAGAGGTTTCTTGGCTCTGGCCTGTTGTCATAGAAAGCAGTTCTGATTTCCCAATGCAGTAAGTTGACAGGCTGGTGGATTCCTGGGAGTGCCAATAGCCCTGGTTCCATATGCTCTGAGCCCACAGTAAGACTGTTCAGACATCTGAGTGGCAGCCCCCGTCCTAGCACCCACAGTCTGCTTGTGGTTTATAGGCACATGCAGGTCCATGATCTGACAAGCCTGCATGGCCAGCAAGTCAGGACTTCTCCCCATTTCATCAATGAGAAGCATGAGGCTTGCCCATGTCAGTAGCCAGGAGGTCGGAAATCTGGATCTCCAGGCTCCCAGTCTGGCATGCTTCCCACCATTCCTGTGCAGGATTCTTTGCACTGTGATGACTTGACTGTTTTATTCCTGGGTTCCTGGGATGGGCAGTCTTCTTGGCTAGCTGACAGAGACTTGGCCGACCTTCTCCAGAAGGTTGAGTTGGAAGTCTTATGCCCCAGGTTCTCTGGCCACTGGTTTCTAGCATGTCCCTCTACCTCTGTCCTACTCAATACATGGTCTTGGAGAGTTTTAATTTTTTCATTTTTTAAAATGTATTGCTGGGGCCTCAGGGATTTAGCTCAGTGGTGTAAGCACTTGCCTGGCAAGCACAAGGTCATGAGTTCAATCCTGGTACCAAAAAAAAAAAAAAATGTAGTGCTGGGAATTGAACCCAGGGCTCCATACATACTGAGCATGTGCTTTCCCATTGAGCCACTCCCCAACTCCTGGAGGGGTTTTTGTTTTTGTTGGAGGGCTTTTAAGCAGCTAACAGGTCAGGCGTGTACCCCCTTTATTTGGTGTTTTGAGATGGAAAGTATTGATTGGGCACAGTGTGCCATCACACCTGATCTGGGCAACTTACCTGGCTCATTGCTATCATCTCGAAGTGGGCATTTCTGTGATATGTGTAAAGAGGAATGTTTGTGGCATCCTTCACTGCTAGTATTAGAGCACTTTCTGGTATGAATCCAAAGCCCTTTGGGAACCCAGAGCCACTGTGTCACAGGTAACACCAGTTACACACAAGGAACCACCTTAGTGCTTGAAAGTGAACTGACTGCTTATGGCAGATGTGGAGATACAGCTTGGCCCTGCTCCAGAAGGTCTGCTCCAGAAAGGTACCTTCTACTTGGACACTCAGGTTTTCTCTGGGACCTATGACCACTTTGGAGCCAGCCCATCTGGCCAGGTTTGCTGAAAGTCTCCTCATGCTGAGCAGTGTGGACAGAGTAAATTGTGGGTACTCAGACCTTTCCTTAGGTTCCAGCTCCCCCCACACTGGCAGTTCCTGGTGTGTGGGGGTAGGGAGGGCTGTGGTGACCTTGCCCCACCTTCCCCAGGCTCCTGGTGAGCTGTGGAAACTTGGCATTGGTGTATCCCTGATCTTGAGCTGGACGGAGTTCCCTTTTTGGGGGTAGGGAGATAATAGCTGTCTCCCAAATGACAGTGTTATCGCTGCCACAGAACCAAGAAGAGGACTCACAGTTTCAGACTTGATGAAAAGAAGATTGTTCTTAGGTGTTTTCTGCTGAAGGCATTGTGGCAACAGTATCACACCTTGTAGGACAGTTGAACCCTTGAGTGGGAGTGTTCTGCAGGGGTAGTTCCTTAGATGAAGTGTCCCTAGACTGGTCCCTCTCCATAGCTCTCCAGAGGGCAGAGAGGTGTGAGAATGGAGACTAGGATGGCCAGTGGGTGAGCAAGGGGAGCATCCCCAAAAGCCTGGCATGTTAGGCTGAGCCCTTTTGGAGTAAATGGCTCTGGGTGTTTGGTGTTCCTGGCATTTGTTGCCTTTCCCCTGAGGGAGAGTCTCTGGGTGGGTTGGACCAGTAGTGTAGTGTGCACACACTGACTACAATTTTGGTGCTGGCCAGTGCTGGGCTGTCTGAGTGTATCCTCCCCTTCCCTGCCCTCCTATAACTGATTGCTCTTCTGCAAGCTTTGTATTAAGTGGGGCTGGAGTGGTCTTCTTTCCTGTGCAGGTTGTAGGATCTGTGTATTTTGCCTCTATAATGGCTATAAAGACCCTTAGCTCCTCTCCAGGAAGCCTCGTAGAATTCCTGGCACTTGGAGGGTGTTGTTCAGATATAAATATCTGGTTATGTAAAGCCTTGGCTGTCTCCCCTAAATATGGTTGGGAACATATTTTTATTCTCCCCAGCACATCAGCATGCCAGCTGGACTGGCATCTGAGCGGCTCTGCTGGTGGCTGTTCATGGTAGGTGTGTTTGCTAGCCCAGCAGTGGTTCCTGCAGCCTCTCTGTACTGTGATGAGGACTTGCTTTTCAAACTTGCCTTCATGTTTGTGGCAGTGTGATCTTGGGAGGGTCATGATTACCTGAGGCCTTCTGGTCTCTCTCAGCTGCCTTGGGGCAGTGGGTGTGGAGGCACTGGGGCTTCCTCTGTAGCAGCTTTTAAGAGGCTGTAAGGAGCAGATCCGTGCTTTGTTCTGCCCACGTGACCTGCTTGGATCTACTGCTGGTTCCGACAGTTCTACCCTGAGCCCGCCTTTGGGCTGGAAGAATGGCTCTGTATTCCTCTCAAGTTAGCAGAGCCCCTCAAATGCCTCTGACCTTATTTTAGGAACCATCCCTGCACAATACTCCCACTCAAAGGTTCAACTGTCCCACCAGGTGACACTGTTGTCACAGTGCCTTGAACAGAGAATACCTAAGAACTTTACATCAAGTCTGACACTGTGGGTCCTCTTCTTGGTTCTGTGGCAATGATAACACTGTCATTTGGGAGGCAGCTGTTATCTTCCCACCCCAAAGGGGGAACTCCGTCCAACTTGGGATCAGGGACACACCAATGGCAAGTTTCTACGGGACAACAGGAGCCCGGGGAGGGTGGCGCAAGGTTGCCTCAGTCCCAGCTCCTGCTCAATGCGCCTGACTTGCTGCATGTGTTCCTTCCTCCTGTCTTCCACTGCCCACACTTGGCTCCAGCTGAGTCTTTTCTCTTCCTTTGGCTGCTTACTGCTTTCCTGGAAAACCCACGGTGGTGGTGGTGGTGGGGACCCACAGCTCTTCTGGGCAGTAGCCATCCTGGCCCAGCCTTGTTGGCCATGCTGACCCCACTTGACTGTCTCAGGCATCAGCTGTGCTCTCCAGGCTCCCGCCAGCCCCCGGCCAATGTCTTTCTCCAGTGCACAGTGCAGCGGTGAACGCCCTGTCTTTCCATCCATCGGGAAAATACCTGATCACGGCCTCCAGTGACTCGACCCTGAAGATCCTGGACCTGATGGAAGGCCGACTGCTCTACACACTCCATGGGCATCAGGTGAGGGGCAATCAGCCTTAGGCTGAGCAGTGTGGTGCTGGGCCTAGGCACAGGCTCTCTTTTCTTAGTACATAATGAATACATCCTTAGCGGTGAGTTGCTGCATACACATACTGTACCTTTTTATATCCCTTTCCTCTCCTCTCTCCCCACTCTTCCAACCCTAAGTCCTCTTCTCATCTGCAGAAGTCTATCTCCTGGTTTCCAATGCTCTATCTTTTAATTTGTTTTTAAGTTATTTATATTTTGAGTTCCTCATTAAGAGAAACAATATATTTAACTTGTGTCTAATTTATTTCACTTAGTGGTATATCCTACAGATGACTTAAATTTACCCTTCCTTATGACTAATAATCCATTATGTTTTGGGGGTTTTTGTTTATGTGTGTGCATGGGGAATCAAACTCAGGACCTTGCACTTGCCAGGTCCTGAGCTATTTCCTTGGCCCATTATGTATATATACCACACTTTCTTTATTCATCTTCTGATGGACATAAAGGCTGTTTCCAGGATTTAGTGACTGAGTCGTGCTGCTATAAACACAGATTTGCATGTATCACTGTAATGTGGTGTCTTTAACTCTTTTGAGAAGACACCTAGAAGAGGTATATCTGAGTCAAATGGAATTTTTATTTTTAGTATTTTGAGATATTTCCATACTGTTTCCATGTTGGTCCACTAGTTTACATTGCTATCAACAATGTAGAAAGATTCCTTTATCCCCATGATCTCACCAGCCTTTGGTTTTTGAGTTGGTGATGGTAGCCATTCTTCTGGAGTAATCAGTATTGTTTTGATCAGCAATTCTTTAATGATCAAAGATACTGCACACTTTTTTCATGTACTTATTGGCCACTTATATTTCTAAGTGTCTGTTCATTTCACTTGCCCACTTTTTGATTGGGTTTTTACTTTGGGGGAGGTTCTAATTTTTTTCCATTCTTTTTTTTTTTTATTTTTTTATTTAAAGGGAAACAAAAGCATGTAAAGGGTAGAGGTAATACAGAATTCAAAAAAAAAAAAAGATAATAAGAAATCACTAGTTAAAATTACATATTGTCCTCTTAGAAATAGTTGCTCAAGTTACAAAATTAAAGCATACAAAGTAGATAGTCAAACAGTGAAAGTGTAGACAGCTACGCATGCATGAATATCTGCATGTATTTCTATACTTTCTGTATTAGAGGGAAAAACAAAACTTAGCAAGACAAAACAAAACAAATTCCTATAAAAACATGAAACCAAAAAGTCATATAAAACCACAGTACAAGGTGATCTATAATGATTACTGTGTTGTTTCTTATTATCTTCAATAGAATGTCTATATCAACAGGCATAATTGAATATAGCAGTATGATTGAGTATAGCAGTAAATAACAATATTAGTAAAAATCAAATATTGTAGACAGTATAAAACTTCAAAGGCAGGTAATAATCAAACCAGAGTGGATATTCTAGTGGATCTTGTCATCTTAAGTGCAGTTGCCTATACTCTCAGACTTGATACTATCAATCATAACAGCTTTGAATAAAATCTATCAATACAAAACAGCGATCCAACAAACCAGATTCGATTACAATCAGTCATGGTAAAATGGTGTAGGTTTTACAAAACTTCAGATTAAGTTAATAGGAAATTAAGGATGATTACCACACTATATCCTATTGTTTTCGGGATTACTGTCTGTGCCCTCAAATCTAGTACAGGTAGATTGACTGAAACAAAATATAATACATCTAAGCAGAGTAGTGTGAGTAATGTGGGTTTTAAATCCTGGTGCACTATTTACAATATAGCATATCAAGACCATCTATGTTATAGTTTCTAGTTATCCTTCTCTGCCTCATTTCTGCTATGCTATTTTTCTGCCTTTGTTTGTCTAGTTTTCTCCTTCATTTTACTGCCTGCCCCACTCATTGAGGCCTTTCTGCCACTGTTCCTAAAATCCTGGTATTTTTTTTCTCTCTCTTTAGAATGTCCTTCAGTATTCTCTGTAGTGTTGGATTGGTGGTCATGAACTCGCCCAGTTCCTCTTTGTCATGGAAGCATCTTGTTTCTTCATCAACTTCTAGTGACAGTTTTGCAGGGTACATCAATCTGGGCTGGAGGTTATTTTCTTTCAGGGCTTGTAACACTTAGCCCCAACCTCTTCTTGATCTGATGGTCTGTGTTGAGAAGTGAGCCATGATCCTGATGGGCTTACCTTTATAGGTAATCTGTTTCTTTTCTCTGACAGCTTTTAATATTCTGTTTTTATATTGAAATTCTGTCATCTTGATTACTATATGTCTGGGTGTAGATCTGCTTTGGTTGTAGGTGGCAGGAGTTCTGTATGCCTCACACAACTGAATGTCATTTTCTTTTCCCATGCTTGGGAAGTTTTCCTTAATTATTTCCATGAATAGCCTTTGTAATTCACCTGTATGTATTCCTGCTTCTTTGTTCACGTTTCTTACTCTTAAATTGTAGATTCTCTTGTCATCTTCTAGCCTTTGTATTGTTACTGCCTGTTTCCTTGTTATTTTTAAGAGATCTTTCCTTTCATGATCACACACTGCCAACTTATCTTCAAGTTTTGATAGTTTATCCTTAGTTTCTTTTAAGGCGTTTTGCCAGCTTTCAATGGAGTTTTTAATTTCCTGGTAGTCTCTTTGAATCTGCTTCATGTATTCTATATTTTCTTTATATTCTTTATTGAATGTTTCTCTCCTTTTTTGTGTTCCTCCCTTCTTCCATCTGTATCATCCTGAGAGATGCTTCCTGAGAGCATTTCTTTTATTACTCTACTCATATCCTGCTTTACCTGATTTAATATTTCAGTTTTGAGCTCGTCTGTAAGGTCCCAAAGATATCTCTTAATGTCCATTGAAGCCATGTCTGATGTTTTGTGTTTGCCGCCCTCAGTCTCCCTTGTTTTTCCTTCTCCTGGATCAAGGCTCTCAGGGTTTCGGGCTGGGGTCTCCTCCTGCCTCTCTCTCCTGTCATGGCTCTGGCTTCCTCCACACGGGTTACAGTGCAGGTCCCAGCCCCCTTCCCTGTTGGCCACGTTTCCTACGAAGCACACTGGCGAGGGACCTCTGCCCTCTCCTGACTGCTCTTGTCACTGAGGTGTAAGCAGGCTGTGTATGACTGCCCCTCCCCACCAGGCCAACCAAACTTCAGCTGCCTTCCCCAAGTTACTACTTGCTAGACTCAGGGAATCGAATGACTGCTCATTGGGTCCTGGCCAGGGGCGAAGCCCAGTCCAAGCAAATCCCACAAATCTACTTTGGGGAGGGAGCAATCAACTGAAGTCACTGTGGCTCCCAGTTCAGGCTCCTCCTGCCTGATTCCAACATGTCGCCCATTTGGTCTTGCTCTTCCCGTGGGGAGGGTCTCATTCCCAGCACTGACCGTGGATCAATGGAGGTCCCTCTTCAAGCTCCACTCTCCATTGGGCTTACCAACCTCCGACTTCAGCGCTGCTGTGCTTCCTGTGAGTGGCGGCGGGAATGAGTTTGGGTGGCTCTGCTGGCCAGTGCGGATTCAAGCTGGTGCAAACTTGGCGAGTCACCATGAAAACGCTGTGTCCCTTAATTTTTAGCTGTTTCAGTTGTAGTCCCAAAATATTTGATGCCCTGTTTTACGTTTTAATTTCTTTCTGTGTCAAGAGGATCTGTCTCCCTCTGTCTGGGTCTCTCCAGGGTGTTTTATTCTGGCATATGAATTGTTTCTCCTGGGAGGCTTTGTATTTTGTTGCTCACTGATTGGCCATCTTGTCTTCTCCCTCCATTCTTTGTATATTCTAGATATTAGTCCTTTTTCTGAGGGGGAGCTGGCAAAATTTTTTTCCCATTTTGTAGATTGTATGTTCACTCTGTTGGTTATTTCTTTTGTTATACAGAAACCTTCTAAGTTGATATAATCCCATTTGTTGATTGTTGGTGTTATTTCTTGTGCAATTGGGGTTCTATTCAGAAGGTCCTTGACTATGCCTGTATCTTCAAGAGTTTTACCCCCTTTTATCTTCTAGCAGAGTCAGTGTTTCTGTTTTAATATCTAGACAGTTGATTCACTTTGATTTTTTTTTTTTTTTTGTAGAAGGTGAGAGAAGAGTCTAGATTGATTCTCCTACATGTAGATAACCAGTTTTCCCAGCATCACTTGAAGAGGCTGTATTTTGTCCAGCATATGTTTTTGGCCCCTTTTTAATGGCTGAATGTGCCTGTGTTTGTTTCCACTATTCTGTTTCACTGATCTGCATGTCTGGTTTTTTTGGTCAGTACTATGCTGTTTTTAATCACTGTACTTTGTAATGTAACTCGAAGTCTGGGATTGTACTGCCTCCTGCTTTGCTCTTGTTGCTCAGGATTGCTTTTGCTATTCTGGGTCTCTTTTGGTTTCAATTTTACGTTTTTTTTTTTTTTTTCCTAATTCTGTAAAGAATACTGTTAGTATTTTGATTGGTATTGCATTTAATCTGTTGGTATGCACTTTATCTATTAGTTATGGGAGTATGGCCATTTTGACAATATTGGTTCTGTGAATCCAGGAACAGGAAATGTTGTTCCTTTTTTTTCCCTCTTTGTACTGGGGATTGAACTCACGAGGGTGTGCCTTCAAGGCAAGTGTTTCTGCCGCTGACCTAAACCCCCAGCCCTGTTGTTCCATTTCGGATGTGTTCTTCAACCTCTTTTTTTTTTTTTTAAGGATACTATAGTTTATATTGTAGAGGTCTTTCACTTTCTTGGTTAGGTTAATTCCTAAGTATTTAATTTTTTAAGATGATTGTGAATGGGATTGTTTTCTAGTCTCTTGATGAGTTCACTGGTGTACAGGAATGCTGTTGAGTTTTGTGTATTTGTATCTTGGTACTTTGCTGAATTAATTTATTACTATTGGGAGTCTCTTAGTGGAATTTTTTGATCTTCAAAATAGAGGATCCTGTCTGTCTTCTGTGAATAATGATAATTTGTCTTCTTCCTTTCAGTCTATATCCTTTTTATTCCTTTCTCCTGCCTGATTGCTCTCGCTAAAGTTTCAAGTACTATATTGAACAGAAATGGTTAGTGCACACTCTTGTCTTGTTCCTGATTTTAGAGGGAAAGCTTTCATTTTTTTGGGTACCTGGGATTGAACGCATGGCCTTGAGCTTGCCAGGCAGATACTTGTGCCACTGACCTAAATCCCCAGCTGTGAAAGCTTTCATTCCCCCCCTCCTTACTATGATGTTGGCAGTGGGTTTGTCTTAAATGGCTTTTATCAGTTTAAGATAAGCTCCTTTGTATTTATTTTCGTTTGAATTTTTATCATGAATGGATGTTGGAGTTTGTTAGAGACTTTTTCTGTGTCTATTAAGATGATTGTGTGAGTTTTATCCTTGCCTCTGTTTAGCACTTATTGATTTACATATGTTAAATCCTTTTTGCATCCCAGGGATAAAACCAAGTTAGTCATGATGTTTGATTTTTTTGTTGTTTTGCGTGAACTTAACCATTTTATTTTCCTCAGATTTTTTATTTTGATAAATTTCAAGCTTAAAAGGAAGTTGAAAGAATAGCAATATCCTGTATACTCTTGTTTTTTTGTTTTTTAAAGTTTTTTTTTGGTACTGGGAATTAAATTCATAACCTTGCGCTTGCCAGGCAGGCACTTAAGCCACTGAGCTAAATCCCTGGCCCTATCCCGTATACTCTTTACTAAATTCAACAATTATTAATATTTTGCTTTATTTGTTGACTGTATCTCAAGTCATTTGTGAAAACAGATTGTAGTATTTCTAGAACCGGGCATGGTGGCACACACCTGTAATCTCAGCACTTGGGAGGCTGACACAGGAGGATTGCCATGTTTGAGAACATCCTGGGTTACATAGGATGGTCTAGGCCAACCTGAACTACACTGTCTCAAAAAAAATTATTTTCTATGTAATCATTAACCTAAGAGAATTATCCAGGTTTAATATTAATCTGTAGTCAAACATTCTCAAAATATTTAGCATTTTAAGAGTTAATCCTTGGTCTAATCAAGACCCATGCATTACGTAGGTTTTAATGTCTCTTGAATCTTTTTTTTTTAAATAAAGTTTATTGGGTCAGGGATATAGCTCAGTGGCATAAGTGCCTGCCTGGCAAGTGCAAGGTCATGAGTTCAATTCCAGTCAGTTACCAATAAAATAAAATATAAATAAGTACATTAAGTTCATTGATACTTTTTTTTTCTTTTGGTCTTTTTGAGACAGGATCTCACTCTGCAGTTCAGGCTAGCTTTGAGCTCACTTTGTAGTACAGGCTGGTCTCAGACTTGCAACTATCTTCCTACCTCAGCCTCCCTAGTGCTGGTATTACAGGTGTGTGGTGGCACGCCTAATACATAATGATCACATTCATTATAGGGAGTTTTTATCTGAACATGATATATCTTGATTTCCTCTTTCCCATTCCAGTACCCTCTGTTCAGCCCCTCTTCCCCTCATTTATAAAACTTTATTTCCATTTTATCCTTTCTCATTTTTTTCTTCCTCTTCCCCACCCCCATTCACCTTTCCTTTTGAACAATTTCTTCCTATTTCACTATTTCTATTACACATTTTGGTTCTTATTTACACTTTTGGTTTCTCACAGCAGAGAGACAATGCAATAGTTCACATATGTCAAATTTATTTCACTTAAGATGAGTATGGTCTCAAGGTCCATCTGTTTAGCTATAAATGTCTCAAGTTTATCCTTCCTTATGAAGTAAGGCTGAGTAGTATACCACTGTGTAAAAAAAACCAAACATCTTTTTGTCCATTCACCAGTTTGTGGGCATTTGGATTGTTTCCAAGATTTAGCTGTTACAAATTGTGCTGCTATAAACATGGGTGTACATACATCGCTGTGGTATGATGCTTTTAATTCCTTTGAGAAGATACCAAGAAAGGAAATAGCTTGGTCAAGTGGGACCTTTACTTATAGTTTTTTGAGGAATCTCCACACTGATTTCCACAGTAGTTGCACCAGTCTGCATTTCCACCAACAGTGGAGAAGTGTTCTTTTATCCCCATAACTTCTCCAGGATTTGTTACTGGTTGATTCCTTGATGATACTTGTTCTTTCTGGAGTGAGACAGAATCTCAGTGTTTTAATTTGCTTCTCTTGACCAGTGATGTTGAACATTTTTTCATATATTTATTTGCTGTTTGTAATTCTTCTGAGAAGTGTATATTCATTGTAGGTGCCCATAGCTTGATTGGGTCTTTAAATTTGGGGGTCTGATTTTTTTTATTTCTTTATATGTTTCAGATATTAGTCCTTTGTTTTAGGTATAATTGGCTAAAATTTTTTCCCACTCTATGGGTTGTCTTTTCACTCTGTTGATTTCTTTTGCTGTGCGAAAGCTTTTTAATAGGATGAGATTCCAGTTGTTAATTCTTTGAATGTTTTTTGAGCACTTGGAGTTTTGTTTATAAAGTCTTTGCCTACACCAATGTCAAGAGTTGTTTTTTTTCCAGTAGACTTAGTGTTTCTGTTTTAATGCTTACATTTTTGATTCATTTTGATTTTCATTTAATGCATAGTGATAAACATGGGTCTAGTTTTAGTCTTGGGCATGTGGAAAGCCAACTTTTCCAGCACCATTTACTGAAGGCTATTTTCTTCTTTGGCCTCTTTGTCAATGATAAGGTGGCTTAGTGTGTTTGGAGTTTTTCCTTATCTTCTAATGTGCATTAATGCCAGGGTTTTTTTTGCCAGTACCATGTGTTTTTTTTGTTTTGTTTTTTTAAATCACAGTAGCTTTATACTATAATTTCAAGTTAGGGATTGTGATGCTCCCTGCCTTGTCTTTGGGTCCCAAATTTTCTTTTGCTATTGTAGGTCTCTTCTGGTTGCAATTTAATTTTAGGATTGTTTTCTCTAACTCTGTGAGATACATAGTTGAAATTTTGATCGAAAGTGTAATAAATCTGTGTATTGGTTTTAGAAATATGGCCATTTTCACTATATTCCTACTCAAGAACAAGGAGTATCTTTGCATATTCTGATATCCTCTTCAATCTCCATTTTCGAAGTACTGTAGTTTTCAACATAGATGTCTTTTATTTCCTTTGTCATATTGCTTCCTCAGTATTTCATTTTCTTGGATGCTATCTTGGTTCCTTTTTTTCTCTTTGCTGAGATAAAATCTCACACACTCAAAATGAAGGAAGGAAAGGTTTATTTAGCTTACAGTTTTTGGAGGTTTCAGCCTATAATCAGCAGGCTGCGAGGCAAGGTGGCATGGCACTGGGGCAACACTTTAAGGCAGCAGTAAGGATCCTGGCCCCCTGCTGAATCTCTCAGTAAAACTTCTAAACTTCTCAAGGTGACACAATGTATTAACTATAACAGATGCTATTGTGAAAAGTGTCATTTCCCTGATTTTTCTCTCAGTAGTTTGTTGTTCACATACAAGAAGGCTATTGATTTTTGAGTGTTGACTTTATCCATCTACACTACTGAATTTGGTTATTAACTCTAGGAGTCTTTTGGTAGTTGGGGGTCTTCTATGTACAGTGTCATATTATCTGCAAATAATAATTTAATTTCTTCCTTTCCTATTATTATTCTTTTTATTTCTTTCTCTTATCTATTTGCTCTCGCTAATGTTTCCAGAACTATATTAAATAAGAATACTGACAGTGGACATCCTTGTTTTATTTCTAACTTTATAGTGAAAGCTTTCAGTTTTTGTTTATTTAGTATGATGTTGGCTATTGGTTTGTCATAAGTGTAGTTTTTTTTTTTTTTATCATGAATGGGTATTGGACTTTGGCAAATGCTTTTTCTGCATCTATTGAGATGATCCTATGGTTTTTGTCATTGGCTCTGTTAACATGGTGTATTACATTTATTGATTTGCATATGTTGAACCATCCCTGCATCTCTTGGTTATGTTGTATGATCTTCTTGATTTGCTGCATTCTATTTGCCAGTATCTTATTGAGGATGTTCATTCAGAAGATTGGCCTGTAGTTCTCTGTCTCTTTTTCTTTTGTACTGGAAATTGAACTCACAATCTTGTGCTTGCCAAGCAGGTGCTGTGCCACTGAGCTAAATCCCTAGCCCTATAGTCCTCCTTTTTAGTTGGACCCTTGTCTGGTTTTGTTATGAGGGTAATGCTTGCTTCCAGGAATGAGTTTGAGAGTATTCCTTTTCCTTTGATTTCATTAAAGAGTTTGAGAAGTAGCAAATTGAGTCTCCTTTGAATTTCCTGTGGAATTCGGCTATGAATCCATCAAGGCCTGGGCTTTCCTTTGTTCGTAGGTTTTTCATTATATCTTCAATTTTTTGGCTAATACTGGTTTATTTAGAATTTTTATATCTTCTTGATTCAGGTTTGGTAATTCATATGTGCCTAAGAGTCTGTTCATTTCTTCTGTGTTTTCCATCTTATTAGAATGTATATTCTCAAAGTGTAGATATTGATGATTGGATTTCTGTAGGGTCTGTTGTGATTTTATCCTTTTCATTCCTAATTGCATGGATTTGAGTCTTTTTCTTTCCTTTTTTTTTTTTTTTTGATATGGTTGGCTAAGGGTTTTGTCAATTTTATTTAATTTTGCAAAGAACCAACTCTTCTTTGCTGGGGATTTAGCTCAGCAGCATAAGCGCCTGCCTTGCAAGCATGCGGTCATGAGTTTGATCCCTGGTACCAATAAAAAACACAAAACAAAAGTCTTCAACTGATTGATTCTTTGTATTGTTTTCATAGTCTCTGGATTAATTTCTACTCTGATCTTTATCGCTTTCTCCCTTATAGGAGCTGTTGACTTGCTGTGCTACTCTTTTTCTAGAACCTTGAGTTTCAACATTAGGTTGTTTATATGAGCTCAATATTAGGTTGGTTTTCTGATATGGGTATTGATTGCTATAAATTTCCCTTATAGGACTACTTTCATTGTGTCCTGTAAGTTCTGGCATGTCTAACTGGCATTATCATTTAATTGTAGAAACTGTCTTAATTTCTTCTTTACCTTCATCTGTGACCCAGTGGTTATTCAGGAGGGTCTTACTTAATTTCCATGTGTTTATGAAGTTTTGTGGTTTCTTTTACCATTGATTTCTAGTTTCAGTCTGATAATATGCATGGGATAATTTCAGTTCCTTTGCATTTATTTTAGCATGCTGTATGAGCTAGTGTGTGGTCTAATTTGGAGAATGTCCCATGTGCAGCTGAGAAGAATGTGTATTCTGACATTGTAGGGTGGAACACTCCGTAGACATCTACTAAATCCATTTGTTGAAAAGTCTGGTTGAGTTCTAATATTTCATTGTTTTTTTTTTTTTTTGTCTAATTCATCTGTCTATTTGTAACAGTGGGGTGTTGAGGTCCCACATTGCAATTGCATTAGTGCTTGTTTGACTATTCATATCCATTATTCGTTTTATATAATTGTGTATACTGATACTTTTTGCATGTATATTTATGGTTGTTGTCTCTTCCTTTTGAATTGTTTCTTTACAAGGATGTAGTGACCTTCATCTCTCTTAATCAGTCTTGGCTTGAAATCCACTTTGTCTGCAAATAGAGTAGTTACTTACCTCTGCTTTTTCTTTGGTTACTGTCACATGGAGTGTTGTTTTCCATTCTTTGACTTTCAGTCTATGAATTTCTTTTTGATTTAATGTGTTTCTTGTATGCAGCATGTTGTTTCTTGCTTCTTGATCCATTCTGCCAGTGTTTCTTTGTTTGTCTTTGTTTTTAATTAGATTTTAAGATAAGCATAAGATAATTTTAAGATAAGATAGATTTTAGATAAACATAATGATCACATTTATCATAGAGACTTTGTACCTGTACATGATATAACTTGATTCTTTTTTTTCCCTTTCCCTTACCCTCCCTTCAACTTCTCTTCCTGTTTCTGTTGATTGGTTATAACTAATATGTATTGACTTATCCTTGTCATGTTATTTTCCTGTTGTTGGCTCCTTTTTTATCCGCTTCTGTTTGTTTGCCTTGCCTGTTGGATTTATTCTGTTGGGGTTCATGGGGTTGTAATCCTTGTATCTCTTTCTAGAATATTCTTCAGAACATTTTGGAGTGCTGGTGTGATGTCCATGAATTTCTTCAAGTGTTCTTTGTCATGGATATCTCTTTCTCCATCAATTTTGAAAGATAGTTTTGTGAGGTATATCAATCTGAGTCAGAGGTTTTTTTTTTCTTTTAGGGCTTGAAATACTTCAAGGTCTCCTTTGACTTGAAGGTTTGTGTTGAGAAGTTTGCTATGATTCTGATGGGCTTTTCTTTATAGGTGATTTGTTTCTTTTAATAGCTTTTATTAACTTTTTTTTTTTTAATTGAGGCAGAGTCTAACTATGTAGTGCAGGCTGGCCTTGAACTCACTTATATAGGTTGGCTGGCCTCAAACTCACGGTGATCCTCCTGCCTCAGCCTCTAGTGTTCTTGGATTACAGATACATGCCATCACACCCAGCTCTAACAGCTTTTGTTGTTGTTGTTGTTGTTGTTGTTGTCTTTTTGAGAGAGGGTTTTGCTCTGCAGTTCAGACTGGCCTTGAACTCATTTAGTAACTCATGCTAACCTCAAATTTGTAGTGAGCCTTTTGCCTCAGCCTCCTGAGTGCTGGGATTACAGGTGTGCACCATCATGCCCAGCAGTAACAGCTTTTATTATTTTGTTTTTGTGTGGAATTTCTGGATTCTTGACTGTTATATGCTTTGGTGTAGTTTTTTTGTTTTTGTTTCTAACCATGGTTAATTATAGTTCTATATGCCTCACTTATCCTTTGTATGTCAAATTCTTTTTCTCTGCTTGGAAAGTTTTCTGCCATGACTTCTGTGAACAGGGTTTTTACGTCATTTACACTATGTCTTGCATTTTCATTGACTTTAATCTTACTTTATTATTCTTTGTATTGTCTAGCAGCTGCTGGATTGATTTCTCATGGTCCCTTACTGTTTTAGGAAATCTTTCTTTTCATGATTGTCTTCTATCTTTGAAATTGTGTCCTCATGTTGGCTCATTCGGCTGCGTATACTTTCAATGGAATTTTAATTGTGTGTGTGTGTGTGTGTGTGTGTGTGTTTGAGACAAGATCTCGCTATGCAGCTCAGGCTTGCCTTGAGCTCACTTTGTATCCCAGGTTGGTCTTGAACTTGCAGCAATCCTCCTGCCTCAGCCTTCTGAGTGCTGGGATTGCAGTCATGTGCCTGGCTTACAAAACTTAAAGTAAATCACACTCATGACCTCACACTTACCAAGCAAGTGCTTGAGCCACTGAACTACATCCCCAGCCCTCAGTGGAATTTTAAATATCCTGGATATCTGTTGAATCTTTCATGGGTTCCATTTCTTTCTTATGTTGGGCATTCATGGTTTCCATCATTTTCCTAAGTTCCTCTATTTTTTTTTAAAATCTGTATATGTTCTGGAGTCACTAAGCATGTTCTTCATTATGGTCACCATCTCTGTAGTTATCTAAGAAATTATTTCTGATTTGATTTTTTTTCTCGAGCTTAGTTCATCTGCTTTGTTACTTCCACTGTTACCACTTTAGAGAGTCCAGGTAGAGGCTTTTGAATTGTTCCACTTGATTGTCCCCTGAGTTTGCCTTTGGTGAGCTGGAAGTCTGGGTTTGTATCTGATTAAGTTTTTTTTGGCATTCAATCCGAAGTGGCTCAGGAGAGAGATAAGAAGGATACAAAGTATGAAGAGGCCTTTAGTGAAGGGCATGGGTGAGGCTGCGGAGGAATGCAGAGGCTCTGCTGGACAGAGGGCTGTGGGCTGCTTACATTAGCTCTCATTGAGTGTCAGTGCTAAACCAGCTGGTGAAGGTGGAGCAGGACTGACATTTTATCTAGGGATTGGAGTGCCTTTGGTGAGAGGGGGAAGGAAAGGCAGGAAGTCTATTTTGGGTCCTGAGCACTGGGGAAAGGAGACTGATAAGTTGTCTTTTCATGGACTCCTTACCATGTTGGACCTCCGCCATGATGACTGGCTGATTTATGTGGCTAAAAACCTATCAGTATCTTGTTTAAGTGTCTTCTCATTTTTTTAAAAGTTTAATTCCTGGGTTGATGCTTGTAACTTGCCTTTGGTGAGCAGCTTTTTTGTTAGTATTTAGAAGCCTTAGGAAATGACTGTCTCAGGTGTCTTCCTGGGGTAGCTCACTTTTGGGTTTTGAGTCTGTTGCAAGATCCTGTCTTTTCAATTTATTGGGGATGAGAAGTTGCTGCCTACTTGGCCCAGCCCCTGGTTCTTTGGCACTGGCCTATATAGTATTTTTTTATGACCCTTAGGCAATCTCAGTTTTGGTATACTAGGAAAAACAGCTGATTAGAACAATTATGTCATTATGGCTAAAGTGGTGCAGTCAGCAGTAACAATGGCATCAAACACAGCCTAGAAAATGACAAACTGAGGTAGCGATTAATTTGCCACTTTTCACTATATGAACTAAATTTGTTGGTATATAACAAAATCTAAAATGAACCAGAAAATTGTATGAAGTTAATAAATCCTTAATATGGCAGTTTAACTCTCAGGGAAGAAAATTTAATAGGGAGTGGGGGGAAACAGAGAAATAGAAGAAAAGGAAGAGATTAGAAGCAAGGCTGGCGGATAAAGAAAGAACACACAGTCTTGGGAAACTGGTAAAGAAGACAGAAGAGAAAGAGATGGGGGAAACAAAAGAACGGAACAAAGACTGTGTTTTTGTTCAAAAACAAAAAACTGTTTGTACTTATATAAAAACAAGAACAGTCAATAAAAAAAATACAAAACAAGTAAAGAGAGAAAAAGGAAAAGAAAATTAGAAACAATGCCCCCATCAAGGCATGTCTTTGCGTCAGTGGTATACTGCATGGGCAGACAAGAGTCCAGGTCTGAGTTGATTAATCCCAGCAACCCAGCGATAGGTTTAGGTGGGTTAGTGGATGATCCTGGCGAGGCTGTACCTTCAATTCCACTGATGTTCAGGCTGGTTTTTTGAGTGTGAGGCTGAATGATTTGCTCAGCCTGCAGCAGTCTGTGCCTTCTGCCAGCTTGAACTTGGCTCCTACTGGCTTGAATTCAGCTGTATGAACCTGTCACTGGGAGCCAGATGGAGCCTGGTTGCAACTGTTCTGAGTTCTGAGCTTAGTTGGCCCCTCTCCAAGATGGCTGCTGGCCAGTCACCCTCTCCTGGGGGACATCTGAACTGGAATAATTCATTAGCCACTGTACTCTGTGTTTCTCTGTGGAGGCCTCTGGAGTCACCAGTATTCACTGTGTGCCTGCAGGTTCAAGCTGCCCCTCATGCAGGGAGTCTGGGCTCAGGGAGAAAGTGCCTACCACCTCCTCCTCCTCCTTCGTTGAAGTCTCTTTCTTCATCCTCCTCATGGGCTTCATTTGTCACTTTAGATCCTTCCTGGCTCCTAGGGACCCACTTCCTTCCTTCTCTTCCCCATTTTGCTATATTCTATTGTCACAACACCAAATCTCAGAGTGGTACTTTCTCTGCTGCTTACCATTCCACCATCTTCTTGGAAGTCTGTTCGATGAATTGTTGCATTCTGTTTGCCAGTATTTTTTAAATCAGATTTTATTGGTTTTAGATATATATAATGATCTTATTTATCGTGGAGAATTTGTACCTGTACATGATATAATTTGATTCTTTTTTTTTCCTCATTTCCCTACCCTTCCTTCAACCCTTCCTTCCCTCCTCATTTATAAAAGCTTTGTTTCCATTTTTCCCTTCTTTTATCACTTTTTTTTTTTTACTTTTCCCCTTACTTCCCCGCTTTGTTCCCCTCCCCATTTGAACATTTTCTTCCTATTTCACAATACTTACACATTTTGCTTCTTATTTACATTTTGGGTTTCTCACACCAGCGAAACAATGCAGTATTTACATGTGTGTCTGATTTATTTCACTTAGGAGTATGGTCTCAAGGTGCATGCATTTACCTGTGAATGTCTCCAGCTTTTCCTTATGGCAGAGTAATACTCTGTTGTATAAAAAAACTACATCTTCTTTATCCATTCACCAATTGATGGGCATTTGGGCTATTTCCAAGATTTGGCTATTACAAACTGTGCCACTATGAGCATGGGAGTACATATCTTGCTATAGTATGATGCTTTTAATTCTTTTGGGAAGATACCCAGAAGGGGAATAGCTGGGTCCAATAGGACCTCAGTCTTAGTTTTTTTGTGGAATTACCACAGTGATTTCCACAGTGGTTGTCCCAGTCTGTACTCCCACTTCCTCGCCATTTGTTACTGGTTGATTTCTTGATAATAGTCATTCTTTTTGGGGTGAGATAGAATCTTAATATTTTAGTTTGTATCTCAAATAAGCAGTGATGTTGAACATTTTTTCATATATTTATTTCCTGTCTTCACTTGAGAAGTATGTATTGATCTCAGATGTCCATTTTTGGATTGGGTCTTTAAATTTGGGAGGGTGGGGCTGGGGATTTAACTCAGCGCCATAAGCACCTACTTGATAACACAAGCTTGTGAATTTGGTCCCCAGTTTAAAAAAAAAAAATTCAAGAAAGTAAATTTGGAGGGGTCTGATGTTTTTGAGTTCTTTATATGGTCTCAATAGTAATCCTTTGTCTAAGGAACAGCTGGCAAACATTTTCTCCAACACTAGGTTGTCGCTTTACTCTGTTGGTAGTTTCTCTTGCTGTGTAAAATCTTTTTAATAAGATGAGATCCCAGTTGTTGATTTTTGTGATAGTTCTTACAGGATCAGGGTTTTATTCATAAAGTCTTTGCCTATGCCAGTGTCTTCAAGAGTTTTACCTGTTCTATCTTCCAGGAGATGTAATGTTTCTGTGTTGTTGTTGTTGTTGTTGTTTTGGTACCGAGTTTGCCAGGCAAGCGCTTGTGCCACTGAGCTAAGCCCCTGACCCAAATGTTTGTTTTAATATTTAGATATTTGATCCATTTTTACTTTAGTTTACTGCATGGTGAAAGATATGGGTCCAGTTTTAATGTTCAGGATGTGTAGAGTCAGTTTTTCCAGCACCATTTACTAAAGAGGCTGTCTTTCTTCCTTTGAATGTGTTTGGCATCTTTGTCAAAGTCAAGGTAAGTTAGTATGTCTGGAGTTGTTTCTTCATCTTCTAATCTGTCCTATTGATACTTAGTTCTGGTTTTTTGTTTTTTTTGTTTTCTGTTTACCAGTATCGTACTGTTTTTATTACAGTACCATTATAGTATAATTTCTTTTTTTTAATGATTTTTTTTATTTTAAAGAGAATAAAACAAAAGAAAACAGAACAAAATAAATCAGAACAGAACAATGCAAGCAACATAGCACTTCACAACCAGAAAACCGGACCATCAGCAGTAGCTACCATAATGTCTCTTTTCTTTGAAATAGTTGAGCATACCTTCACACACAATAATATCAAACATAACAATATAGCATAAAACCATTCAAAAGAATGAAAGCATCACAGGACTTCAAAACCAAACAACAGGAAATGAACAACAGGCTACTGTAATATCTCATTTTCCTATACTATAATATCTCATTTGTCTATATCATCACACATAATAAAATCAAATAAACTACAACAGGATAAAACCAATCAAAACAGAACAAAAACATGGTAGGACTTCAAAACAAGATGATAGTAATTCAGCAATGGCTACCATAATATCTTTTCTTCAGAATAGCTGTTCATATCATCACACATAATAAAATCAAACAAAACAGAATAAAACCAATCAAACAAATGAATGAAAGCATTATAAGACTTCAAAGCAATATAATAGGAAACCATGATTACCATAAAATATTCAAAATAGCTGCCCCTACCATCTGACAGCATAAAACCTAACAAAACAAGACAGAACAAACCAAATCTAACAAAATTGTGTAAACGATGCAAGAGTTCAAGATAAGACATTAAGAAATTGACAGTGGTTTCCACCTTTCCCTCCCAGGTATTTCCTCCTCTTTGCTCTTACATGAACTGTTTTGCTTCTGGATCCCATTAACTCCTTGTGTTTCTTATGTTAGGGTTCACACATATGAGTTCGAACTGTTTTGGCCATGAACATGATCTCCAGTTGCACCCATTTACCTACAGAAACCTTGAGATTTTATTGTTGGATAGCTTTCCACTGCATAAAAATACCATATCTTTCTTATCCATTCTGCAGTTGATGGGCAAGTTACTCTTGCTTTTTTTTGTTGTTGTTGTTCTCCTGTCACATGAAACAATTGTTTTCTCTCCTTTGATTTTCAGTCTATCAATTCCTTTCCAGTTAAATGTGTTTCTTGTATATAGTGTATCAATGGATCGTGTTTCTTGATCCACTCTCCCTGTGTTTCTTTTTATTGCTGACCTGAGTCATCTACATTAATGGTTAAAACCGTCATACATTGGTTTGTCTCTGCCCTGCTATCCTCCTGTTGTTGGCCCTCCACTTTCCCCCTTCATTCAATTGCCTGTCTTATTTGGTGATCTTCCTCTGCTGCTGTTCCTGGAACCATGGTTGTCTTTATCTCTCTAGAATATCCTTTAGCACTCTCTTTAGGGTTGGTTTGGTAGGCATGAATTCCTTCAGTTGTTCTTTATCATGGAAGTATCTTATTTTTCCATAAATTTTGAAAGATAGTTTTGCTGGGTAGATCAATCTGGGTTGGAAGTTGTTTTCTTTCAGGGTTTGAAACACTTCACTCCAAACTCTTCTTGACTTGATGGTTTGTGTCGATAAGCCTGCTGTGATTCTGATTGGTTTTCCTTTATAGGTGATCTGTTTCTTTTTTCTAACAGCTTTTAATATTCTATTCTTGTGCTGAATTTCTGGGATCTTGATTATTATATGTCTGGGTGTAGATTTCCTTTGGTTATGGCTAGGTGGAGTCCTGTATACCTCACTTATCTGCATGCCAGATCCATTTCCCATGTTTGGGAAGTTTTCTTCTATTACTTCCATGAATATCCTTTTCATTTGTGTGGACCCTTGCTTCTTCACCTATACCTATCACTCTTTTTTTTTTTTTTTTTTGAAAGTAGTAGAAATACAACAGAATAAGACAGAACAAAGCCAATTGAGAGTGCAGTGAATTTGGTACAGAAATTCACACCAGGTTACTGGGATAACAGTAATAGGTACCATAGTATATCTCATTATCTTCACAATAGTTGTCTAGTCAAATTAGGTATAGCAAAATTAAACCAAAGACAGAACATTATAAAATCAATCAAAAGAGAATATTGAATAGAGTAAAGCAATTAATCATAATGAAACAAAACTGAAAACAACACTTGCTTTCAAAGAGAAGATAGAGGAGACCCCCCATATTTGCTATATTGCATACAGTCATCCTGCCAAGAGATGTTCAGACCTCTGTCACCAATTGCTAATGGGGTGGGGGGGTGTTGGGATGTTTGATTCCAAACCCACTCACTGGTCGGCTCGCAGGAGACACTACTGGGTCTCCTCCTGGCTCACGCCGGAGGAAGGTGCTTACCAAGAGGGAGGGCGAATTGCTTCTTTGTGCTGCCTCCTGGGTTCCACTATGGCTGTAGGTGTGTCTCATGGGCCGCTCTCTGGTTCTTTTCTTGGCTCACACCAGAGTCAGGCGCTTACCAAGAGGGCAGGCAAATTGCTTCTTTGTGCAGCCTCCTGGGTTCCACCATGGCCATGGCCGGATCTCAGAGGCCGCTCTCTGGTTCTCTTCTTGGCTCATGCCAGAGGAAGGTGCTTACCAAGAGGGCAGGCAAATTGCTTCTTTGTACAGCCTCCTGGGTTTCACCATGGCCAGGGCTGGGTCTCAGGGGTCACTCTCTGCACCTATCATTCTTAAGTTATGTTTCTTTGCATCATCTTGCAGCTGTTGAGTTGTTATTTCCTGATTCTGTTATTTTAAAGAGATCTTTCGTTTCATGATCACTAGCTGCAATCCTATCTTCAAGGTTTGAAAGTCTATCTTCAGTCTCTTTCAAGTGGTTTTGCCAGCTTTCGATTGAATTTTACTTTCCTGCATCTCTCTTTGAATGTTTCATGAACTGTAATTCCTTTCCATATTCATTGAGAGTTTTCCTATGCTCCTCTTTTTTGTCTATGTTTTCTTTAGACCACTGAACAATTCTTTCAGTATGTTTGTGATTTCTTCCTTTACCTGAGACATTATTTCTGATTTGACTGCTTTTACAATCTCATGGAGTTGTTTTCTTACTTCAGTTCCTATCCTCTCAGAGATTTCAGGTGTGTGTCTTCCATTTTCTTCCATGACTGTATGTCCCAGACTTATTCTGTGTGGGCTAAAGGTCTCAGTTTGCCTTTTGCTCCTTCGTCTTGACATTCTGGTTGTGAGGCTCCAGGCATTTCCTGTGTTGGCTGCCCCTAGGCAGTGTAGGGGGATGAGACAGGCACCTGGGTTCCTCTAATTCCAGGTTTACAGGGAGATAGCAGGGTGTGGAGCAGGCTTCTCCAGACCTATGCAGCTACACTGTGGCTTTGCTGATGATCAAGGGTGCATGTAGATGGGGCTGCTTCTCTCAGCCTGTGTATCTACACTGGGACTCCCATGATGGTGGCAGACACACAGGAGTGTGTTTGTCTGAGCCTGTTAGTGGGTGATGGCTGTGAGGGAACCAAGGGCCTCCAGTGGTGGCCTACAGATGCTCAGGGCTTACCTGGTTGTGTGTCCCTGCTCCTGCTGGCTGCCTGCAGGAAGGAGCCTTCTGGTAGCATCTCCCTGAGGGTGAAGGCAGATCTGCTGGTTCTCTTTGCCTACACTGGCTGCCTGCAGGACATGACCTTTTGGTGGTAGCACACAGCAGGCAGAGGTGGATCTGACTGTCTCCTTTGACCCACATTGGTCACACAGAAGAAAGGGCCTTCCAGTAGTGGTGCCCAGCAGGCAGAGGCGGCTTTCCTGGTTCTCTCGGCCTGCACTGGGCACGCAGAGGGAAGGCTATAGTAAAATTTCAAATCTGGAATTGTAGTATAATTTCAAGTGTTATTTGCCTTTGTTGCCCAGGATTGCCTTTGCTATTTTAGGTCTCTTCTGGTTGCAAATGAATTTTAGGATTATTTTCTCTAATTCTGTGAGATATGCTATTGAAAGTTTGATTGGAATTGCATTAAATCTGCATAACAGTTTTGGAAATATGGCTGTTTTCACTATATTGGGTCTTCCTACCCAAGAGCAAGGGATATCTTTGCATATTCTGATACCCTCTTCAATCTCCTTTTTCAGAGTACTGTAGTTTTCAATGTAGAGATCTTTTACATCCTTCACTAGATTGATTCCTGAGTATTTCATTTTTTTGGATGCAGTCGTGAAGGGTGTCATTTCCCTAATTTTTCTCTGAGTTTGTTATTTGTATACAGGAAGGCTATTGATTTTTGAGTGTTGAGTCTGTATCCTGCTAGGCTACTGAGTTTGATTTTTGAATCTAGGAGTCTTTTGGTAGTTTTGGGGGTCTTCTATGTAGAGTATCGTGTTATCTGTGAATAATGATAATTTAACTTTTCCTTCCCTATTGTTACTGCTTTTATTTCTTTTTTCTAATTGCTATAACATTTCCAAAACTGTGTTGAATTACAGTGGTGACAATTGTTTGCCAGCATCTTGGTGAGGAGTTTTGCATCTATGTTCATTAAGAAGATTGACCTGTAGTTTCTGTTTCAAGTCCTTGTCCAGTTTTGATATCAGTGTAATTCTAGCTTTTAGGAATGTATTCTTTCTCTCAGTTTCACTGAAGAATTTGAGGAGTATTGGGATTACGTCCTTCATGAAGTTTTGGTAGAATTCAGTGGGGAATCTGTTGGGTTCTGGGCTTCCTTTGCTGGTGTTCACCTCAGGAGACTTTCTTTTGGAGAAGTACCCCCAGAGCCGGATTATAGAGTGAGACACAGAGATAAGCTTGCCGTGAAATGGATGTAGGCCTTTCCTGTGGCCTGGATTGATCAGCCTCACCCGGGCCAGCCCAGAAGGGAGAAAGGGGGTCAAATTATATGGGGTGTGGTGAGGGCACCATCTGGGCATGGTTGATAAACTTCTCAGGAGGCTGAATGGAATCTGTTCCTTAATGGCCTCAGGCATCTTTTGGTCTTATGGTTGAGTAGCGCTCTAGCATTCATGCCCCGAGTCACCATCAAAGTTCCTAAAGATTCTGAGCCAGGCTAATATCCGTGATTTGATTTGATTTGATTTGATTTTTTGGTACTGGGGATTGAACTCATGACCTCAACACTTGCCAGGCAGGTGCTTATACTGCTGAGCTAAATTCCTGGCTCAATATCCATGATTTTAGAAACATGGATAGTGGTATACTTTGCAGAGGCTGGGACAAAAGACAGAAATCTACGTACTTGTTGTTTGAGAATAACAAATTGAACAACAGGAGCAGTGGCCTTCTGTCTGAGGAGGCATCAAAGCACCCAGTACTCTGGGCTCCCTGAATGGGTGGTGGCCAGTCGGCCAACTCTGGGATGTGGGCTGCATGTTTCTCTCACCAGCAGCCGGCCTGGTTTCAGGCCTCTCACATACTGCCACCAGGAAGCTGTGGCCTAGCTGTCTTCTGCCTATCAGATCAGTTGTCAGTTATCAAGGCATAGTCACCATAAGCAAGTGAGACAAGGAGTCCAGAGATGTTAAGTTTGTCCTTTTCTCCACCTGTGCACCAGAGACAGACAGAATGGAGAGTAGGGCAGGCCCTGAAGGGCAAAAGGAGGCTTATGTGTCCTGGGTCAGCAATCACATGTGCAATGTCTAGCCTGGAGCTCTGGGAGCTGCTGTTTGGGATCCCTCTGCCTTTTGAGTTAGGTACATGGGGGCATTTGGCCATGGCTTGAGGGTGAGAATGTGGGCCTTTTCTTTGGCTTCCTTGAGAGCTGGAGGTTGCTTGCTGACCCCAGCCTTTGTCTTCCTTGTGAGAGACAAGCCCAGTGTTCAGGACCAAAGGTCTGTTCTTCTGGGGAGGGACATCCAGATGTGTTGTGTATCTGGTCAGTCCTGGAGAACCACCTCTGTTAGTCCCAGGCCAAGGTGATTATTTAGATTCACGTATCCTGACTTTCAGACCTTATAACAAAAGAGCCCATGAAAACCATCCAAATGTTGCCACCTTACCTGCTTTCCATGCCTATAACAAAAAGCACTTTTTGGCAACACTGTGTAAGCAGGTGCTTATCAGGTGATACTAGAGCTTTGTCTCTCTTAGTGAGGGTCCTTTAGACAGCATGTCCCCTCCTAGCCTGAGGGTACATAAGTGTGGTATCTAAAATGTCCTTCCCAGTGTTCCAGCATAGCACTCAGCACATGAAGGCAAATCCATTGACATTGTTCTCCTTGAAAGTGGAATGGGGACCAAGAGCCTGCTTGTGAACCTGTTTTTGTTAAACCTCATACCAGGCTGAGCGACAGGATTGTTTAGGGGCAAGGGGTCAGGTGAGGGACAGGACTATTTAAGGGCTGGTGACAGGTTTGTTGACAGAACTTTTTAGGGGTATGGGGTCAAGCAAACAGCTCCTTAGAACTGCTGGGTTATTTCTTCCTCAGGGCACCAAGCTTACAGTGCCAAAGGCAGGGAAAAGAAAGAAGCAAGGTGACCTGTGTTCATGTGGCCTTCTCCTACTCCTATCATCATCTGTTTCCTTGCTCACTAGGCTGGGCAGGAGTGTGACAAAATGGATGTTATGGTCCCACCTTCTTGGGTTCATGCCCTAGAGTTGGAGGACTCCATGGAGAGGCCGATAGAGCTGAAAGCAGGGTGAGGTGGGTTAGGAGAACAGGAGAGGCAGACCGAGTCTTAGAAGGTACTGTACCTGGAATACTGAGTAGAAGCAAGTAGGCCCTGCCTCTTGTCTCCTATGGTGTAGCTCAGGTGAAAATAGGAGTCAAGGTATGAGGCCTTCAAACTTCCTGTCCAATGCAGAAATTTAGGATTGACTTAGGGGCTCCTGCTCCTAGAATAGCCATGGTGTCCAGCCCTACTGCAGAGTACACCAGTGCCAGGAGTTGGAAGCCTCTGGCCTGGCTTGCTCAGGTTTCTGCGGGCTGACTTAGAAGGCAGGGGCTGCCTAGGGTTTCCTTGACTTTGCCCAATCCTTGCTCAGTTTTAATCCCTGTCTCCTACAGAATGCTAATTCTCTGTTTATGTGCCTTCTCTTTGAGTCAGATTGCCATGCACTTGCAGCTGGTGGTGGCAGCTTGGTGCTGGCTTCCACAGCTGAGCCTTATTGAAAGTCCCTCCTGTGTAGCCTAGTTTCTTTGTCCCTCAGCAGTGTGGGATGGCTAACTCAAAAGGGCTTTTTTTCTGGGGTGCTCACTTATGTGGAAACAGCATCAGGATTGAAGAGCCTACCTGGCATAGGGGTATGAGTGTGTGCATTGTGAGGCAGGATTGCCTACAAGTACATACTTACCCTGAGCAATCTCCTGGCTCTGTCACTGAGTTTGAGATAGTTCAAAGCTGGCTGCTGTTGGCTTCCCAAGGAAAGACACAATTGAGTGATTTTCATTTGGGCAGTTGGTAAAAATACAGAACCCACTGGGTGGACTGAATTTCTTAATGCTTGTGAAGACACATGGCCAGGAGTGGGATCTGTTCTGCTCCATTCCCAGAGACAAAATTCCTTGAGGCTGGCCTTTCAACAGTCTGCTCGTGCTTTGTGAGTTTATGAGACACTGTCAAGCAGGGTTGGCTCAGGCCAAGAATGAAGTTCTGTGTATCAGTGTCCTGCTAAGGGTCACATTGCAGGGGCTGCTGTTGTGTAGTTTCAGAGGTTGTGCCCAGGGTGTCTAGAGACTGCAGTTGTGTGCTCTCAGAGCCTCTCCACTTCATCCTTCCCAGAAGATGTGCAGGTGGGCTCTTGAGTGACTTGAGCTTTCATATTCTATTCTGGGAGGTGATAATTTAGGGGTTGATAGCCAAGTACCTGATTGAACACAGCTGCTACCAGCCACTTCCCACTTTATGTGGCTTAGCCCTAACATGCCCAAGTGTATCCTGGCTGCCCAGGGATTCTGTCCTAGGCACATGAGGAGCTTGGCAGGTTTGAAAGCACTTTCAAGTCCAGGTGGCAAAGCTGTGCCTCTTGGACACTCACAGATCTCATGCATCTGTGAGTGGCAGAGCTGGAATAAAGACCTACATCTGTGCTGACTCTACCATATTTGCTTGTTTTACAGATGTGGCTTTTAACCCTTGAGTTGTGATTTCAGTCTTGTTTTTGGATCACTTGTGCGGGTAGGATGCCAGCTGGCTTCATGGCCCATGGTGTCCCAGCCTTGTTGCTATATGATCTTGATCTGGGCCAGTGGGAGAGAAAAATTAATCAAACTCTGGCTTAAAATTGAAGGATCTGCTAGTAGTAGTCCCCAGGCGTAACCCAGAGAGAGAGAGAGAGAGAGAGTAGTCCCCAGGCATAACCCAGAGAGAGAGAGAGAGAGAGACAGACAGACAGACAGACAGACAGACAGACACTAACTTTTGGCCAGGGGAATAGCACAGGTTGAGAGTGAAGCCAGCAGAGTGGTGAGCCTCAGAGAGCAGCTACAGGGGTGAGACAGACCTGGATCAGAAGAGAAGGGCTCTTTGGGTGCTAGGGAAGTGCATCTGTATCCTGCTCTGAGAATAGTGCTGGAGCAATAGTGCAGCCCCTCTGTGGAAAGGTCCCCATTAGCAGAGAAGGGTTAGGGCTATAATGCTGCTGGGTAGCAGTGGGGTTAGGTTCCCTGATGTACCTTTCTGTGGCCTTGTAAGGCATGGAGGGCACCAGGACCAAGGAATTTGCCAAGTGCTAGGCTGAGATCAGGATCACCCAGTGTGTTGGTTACTTTCTTTTATTAGAAGGAAAGGTTAATTTAGTTTACGGTTTGTGGAGGTTTCAGTACATACTCATCTGGCTCCAAGGCAGGGTGGTGTGGCAAAAGGGCAACCGTTCATGGTGGCTGTGGCAGATCACAAAAGGGACAAGAGCAAAAAAGAAAGCAAGCCTCTTTTCCTCCCTTATATTATAAGCAGGCTATGCCTCTTGGGTGGGTGTAGCACTCATACCATCTGGGAGCCTTCTTCTTACACAGGCTGAGGATGTTTACAAAATAAGGAACCCCTGCTGAATCACTTAAACTTCTGACCTTCTCAAATTGACACAATGGACAATATCCTAGAGAGGTAAGGACATGTCCATTACACCCCAGGATGGAGAGTTGCTCAGTTAGTTAAGCTTCTAGACTTCTCAAGTTGGCGCAGTGTACCAGCTGTAACACTCAGCATAGCCTTTTGGGCTGGACTGTGTGCTGGTATGGAGGGCTGTCAGGCTATGTGGGCAGTTTGGGGATTCTCTGGTACATCAGTGACCACTTCACACCAGCCCATTTGAAGAGCCTTTTATTCAGACAGGCTCACTCTGGGCCTGCGGGCTCCCCCTCCTTTTTTGACTCTAAACTGTATGGGTTATTGCCCCCTTGGTGGCCCTGCTGCTCCAGCTTCTTGGGTACTCAGCAGTGACTGGAGGCAGCAGTTGGCTTCAGGTTTTCAAAGCAACCCTGAACAGACATGGACCTTTCGCTGGGCAGTGGCAACAGGACAGCTTCAGATAGGAGCCATCTGGATAGAGTGGATGGGTCAGGGAGGTGCTGCCTGCCTGGGTGTGGTGCAGTGTACCCCTTCCTCAGCTGTTGCCCCATGACATCAGAGGCGGCTCCAGTCACTTTTGCTAGCATTTTCTTTGACTGAGGCCCAAGGATGTGTTTAGTAGGGAGGGTTCCCACTGCTTTGTCTGAAAGGTGCTAATATTCTGTTTTCTAAGAAAAACCCTAGCATTTCCAGGAATGGCTTGTACCTGCCTATTTCTAGTTTTAAAAAACTTTCTTATTGAGGCTGAGCAACCTGAGCTTTAGGAGGCTGCAGATAATGGAGGAAAGGATTTGGGCATCAGGAACCAAGTCTTTCAGCCTTGCTACTTCTGTGTGACAGGATAGTAAGAGCAAGACCTTGGATAAGACTTTGCCTTGATCTTTCCTCGTCTGTGGCTTTGACATCCTGTTGTCTGCCATATCCTTGGAGAGGTTGTCTAGATTGCCCAGCATGCCACACAGTAGGTCTTCACAGATGCTAGTCCTGCTCTACTACAGTTCATAGAAAATGATACCACGCTGTTTTAGGTGAGTGATTTTTATAAGTGTTCTGTAATGGGCATGGTCCTGGCACCATGGGTGAGTGGGTGGAAGTCAGTGCTGGTTAGGAAAATGAGTCTGAAGACAGCCACTCTGTTGTGGGGCACATTGCTTGGATGTCAGCTTCTCCTGCCTGGTTGGTACCTGCCTGTTTCTCCTCCTCCCCTGCACCCACAGTGTCTCTTAGGAATTTCTCTGGCTTTGTATTTTGCCTAAGAGTTGTCATCATCTCCCCCTGAAACATTTTGCTTTATCTTCTCATCACATAGCTCCTGAAACCATCCCCAATGAGTGGGCCAAGACAACTCCTTTGACTTAAATGCACTTGTCCTACCTTAGTGGGCCCCCTGACCTGCTGCGCTGGTCCGTAGGCACATTTGCAAAGTCCTTCAGTCCCCTTCATGAAGCCTTCTCCTTCAGGGTCTGACTCCCAGAACACAAGCACAAATGGGCATCAGGAAACTACAGTGAGGACAGTTAAACAGGATGAAAGGGGACCCTGCTTCTGACCAGATGTGAAGCAGAGGTGATGTCAGCTGCAAAGGAGCCCCTTCATCCTGCACACCCCCTCATTTTGCTGATGGAAACTTGATAGGAGAGGGAAGGCTTTCCTGCCAATGGGAGCTATCATTTGAAAGCTCATGCCCCAAGCAAGGCACTTACAGCTCTTTGTGTGGCAGGAATGGGGCAAGATGCTAGAAATACAGATTTGTTTGAAACATAATCTTGAGCCGTGCTCATTTGGTTTAAATTCCCTAGAGCTATTTGGGAGAGGATGGTGGGCAGGCCGTGGGCAGGGAGTTAAATCTGGTGCTGGTGGCCATGCAGTTGGCGAGCGTGCTGCTGCAGTGACTGAGCTGCATGCAGTTCTGTGCACCCCAGCTGGCCCACGGCATAGCCCAGGCACACACAGGGGTTGCTGACTGCTCAGTGCTTGGCACTCAGGCTTGGAGCAGGGGACTCACAGGTGTCTCCTGGGTGCTTGTGCCATGCCAGGCCCTCGGCCAGAGCTGAGGAGGTGGTGACAAAGGGGGCTCACTGTTGAGGAGGGGAGGCAGCAGTGCAACGGCACTCTGGGCGTATGGGCTGCCCCTCAGGCTGCACCAGGCGGGAGACACTCTCAGAATGTGCCTCTCCCTGTGTGAAGAGTCTGCGGCTGTTGCCCAGTCACTTAATTTTAGAGGATCATTTTGATACATAGGAGGTTCATAACAGTCTTGGGTAGCTGGCTTCTCTTGGGAGAGATGAGAGGACATGAGGAAAGAGAATGCTCATTTATTTCACTATAAGTAAGATAAAGTCAGTCCAGCCCTCTGTCCCCTGCCAGCAACCCAAAGTTGAAAGCTAGGAGAAGATATCCTCAGCCACACTTGGAAGAGAGCCTCATTTTCTGTGGGGAAGCACCTCTTTCACAAAGGTCACTCCTGTCCAGTAGGCTGTGATGCCTCTGGGGGCCAGCACTGAGACACAAGAATGTAGACCACAAGCAGATAGTAGCAAATGTATGTTGGAGCTCCAGTGGGGTTTGTGGAAGAAGCAACTCAGTGGACCGGGCTGCAGGTCCTCTGCTGGAGCATTGGGCTTAGAGACCTCTTGGACCCCCCTTGGTCTCTATGTCTGTTTGATGGCCACTCTGCTTTCCCTTCTGACGCAGGGGCATGAAGTGTGACAATTCTGTTTGTTTGCTGGCATGCCGTCTACATGAGAGTCAAACATTTCACAGCTTTTACAGGGTGAGAGGTCAGAGTAGCTGGCTGGACTCTTGCCACTGTGACTGCTGTGGTCCAGCAGTCAGAGCTCAGGCATTCAGGGGCCTCAGAGAGTCTAGCAGGAAGGTGAGAAGAATGGATGGGCTACTGGGGGAAGGGGGTTCACACTATAGTCTCATCATCATGAGCTCCTTTGTTTTGCCTTTTTATGATTTTTTTTTTTGATATTCCATTATTGCTTTGTTATTTGAAAAAACTGTACAGCATGGGTTCTTTGCATCTGGCAAGGGAGAGGTAGTGTGTGATGAAATGCCTGGGTGTGGGCCAGCCAAGCTCCAGAGCCCAGTGCGTCAGTCTCAGCAGGAGAGTGGGGTAGGAACTACATACATCCAGTACTCATAGATAAGCATAATCTCGTGAAAGACAGAGTGATCCTTCAGGGGGGCTTGGCCTTGATTGAGCCTGTGAAGCATCCCTACCTGTGGGCCTGTCCAGGAGTCAGATGAGGATGGGGCTCCAAAGGTGGGCCCTTCTGGGGACTGAGGCACCAGGAACTACACTGCTGAACCCCAGCCAGGAACTGCTGCCCAGGCACACTCGGGAGTCCCTGTGGAGGCACCCAGGAGCAGGCCTGGGCTGTGGGGAGAGAACTCAACATCCCTACCTGGGGCTGGGGCCTGATACATCAAGAGTGATGGAGCCAGGCATGGTGGTGCACACCTGTAATCCCAGCCCTTGGGAGGCTGAGACAGGGGCATTACCATGGGTTTAAGACCACCCTGGATACATAGCAGTTTCAAGGCCAGTCTAAACTACATAGCAAGACCCTGTCTCAGAAAAACTAAACAGCAACAACAAAAGGGTGATGAATGAAAGGAACAGGCTACTGTGAGGATGGAATGAGCTTGAAGAACACCTGTTGAATCTGATCACTGACACTAATAAGAACAGACTCCTAAGCCCCTCAGGCTTGGAAATTTTACAGCATACTTCCAAGGGGAACTTCTGATGGAAACCAAGCATTTGGAAGGGAATGACAGTGTAAACACTAAGTGCTGGAAACCTGGGGCCTGTCTGAGCTAGTCATCAGAGGAACACTTATGGCCTTAACTGTATTTATTTAAAATGAAGATAGAGGGGCTGGGAATATGGCTCAGCAGCACAAGCTCCTGCCTGGCAAATGTGAGGTGAGTTCAGTCCCCAGCACCAAATAAATAAATAAAGTAAAAAAAAAAAAAGAAGATAGCACTTAGTATAGGAGCTATGGAAAAGCACCTCACACAAAGAAAAGAGCTTTCTGGCTCAGCTTCAGAGGAGTACTGAGGAGGCAGGTGGGCTGGGTGTTGGTGAGGGGAGAAGGACAACCTGGGTGAGGTTGTCTAGCCCCTCGCGGGCCAAACCCCAAAGCATATCAGCACTGGAGAGTCCAGTCTCTATAGTCATGTGGTGCTTAACAACAGGCTTGTGGTCTGAGAGATGTGTCTCTGGAAAAACAGCACAACATAAGCCCGTACTTACATAAACCAAGAGGCCCTCATTACAGGGCCCCATTTTCATAGGACCACTGTTATGCACACTGTCCTTTGATGCCCAAAGCAGCTCGTGGGAGCCCTGGGCTGATGAGCAGAAGCCTCCTTGGAAGGCTGTTCTTTCCAGGAATGCAGAAGTGCCCGGTGGCGGAGCTTTGAGGGCCCTGCCTGGGAGGACCACGAGCCTCACATGACATGCTGATCACTTGCTTCGTTCCTGAGTGACCTAAGACTTGGTCCTCAGGAAAGCACCAGCACACCTGACATGGAGGGCTCCTAATAGCTGCTGCCTGGTCCCTGTCTTCCTGCTGGGCTATCTGGCTGCTGGGCACGTTCTCCTATGAGGCTCCTGCTGTTGTCACTGCTCTGCCTCTGACATCTTGTTCCAAGTTTGGCATCTGGTGGTTGAGTGACCATGGCTCTGGGAAAGGAAAGGGTCTACCTTTTTTGAGACTTTCTTCTCTTTCATTTCCTTTTTTTCCTCAAAATCATTTATTGTTTTCTTTGTATATTACAGTAGTGCTGTATACTTATTTAAAAATTCGAAGTGTGAAAATGGCAACTGTTTCCAAGAATTAAGTAAAGGTTACCTGAAATTACGCCACCTTCCTAAGTCAGGCCTGTTACCCCTTGCTAACTATCTGCCTGGAGGGGTATCTGAGTGACTCAGCCCTGTTGCACTCTACACTCAGGCTGTACACATGGAGCTGGTATTACACAAATGGCATCCCACCACCTCTGATGTCTTTCATCTGGTATTTCACACTATCTGTTCCTGGGCATTGTTCCCCATTAGTAAAGGTGGATGCACTTTATTCAGATTCCTGGGGCTGCTGGAGGTGAGGCATGGTTGTGCTCAAGGCTCCACCTGGCTGGAGAAGGCAGCTGACAAGCAAGCACAAGCTGGAGGCTTTGTCTTTGTGTCTCCCCAGGCCTCATTCCCTTCACTTGGAAGAGTAAACGCACAAACTGTCCTCAGAGGATTAAGTGGATTAATGTAGGTGAAGTGCTCTGAGCCACTGTTCACTGCTGTTGGATGCTTTCTTGTTACACCATTATGAGTCACTCTGAGAGGAAGAGCTGTAGGTGGATTCTGGAAGCATCAGCAGGCATGTGCCCTCCTGTCCCATGTGCCTGAGCCAGGTGGCACCTCTTTACCTGCCTGTCTCTCCTGGGGGAGCAGAAACTGCCTTGGTCCATGGCTTTGGGGTCCCTTTCTGGCCCAAGCTATAAGTGGTCTTTTTTGGCACTGAGTGGAAGGTGCTTCCCAGTATTCCTCTTGTCTCCAGCTAAGGCTTTGCTGCTGAAAGCTCCTCTCATGGGCAGGGGGCTCTTGCCATTTCTTACCTGGCCTAGAGGAACTGAGGTGGCCTTTGTGACAGTGGCTATGCTATCTTCATCTAAGAACTTCTTTTATCTAGTTTTACTTCGAGAATGCTAGGTACTGGCCATAATACAGACTCAGCTGGAGGAAAAGATAGTTGTGGCTGTGGTCATGTGGCCAGATGACTTTGGATGAATCTTTCTGGAATGGATTTCAGGCATATAGGGAAGAAACATGTTTCTCTGTCATGTTCACTGGCCATCCATGAGCTGGTGGTACACACACCCAAAAGCCAAACACAAGGCAAGTGGCATGCATGTTGCAGGGATGTATCACATTGGTCCACTGCCTCGGCACCCACAGTAATGCCCATCCCAGCCTCCTTCCTGCCATCTGGGGCCCTGACCATTGTGGTCATCATAGCCATTGGCTCATTCTTGAGGCTCCCACTTCTCTAGTCAGCATCAGAACTTGGGGAAGAAACATAGTCTGCGTTAGAGGGATGAGTGCTGTGCACTTCAGTGTATCTCTCTGCCCTCTAACTTCTTGTGGAAGTGAGGACAGTGATAAAGCCAGGACTGTCAGTATGAGCTGCCACATTCACTCACCTCAAATCCACAAATGCCATTTGTGTCTGGAGGTTTCCGCCATGGCGCTAGCACTCAGCCACACACAAGCTCTTTGGGCCCCAGGCTAGGAGAGGACTGGAGACTGAGTGCTCCGTCCTTTGTCCCCTGGCTGTCATCATTCAGGAACAGCTAGTCTGCCTGTATGTTTAGCCTCAAGATGATCTGTGGTTTTTGTTTGTTTGTCTGTTAGGGACCTGCCATGGCAGTTGCCTTTTCAAGAACTGGGGAGTATTTTGCTTCTGGAGGCTCTGATGAACAGGTGAGTAAACAGTGACCGCAGGTATCTTAGCAATCCTGCTCAGCACCCAACAGGAGGCTGGGATGGGCCTGATGACTTTGCTGAAGCTGGTGGTGGGGTACTCAGATCTAAGACCTTTTGTACCTCCAAGCTGGTCCCTTGCAGGCCTACCCTTGTGCCAGTGTCTCAAAGCCCTCACTACTCAAACTGGCATAAGTTGGAGGGAGTTTGGGTCATTAGTGCCATGAAAAAGATGAAGTTTTCTTAGGTTTTTTTTTTTTCCTAATTATGGGAGGTGTTACTGAAAAATATGGTGAATGTTAAAAGTTTTTAAAACTTTTTTGCTATTAATTTTGCCATTAATTTCCCTCAAACACACGTATCCCATTTTCTTGCCACTTTCTGAAGCAATTCTGGAAGCTGTATCTCATGTCTTTAGTTGTACTGTTGTAGTTGCCTTAGTGGTTTTTATTTTTTTTCATTGTTGTGTATTTATTTGTTTGTTTGGTCTTTTTGAGACAGTGTGTCAATATGTAGTTCAGGCTGGCCTTGAGCTTACTTTAGCTCAGACTGGTCTCAAACTCCCAATGATCCTCCTGCCTCAGCCTCCCAAGTGCTGGGATTATAGATGCCACCATGCCCAGCTGCCTTAGTGTTTTGAGTCAATTAAAAATATTTACTTTTCAGGCTTGGGATTTGGGTCAGCTGCCTAAGTGCCTGTCTGACATGCACGAGGTCATGAGTTTGATCCCCGGTACCAAAAAAAAAAAAAAAAAGCAACAAAAAAAATTTATTAAAATATTTACTTTTCATGGTTATTTTGATTTTGGGGAAGAGCCAGAAGTCTCATGGTGCCAGGTCTGGTGAATAAAGTGGATGCTCCATGCTGCTTCTACAAACCTGTCTTTTCTTTGGATGATACTCAGCAATCGCATTCACCATATTTTTAATTGCAGCTTGTAAATATAGTCATGAAAGAGAGTTTTTAAGTGAGCAGGGAGTACTTGGAGGGTTAAGGACAGTATGTCTTAGTTAGTTAGTTAGTTAGTTTGGAGACAGGCTGTCACTATGTAGCTCTGGCTGGCCATGAATTCGCTATACAGTCCAGGCTGACCCTGAACTTGTAGCGGTCCTCCTGGGTCAACCTCCCAAGTGATGGGATTACAGGTGTGTGCCACCACACCCAGCTGAGAGTGTTCTATATACTATAATTTAAACATTCACAATGTATTTGGATCATCTTAAACAGATAAGAATTACTGGCTACTTACTGAGGATCTAGTAATACAGTTAATGTGACAAGCACTTCACACCTCACTTAGTCCTCACTAAGGTCTTAGTCTATAGATGAGGAAACTGAATCCCAGTAGATAGCAGGGCTGGAATAGCACCAGTGGACCTGACTTTGCAGCCTTGGGAGCCTCTGCCCCATGGTCTGCTGCTCCTTGCTCCCAGCCCTGTACCCTTTGTGTACTATTGGAGGGGGCAGCATTTTCATTATCTTTGGCTGCAGAGAGTAGATGTTGTGAAGTCCTACCCCACTTCATTGCCCTTTATGCTAAGGCTTCAGATTGTCACCATGGTACCTCCTGCCTAGGTTGCTAAATGTCAATGGCCTATCTGTTGGTGGGCACCCTGCTACTGGGATCTGGTCCAGAACCTAGCACTAGTGAGACCAGAAGCACTGAGGAGTCTGCCTGCCTGTGGTCTCTCCCAGTAGTATCTATGCAGTGCAGGGAAGAAAGGACAGCTGCTATGGGCCACTGTTGACCTGCTGGGTTGCTGAGGGACCTTCATGCCCTGAGTGCCAGGCTTCATGGCTCAGGCAGCTTTACCTAGGCAGTCCCATCCTATTGGCCTTTTATGAGCTCTGGCCTCAGCCAAGTGTACTGATTTGGTTTGAAGGTCTGCCACTAAGGCAAAGGATAGCTGGGGCTCTTTGGCCTCAGCCTAGATAAGAGATAGCAGATGTCTTCCTAGCCTAGCACCAGTCCTTATGCTGGCAACCAAAGGAGGCAGAAGGCAAGAGGGTTGCCACAAGCCTTCCCTGAGTATGGAGGCCTGACTTGTTGCTTAACAGACACAGGAACTGATACAGTAGACACAAACAGTAAAGAGAGTTGTGGGGAAATAAATTCACAGCCAAGTGCCTGGTGGAAAGTAGTGTTTGTACCTGCTCTAACTCTTCCTCAGACAGCAGGTTATGAGCTCTTAGGCTGTCTCAACTGATTAATTAATTTATTGATCGGTTGGTTGATTGATGTTGGGGACGGAATCCAAGGGTGCTCTACTTTGAGCTACATCTCCAGTTTTGTTTTTGTTTTTGTTTTTTGTAGTACTGGGGATTGAACCCAAGATCTTCACTGTGTGTGTGTGTGTGTATTTTTAATTTTTTTTTTTTTTTCCCAGACAGGTTTTACTGAGTTGCCCAAGCTGTGCTTGAACTTGTGATCCTCCTTCCTCAGGCTCCCAGAGTGCTGGGATTGCTGGTGTGTGCCACCACACTGGATTTACCCAGCCTTTTAAAAATTTTTACGTGCTGGGATTATCGGGTGCACCAGTGCACCTGACTTCCCTGCTGCCCCTTAAAAGCCTACTTGAGAGCTCTTTGGAGTAACGTTTGGCACTTAACATTTATGCTTGCCACTGTTCCTAGGAGTTTATTCACCAGTTAGATCTGCACAGTCATATGAGGACTCTGTATACAAAAGTGTGTGTCTGCGAATGTTTTGTCTATAAAGTGATGAACGAGAGACCCCCCCAGGTCCCAACTCTCTGGGCATAGTAAACTGATGTTGCTCAGGCAGTGGTGAGGGTCTCCTGTAAAATGAGGTTCCCAGCTGGTATGGTAGAGACAAACCCTCCTGAGTAGGTGTGGATGTGTTGCTTCACTGTGACCTTCACAGACCATGCTCCACAAGTCCTGTTGTGAAGCCCAGCCCAGGAAGTAGCCCTAGAAGCACCCAGCTGCTTGTGGCTGACAGCATCCAGCAGAGAGTGCTCTTGTCCCCAGCAGGGCAGCTCCTTGCAGTGCTGTAGAGTAGCAGCAGGATAGAATCCTTTCTAGATCAAGATACTCAGAGTGGGGTGGGGTTTTTATGTTTGAACTTGGGATAGCCAGAGCATTACCAAGCACATTCTGGGTGCCGGTGTGCCAAGCCATGTTGTATGAGGCCCCAGCAGCCCTGTGAAGTGAGAACTGGGATCATCCCCTTTTCCTGGAGAAGGGCTTCAAGGCACAGTCTGAGTGCCCTGCCTATGGCCTCACAGTGAGGGGTGGAACAAGGACCTTAACATGCCTGGTCTGGCCAGGAGTCCATGTCTTCACCACTTCCCACTGTGTGCCAGGCCAGGCCACCTCCCTCAAGAGCTTCCATTTTATGGGGAGATAGATGATAAACAAGGAACAGGAACAATTAGATTAAATAACTGCTAGTTGTGATGCTGAGACTCTGAGGGACCAGTGAGTGCCAAAGCCTGGGGGTGCAGCACAGTTTGACAGTGTTCTGGTGGCTCATCCAGATCCTCTCAAAGCCTGTGCCAAAAGCCTGCTCCTCAGAGAGGTGGGACAGGTCCCACAGTTGAATTGGGAAGTCAGAGGTGGGGGAGGGGTGCCCACCATGGCCCAGAAGTTTTGGGGGTGGCCTCTGGGCCCGTTTCCTTATTGAAAGAAACTGGCATGCTGTTCCTTTGCCCCTCATTCTCTGTGCTTCTTGGTCTTGGCAGGTGATGGTTTGGAAGAGTAACTTTGATGTTGTTGATTATGGAGAAGTAATGAAAATGCCAAGACCCCCAGCCACACTGGGCACCTCTGCAGGGGACCTGGTAAGTGATTTGGCAGGTGTGTCCTGGGCCTTGTGACTTTGGGCTGGGTCATGGTGAACAGCATTGTGCTCAGAAATGATAGGGGATGGAGGCTTAGGTGGATCTTGGGAAAGGGGCCTTGGTAAGATCTTGTCACTTACCAAGTAATGCTGTGGCACCTGTGGTGGCAGATTTCAGTCTAGAGTGAACAAATGAGATGGAAAGGGCTGGAGAAACGGCTTGCAAGTGCCCGGCCCCCAGCCTGCTTGCTTGGGGAATGTTTCCATGGTACGTGTCACTGCTGGATTAAGGCCCAGAGAGACAAAGAAGCTGTCCTATGCCAAGCCCTGAGCCATAGGACACAAATGTGGAGTTCCTAGAGAACTCAGGGCCCACAGCCACAGCTGGAGCAAATGGGAAAGGCCCCAGTCTTGTTGTTTTTACTTCCTTTTTTAACCACAGAGAGGAAGTTCCTCACCCATGAACCATTTTTAGTACCTTTGTTGGTAAAAGGGCTGTTCATGTTCCAGAATTAAAACAGCTAATATTTTTTGACAGATATTTTTTGGGGAAATTGATATAGTCTCATTAATTTAGATCATATTTATCTTTGGCTGAAATAAATATTAAATCCAAAGTTGCAGAACCCTGAGAAGTTTAAGCTCCTTTGGCTCTAGGCTGTTTAAATCTCTTCCTCCCTGGACCTTTGAGGCATCAGAGTGTTCCCCACAGAGGGAAATTGGCTTCAACAGCAGGAAGTGGCTCGCCCAAGCCCTCAGCAAGTCAAGGCTAGGGCCCAGAATAGAACCGAGAAGCCTCCTGAGTCCACCCTGGGGCTTTCTGTTGCTCCAGATGGACGCCTCCCCCTGCACACAAACACCCCATTCTTTGTGCAGGCACTGCCTCTAGGAGTACATAGGCCAAGTTAGGTTTTATCATTTTCTTCCAAAGATTGCCCTTCTGGCTGGCCACTGTGACTGAGAGGTTTGTTCTCCCTCAGTACTGCTAATGAATGGCCAGCCCTCAGCTTTTGGGTTTATTGAGAATGACTGGGTTGTATGATGCTCTGCTTGCTGCCAGTTTATTTTCTACCTAGAAGGGCATTTCTAACTGCAAGTTTTGAGTTCCCTGCCCTCTCTGCTATGACTCCCTGTCAATTGGGCACTGAAGGTAAGCCAGAAGCAGTCAAGGCCTTTTGCCTTTGCTCCCTTGTTCATTCTTTATCTTACCAGAGTAAATGAGTAAAGTTACCCCTCTAGTTTGCAGATGTGACACCTTGGGCTAACCAAGCTGAAACTGCAGGTGGCAGGAATACCTGGCAGCTCTTCCCCATCTTAGGATGGCACTGCCATTTGCCTCCTGAGAAAGGTTAATATGCACCACCTGGGGAAGAATCTCTTGTTCTTTTTCTTATAGTTATTCAGAAAATAACTTGGATGAGCTGCTCCTTGGTCCTTTAGCCTTGGCTCAGAGATGAGGCACCTTTGCTTCCCAGAGCTTCAAGGCCTAAGAATCTGGGACAAAGTCATATGGGGTAGAGGAGGCCAGCAAGACAGTACAGGGGAGAAGGGAAGGAAGTTGACTTGGCAACAGGAGGATCAAGGGGGTTGAGTTGTCATCACAGTAGAAAGGGCACCAGGAGAGGGTGGGAGGGGCAAGGGGGGGGAGGTACTAGGGAAGTGGGGAAGTGTGGAGGGGAGCTCCGGAGGGCCAGTTCCAGCAGCTCTTTGTGACACCATTCTCAGTCAAGACAAATCTGTGGCCCCACCAGTGGCTGTAGCCCAGATTTCTCAGCCTGAGGTTCTAACAGGAGCCCATTTTATGGGAATGTTGTTTGGCCTGTCAGATTTTAGAATCATCTAGAAGTAATGGTAAACAACAAAAGAAGACCCTTTGCCTTGAACGACTTGGTTTTCTTTCCTTAAAATTAGAGTGTGTTCTTGCCATTCCTGCCAAAAGGCCTTTCTGGTTCAGAGATACCAGGTTTGGTGGCTGACCAGGGTGCTTGAGCCTATGAGCACCATAACCATGTCCTGGGAACTCAGGAATCTGATGCCCATATGCTCCCTCCAGCTGTACTGTAATTTGGACTGAAGATGCTCAAGCAGCATGAAGTGCTTTTGGGAATTAGGGGATTCTGTGAAGTCCGTGGGGTCAGGTGTGGGTGTTGAATACCTGACCATATCCCTGTTCCAGCCTGGGAGTCAAAAGCCAGAAGGGCGAATACTGGCTGGGTCCCTTGCTCTGTATACCTACTAGCAGGCCATGGCAAGGGCAGCCCTATCAGCCTGTCATAGTTCCTCCATCCTGGAAAACCCCCTACCCGTGATCCCTGCTCTGACTGCAGCATTTTGCCTCTTTCAGATCTCAGATCTTAGAATGAAGGCTGTCCTTGAGCCTCCTCTGAACAGAGCTCTGTTCATGGCAGAGCTATTTTCAACCTCTGGTTGAAACTCAACTTATTTTTAGGCACATTGCATGTTGAAAAGCAAAAGCCATTTCCCAGCCATTCAGAATGAGAATAATGGGTTCCATTTCCCTCTATTCTTGGCTGAACTGTGCATGAGGAGGAGTTCAGGGCTTGTGGCTGGGGAACTTTCTCTGCTTAGAAAGTTGCAGATGAAGGATTCCAGACCATGCTGTAGGCTGAGGGTGGCAGGCAGCTCTGTGCTGTACCCTGTGATGTGCTGCAGGGCTGGAGGAGGGGTGGAAGGGGCACATGTGGGTGGATGAGCACCTCCCTGAGGCGCCTGCGTGGGGACAAGGGGTGGGGACCCAGGGAGCTGTCTGGAGAAGGTGTCTTCAGGGGTCTAGTGCTTAGCCCTGTGCCCTGCCCCAGCCCTGCCTTTTTGTCCCCTCCATACTTGTCCACCCTTCTGCTCTCTCTGCCTTGAGATTTGTCCCTGTTGCAAAAAGACCCCCTTATCTTGACTTACTTTGAATTTAGCGTCTGTCCATCCCTCCCCCTCCAACTCTGAGCCACCACAGGACAGATTTCTGCCTCACCACAGAAGGAGTTTTAAACAAGTTATAAAAAGTTAAGCTGCATTTATTTGCCTTTACTCTTATTTTTACCCTCCCTCCAGACATGTAAAGCATTATGCAATTGGAAAGGAAGGTTTTACTGGGTGGAGTGGGAGGGAAGAACACAGAGTTCTAGGTGATTCAATGAAACTGAAAACAAAAACAAAAACAAAACTACAGTACTTCCTGAGTTCTCAGGGTTGGCTGCTCTACTGCTCAGGCGTTAACCTTGAATTGTGAGACCAGGCTTCTCTCTGTTCACCTTTCAAGATTTTACTTGAGAAATTTCACCAGTGGTTAAGAGCTTGGGTTCTGGCTTCCGACCAAGCTGTGATTGAATCCTGCCCCTGCCTACCTTGAGCCGTGACCATGGGCCACTGACTGGGATGTCTCTGGGGGCCTGGCTTCCTTTTCTGTCAAGTGGCAAGACACTCGGCCCTCGTTCATGAGATTTCATGGGTGGCATGCCAAGCAGCACTTGGCACTGTGCCTGGCACATGGCAAGGGCTCACTAAGCTGTAGCTATTTAACAGTGTTCCTTTTCCCTCTTCTCTCCCACTAAGATCCAGTGTGCGAACCTACTGGGGTAGGCCTCAGTGCTAGAGCTGTTCCCAGGAAGAGTGGCTGGGTCATTCGAGACTATCTGATCTGAACCTGAGGCTTCCTTCCTTAGGACACCCTGTGCTCCTCTCCTGAAGCCAAAGCTCCAGACACTTTGTGCCCATACTTTAGCTCACCTGTTTTTTTTTTTCGAGTGCTGCCACAGGAGTGGGCTTGACCTAAGGATCCTTCCCTGGCTGGTAGATTCTTGGCAGTAGATCTTACCCCATGCTGAGACTCTGGTTTCCTGGATAACTATAGTGGTTGCTCAAGATGTAGTGCTCACTCCAGGCACTTTGTTTGAGGAGTCCTAGGGTTGCGAGGTGAGGAAAAAGACCTGCTCCACTTGCCTCATGGATTTTGTCTGTCCATTTGGGCTGTTGTAACCCAATCTCATAGACTAAGTAACTTATAAATGACAAGGTTTTATTTCTCACAGTTCTGAAGACTTGGTAGTTCAAACAAGGCACCAACAGCTTCAGGGTCTGATGAGGGAAGATCTGTTTTCTGGTATATAGATGGTGCCTTCTCTGTGTCCTTGTGTAACAGAATGGGTTGCCTAGATCTCTGGGGTCTCTTATAAGAGTACTAATCCCAATCTTGAGGGCCCAATTAGTGATCTAATTACCTCATAAATGCTTACCTCTCTTGGGGAATAGGATTTCAACTTGTGAATCTTATGGAGGACACAAACAGACTGCAGCAGATTTGCTTTCTCTACTGGAAGCATGAAGGATTGGGTTTCTTTCTGAAAACAAAAATTTCTGGCTTGTTTGCTTTCGGTAGTGGGGAAAAGTGTGGATTCAGAGGTATGCTTAGCAGGAGGGGCATGATGGCATTTGGAGCAAAAGTGAACTGATGGTTCACTTTAGAAAGGGGCCTCTCCCTTTTCCATTAGTCCCAATTCTGGCTCCTATTTTTTTGTCAAAACTATTGATGTGGATGCTTGGTGTTCTGCCTGCTGCCAGTGAATGAAAAGATACCAGGCAGTTACACAGTATGGAAGAGTGCTGGCTTCATCTGCCTGAATCCTCAGCACATTGAACTGCCCCACTCCTGGGCTCAGGGCATCTTCAGGGGCTGAGATGTGCCACTTAAATGTTTTGGGTTCTTACTTTACTCACACCCTCCGCTTGAGTAGCCAGTCTTGTCCAGAGTATCCCACATCTGGGTGAAGGGTAAGAACAGTTGCATGAACAACAGAAATAGGAAAGCAGACCCTCCTGAGGGGCACCATTCTGTCCCCTTTGGCTGTTGTCAGGCCTTGAGGTACCCAGATTTTTATGGGCTGACTTGGAATCAATAGGCTTTGTTTTCAGGTTTCCTGGGACTTATCATGGGGCACATCTCTGTATTACTCCTGAGGCAAAATTCATTCCTGTCCCCTGTGCCACAGAGGAAGAACCTGGGCTCAAAGGTTATCTGCTGATGAGTGGTGCAGGCCCCAATCAAGCCTGGGCCATTGGGATTGAAGTGGATCAAAACTAAGAGATCTTTGCCTGAAAACGAGCTGGAGGGAATCTCCCCATCTCTCAGTGAGCGAAGGGAACCCAACATTCTCCACTCCTAGGACAAATGCCCGAGCCTTTCTTGGTATGTGTGGAATATATGTAGGTGAGTGTGCCCACCCACATGTAGACCTCTGGCACTGGTCTGTGCCTGTCCCTGTTCCTCCTACCTGTGTCCCTGTTCTGTGCCTCCAGATTGCATGGGATATCCTGAGGAGGTTGCTCTTTAGGTATCTTCCTGGGATGAGGATAGGAATTAAAATTAAGATATTAGAAATTTTGGCCTCTGAAATCTGCTTTAAGAACTTGAGTGGCATTATGCTGCGCTGCCATGTGGTATGCTGTCTCTGGCGTGATGGTCTAAACCAGGGCTTGGGCTGTCCTGCTGCCTTGCATAGGCTGTCGCAATTCTCTGCACCCTGATCCCCCACTCCCACAAGGCTGTGTTAAATCTTCTGGGCCTTTTCCATCTCAAGGGTGCTCTGTGCAGAAAGAAGACTGACCTTTGGAGTGGTGGGCTTCATGGTCTTCACTCGCTGCATGATGAAGGCCTTTAGACAAGTTGCCTCGTTTTAATACCCCTACCTGAATGAAGTCATGGAAAGTTCTCTGGCTTTCTTAGTTTCAAGGAGAAGAAAAGATACTACAAGTAAAGACAATCCAGTATTTGTTAACCCAACTACCATGTTTTAGAAAGGTTCTTGCTTGAAACAGCATCCTTGGATATGGCTGGTGGGTAACTTAATTGTACAAGATGAGGAGCCCCGAAGGTTTCAGTGCCGCCAGCAGAGGGACCACTTAGGCGCTGGGCAGGACTTTTCCTCCAAAGTCTACAGCTGACTTTATTGCAAGACACATGTTAAGTAATTATTGTGTTTCCTGTAAGTGCAGGTAGCATTTGATGAGTGTGAGGACCTTTGCAGAATCTGTCTGGAGGTGTTAGCCAGGCTTGCCAGGCATTTCTGACACATCTCTAGGTGATGCTGATCCTGCTGGTCCACAGGCCCCCTTAGAGAACTACTCATCTTTTGGAACAGTCTAACCAACTGTGACCCTGGCCTCAGGGAAAGGGAGTTAGGGGGATAGAGAAGAAGGTTTTTCTTCCATCTTAGAAGTTTCTATTGCCGGGTGTAGTGGTACACACACCTGTAATCCCAGCACTCTGGAGGCTCAGGCAGGAGGATTGCCACAAGTCTGAGGCCAGCCTGCGTTACATAGTGAGTTCAGAGCCAACCTGAACTACATTAGTGAGATCCTATGTCAAAAAAATAACAAGTTTCTAGGATTAGTTGAGGCTATAGCTTGAGAGAAGCAAGTAAAGAATCAGTGTACATCTCTGCCTAGTAGTGGAAAAGGGATGTCGAGGAAAAGAGTTATGACTTTGGTTCTAATCTTCCTGTTGTTAAAACAAATCCCAGGGTTACCCTGTGAGCCTGTTAAACCCAAAGGGACCTACTAGTCTCCATTTAGAATCAGGCAGGCAGAAGTATGGCTTGATTATTAGTAGAGGATATCAGTAAGAAGGAAGAGGGATTTGCTATAGCCCTGCTGAGGTCCCCCACTGGGCCTGTCTTTCTATGCCTGCTCCTGACCTGCCTTTAGCTATGTTACCGTTAATCCAGTCACTTGTTCTTGAATCCAGATTCTCTAGGCCACCTGCCTTCTGCATGGCCTTTTGTTTCTTGGTGTCCCTGCCTCCCACTTCCCATCTTAGGGATGTGGAGACCTATATCAGTTCCCCTCCTATAGGGAGCCTGCTGGCTTTAGGGAACCCCTTGGTAAAGATCTTATTTGTCAAGCCTTTTAAGGAAGTATCTCTATAGTGCAAGAATAGGGAACCAGCCCTATTAACATCAGTGACAGTAACCGTGGCAAGGATGGGACAGGTGCCAGAATTACCTTCCCCAAGCTGACCTTCTGAAGGGCTGACAGTAGTTTCCTGCCCCTGGAAAATTCCTGTCCATTCCACAAGTAAGTCCCTGTCTAGGGAACTGTGGCATGATCTGATGAAGGAAGGCCTCTATAGTAACTTAAGCAGTGAGAAGTCTGTTCTCAGTATCAAGGGCATAGCATATTAAGATAATTACTGTGTCCTGAAGATGAGGACTCTGACTCTGGAATCCAGACGAAGTGTAGAGTACCCCGGGTCCAGCTGTGGAGTACCCCGGGTCCAGCTCTGCAGGTGCTGGAACACGCCTGAACCTGGCCACACATACCCCAGTCAGAGCTCTTCCAAGAGTCCCAGGACTGTTTGGGGTTGTCTTTTTTTTCCCTGGTAGCCAAAGCTAGGATTGAGAGTTAATAGCAATCTACATTTGCCATTGTCACCTTTCAAGGCACACATGGCCCTGGAGCACCTGCCATTACAGCCACTGAGGCCACTGCTGATGGTGCTGACAAACCATCTATACCTTTGTCAGACGACATTGACAAGTCAGTTCTCTACACGAGAGCTAGCAGAAGCCACAGGCGGAATTTTGTGCTAGTTGTGTGGTACAGAGTAGACAGAATGGACAAGAACTGAGCCTTTTTGGCATTTTAGGATTTTGTTTTTCTTTTTATTTTTGGTTCCATCTGTTTTTGAAACTCAGGGATCTGAAAGTGGAAGAAATGAGCCACATGTAGAAATAAACCCAGTTAAATCTGAGGATGCCTGTTTGGGTCACCGTTCCCACGGGCTGCACTCATCTGTTTAGTCTCTTTCCAGATGGCAGCCTCCCCCATGCATCTTTTCCCAGGAGCTAGAAAACTCTTCCTGCCCTACCTGTCTAGAGCACCCTCCTTCCTGGAGTCTTCCCTATTCCCATTGTCAGTTATTTTCAACCTTAACTATTCTTCAGGTTTGGGGCCTTACCCTCCCCATGGTGGCCAGAGGTCAGATAAGAAAACACATGCCTGCAGGCTATAGGTGGTCTGTGTTGAGGTCACAGGCTAGTGGCAGGCTGTCAGTCTCTTTTTGACTTTTTGATGGCCCCAGACACAGTGAGGGAGACACTTTCTGTCTTCACTAGTCAGTTTTGTAGCAGATGATATGAGCTTGTAGGGGTGGTGACTGGTCCACGAAGGATAGTAGAATCTGCATGTCTGGACTAGTTTCAGAACTTCTTTTCATTTTAAGTGGAAAAGAACCCTTTGTGGTTTCTATTTTCCAGATTGGATAGCAGAGTTACCCATGTGGTATAAGGTTGTTGGATAATGCTTGTGTTTATGTTCTTATTGGTTACCATGGAAAAAAATCAGAATAGATGGTTTCCATGGAGATTATCTTACAGTTGGTTGCTTCGAAGGTCTGGACACTGCTGGGGCTCACTAAACACTGTTGATGCCATCAGGGGCTCTCTGTGACAATGCCAAAAGCTGGCCGGAACATTCTGTGGACTTAGAAAAAATCATCTGCCTCCCACACTTGTAAATCCCAGGACACTGAGGTGGCGGTAATCCTGGGGCTCAGCTTCCTATTGGGGTTCCCTCTCCTGGCCTCAGGTCCACAGGTTTTTCCCATTGCTGGCAAGCAATTTTTTATTAAGTATAACAAAACCTTTGCATTATGGAAAATTTTAAGCTACTGTTGCACAAAAAAAATGGAGAGAATGACACAACAGCCTCTCATGTATACCATATCTAACTTCGACATTTGGCCAATCTTGTTTGATCTCTCTTTCCCACATTTTTTAGAAGATATAGAGTATTTTTTGTAATCCAAGACATATTGTACCCTAAACAAGGGTTTTTCTTGGTTGTCTAATTGCAATACTCTTATCATACCTAACAAAATGAGCAATTTCTTTGGTCTGATATTCACTTTTTCTGCATTGCTTCAGCAACCGAAGTTGCAATGCATGGAGGGGCTGAGATTTTGGTTTGTAACTGTAATCAGACCCTGGGGCAGAAGGAACTTGTGGGCTCACACCATCCTTCCTACTCCAGGGAGAGTTGTCAGGGCAGGCCGGCCAGCTGCTGGCAGCTGTTTTGGAGAGGCATCCGCTGGGGGGCGCTAGTCTTCTTCAAAGCCTGCAGGGGAAGGAAGGGAGCCAGATGTAACTGGCTCACTACAGCTTTCTGCAACTTCAGTTTCCAGGAAAAAAGAAGCTGTGAGACCCTGTGGGATACAACCTCCCCTTCTACTACTCATTGGTTCAAAGCTCTGGGCGGTCTGCAACCTGCTGCCTCTGTGAGGTGGGCAGCGCCAGTCCTGGGTATCTGTCTTGGCAGCCTCACACATGTCCTGTGATTCTGCACCAAATGTGAATTACTGAGCTTGGGAGCGATGCCTGGGTATGGTCGGTAGCTCTAACACTCTCCACTGAACTAAGTGCAAGGAGAGTTTAAAATAGCCAGCCTTTGTTCTGAGGTTTTAAAAATTCAACTCCAGTAGTTACAATGAGCTGTCTTCAAGTGGATCTATAAATAAACTGCTACTGTTCTTCTTTGTCACCAAGAGCTTCAGCGTCTCCCAGAGATGTCGCTTTGCTGCTCATCTTCATTAGATCCTCTCATCTGTGGGGCAGCTGCCGTCATCGGCAAGCTGGGCTGACACAGAGTTTGGAAGGACAGCAGTGTGTTCCCTTTCTCACAGTTCTCCCAAATTTAACTACACAGAGAAAGATAGTGAGTTTGCATTGGAAAAGCTTAGCTGAGAGGTCAGGGGCCCCGCTGATCAATGTCAGCACTACTGGTATTAAGTCCCACTTGTGTGTGTCCTGTGATAACATGTATATTGCTCTTGTAGTAATGTATAAAATTTATAACCTGAATCTAGTCATATAAAACACCAGACAGGCCCAAATGGGGGAACATTTGACTAGACAGCTGATTAATAGTTTCTCAAAGTATCAAAGTCATAAAAGACAAGAGGACTAACCAACTGATACAGATTGTGGGAAGCTAAATATGTAATAGAATTCGATGTGAAATCCTGGATAGGATTCTAGAATGTCAAGATCCAAGGACATTAGTGGAAAACTAGAGAAGCTCAAATGGGGTCCTTAGTTTGGTTAATTGTATTTCCCATTTCCTGGTCTGATTGTTCTCCTGTGGTTATGTAAGATGTTAACACTGGGGGAGGGATATATGGAAATTCTCTGTACTATTTTTTGCAACTTTTCCCCAAGTCTAAAATTAGTTCAAAGCAGTTTAATTTAAAAAAGAAAAAGGAAAAAACCACAGTCATTGCTTGGGCTCTGTTGGAACCCTTGCTCTCACAAGTTCATGAAGCATGTGCACGTTCAAGGGACACTCTCACCTGGGGCTGGTCAGCGAGGGCCTGGAGGGTGGTGTTGGTAGTTGGCTGTGTTCTAGTTTCCAAGGGTGCTTCAGAGGTGCATCTGCTGCGAGAGGCCCAGGACAGACTGGTCCTACCTCCTGCAAAGGCTTGCGTGGGCAAGGCAGGCCCTAGACCTTGCCGCCCTGCCTGGCTGCTCCTCTGTGTTCTGGCCCCTTACTCCACCTTGCTGCCACCATGTGTTTCTGGCTTGACGAGTATGATGACCTGGAAGACTTCAACCCCAAAAAGCTGGGGATTGTTTTCTTACCTCTCCGGGAAAGGGCCAAGGACCTTTCCTGTGCCCCAAAGTGTGCTAGCTCTTGGCGAGCTTGGCTGCTTGCTCTTCTAAGGCCTCTGCCAGTCTGGAATTGCCTAGGCCTTCTCTCCCTCTTTCACCTTGCTCCTCTGTGTGGCTTCCCTCCTCTGTGCGGTCATTTTAGCAAGACCTCCCGTGGGACATTTGTGGAGGCCGAATAACCTTTGGTTTCCTACATGCTAGGGCATTCCTTTCACCCTTTTGGGGATACTGCCATCAGCACGCAGGGAAGTAGTTGGAAACCAGAGTGAAGCTAGGTGTCCTAAAGTTGGCTGGGGTCTGCACCAGAAGTGACCAGCCCAGACCTGGAGTGGGGGCTTGGCTTTGGCATGGGCCTGTGTGCAGAAAGTAGGGTTCCTTGGTTTGTCTGTTTAGCATTTCCCTCGTGCCTTCAGTCCTGTGAGTGACACAGGGAGAATAAAAACACAGATGTGTGTGAGTCCCACACCTTGAGCGGGGCTGGGAGATGAAGAAGTGCACACTGCTGCCTCTGGTCCTGAGACTGGGTGACACTGGTTCTGTGTGTGACAAGGCCTGGAGTGCAGATGTTGGTTAGGCATGCTGATCCTCCTCTTCTGTTTAAGGACATCCTGTCAGTTTCCTATCTGTGGTGGCCTGGATTCAAAGGCTGTGAGCTGTGATGTGGAGGGAGCATCTGATGAAGTTTGCAGGTTCCTATGCTGGCCCCAGGCCCTAAATCTCTATAAGCCTGTGCTTTTACAGATGACCCAGGCCCCTCCTGGCTTTAAATGCTGGCTTGGGGTACTCAGAGGCATTTTCTCACCTCTAACTGAAAGCAAGCAGCCAAATCCTGTGCTCATGTTTGGGTTGGCTTGGGAGAACACTGGTGAGACTACCAAACAGTTAGATGGGTTTTTTTTGTTTGTTTGTTTTTTTAAATCTTTTTGAGACAGGGTCTCACTATGCAGTTCAGGTTGGCCTTGAGCTCACTTTGTAGCCCAGGCTGGTCTCGAACTTGCCACAATCTGCCTGTCTCAGCCTCCCAAGTGCTGGGATTACAGGAGTGCACCACCATGCCTGGCACAGTTAGTTGATTTTAAGACACCAGAATTCCTCTTTGGTTCAGGCCTATGTTTAGAACCAGAAGTTTCCTCTCGTTGGATTCCAGGCAGGAACCCTAAATTACAGGGCAAAGTAGGCTGTAGTGTATCTAGTCTGCAAATAAGTGTGGTGAATACAGTACCAGATTTCTTTGAACTTTCATTTGACAAAACCGCCTTGCCTTTTCCTCTTAAGCAGAACAAGAAGCTGAACTCTGTTCTTTTCCTACTTTCTTCCTGAGGACCGGGTTTAGCAAACACATAGGCAGGCAGACATGAACCCCGTTAATTTTTCATGAGGACAAATCATCAGAGGCCTGAGGTCAGCACAAAAATGTCTGAGGCTCCTCATGCTCACTTAGCAAACCACAGTGAACAGTACAACAAAGATTAATCTGAAGAGATTGAAGTGTGTGTGTGTGTGTGTGTGTGAATGTGAGAGAGAGAGAGAGAGAATCTATCCATTCCTTCTAGTCTTGTGCTGAACTCTGCTTTGGAAGCAGTGGCATACGCTGATGTTTTAAGTGGACAATGGCTGGGAAAGCTTTCTGCGTGGGCCTGTCTAAGGAAACTAGTGAGAGACCCCTGCTCAGCTCTTGACCCCAGGTCACCTCCCTCCCCCTTCTCTGGCCCAGAATCAAGCTGTGGATCAGTTCTTGGACACTTGTCTATTACAGAGTTTCAGTTACAAGAGTAGACCCAGCAGAGGGCAAGGTCCAGGGTTAAAGATGAAAAGGAAAAGTGTCCGCTTCCTATGTTAATCATCATCTACTCTGCCTTCCAGAGGTGGGGGGTCATTCTGTCACATCAGCTTAGAATATGTTATGGTCACGTTCCAGTCACTCCTGGCTGCCAGCCAGCCATGCGCAGATCTTGGCCCTGGTTCTCCAGCTCTGTGCAGACCCCTAAGTGGCTGAGGGCTAGATGGCTGCTGCTTGAGAAACCCTGCCTGGGGCTGTCCGCTGCTTTCTTACCTTCCTCCAGGCTTGGGGAATTGAACTGCACCGAAATGAAATTCTCTTGTCTTTGAAACCTATATAATAATTCCAGACAGATGGCAGACCTCTGGGACCTCACCTGGGGTCTTCAGCCTGGAGTCTGACGCATTAGTGTTGCCCTGTGAAGAAGTAGTGATTTTCACCTTAAGTGCAAAGGAGCATGACACATGTCAAAAGTGTCATATGGGGGAGAGGGCTCTAAAAGGCATTGATAGTGTAACTACCTCTTTTGTGTTTGTGGTTCTTTGTGTTTTGGTAAAACTATAAATAGTAATTCACCATTGAAAATATGAACAAGTCTATGTGAGTTTTGACATCAGAGTCATATAACCACAACCAAGATACAAAATATTGCCAGGTGTGGCGGCACACTCCCATAATCCCAGCATTTGGGAGGCTGAGGCAGGAGGATTCCCATGAGTTCAAAGCCAGCCTGGGCTACACAGCCTGAACAACCTACCTCAAAAAAAAAAAAAAAAAAAATCTGTCATCCCAAAGTGTCCTTATTCCTCTTTGTATGCGATCCACTCTCAGACAATCACTAATTTTCTTTCAGTCACTATAGCTTGTACTTTTTAGAACTTAATATAAGTGGAATTATAGTTTTGGTGAGATTTCTTTCAGCCTATTTTGAAAACGTACCTATGTTGTTACATATATCGGTGGTTCATTCTTTTATTACTGAGTATTGCATTGAATGAATGGATATACAACAATATATCTACTTCTTGGTAAACATTGCATTATTTTTGGTTTTGGGCTATTAAAATAGATTGCTATGAACTTTCATATATTTTTTTTCCTATGGACATATGCTTCTGATTTCTTGGGAAAACATCTATGTATAGAATGACTGAACATATAATAGGTATATGTCTAACCTATTAATAAATGTCAAACTGTCTTTCCAAGTGATCGTACCATCACACATACATTCATACCAGCAATGTACAAGAGTTGTAGTTTCTCCACCTTTTTCCAACACTTGCTGTGGTCAGTTCTTTTAACTTTAGACTATTCTAGTAGTCTTACTATGGTATTTCACTATGATTCTAATATGCTTTTCACTAATGTAGATGGTATAGAGCATCTTTTCATGTGTTTGGTGCCATCTTTCTATTTTGTTGGGGGAAAGTATTTGTTCAAATCATCTAGCTAGTTTTTCAAAATTTGGGGGGTGTGTTTTCTCATTGAGTTTTGAAAGTTTTTTATATATTCTGCAGATATTTGATTTGCAGAATCAGGTATGTGTATTCCCTGTACCACCACCCCAGTATGTTCAGAATCTATGGATGTGATCTTACTGGGAAAATAATCTTTGCAGATTTAAGATGTAATTAAGACCCTCAGAATGAGATATTATAGGTTACTGGGTTGGTCCCGAATGACGAGTGTGTTTATTAAAGACACAAGGAAGAGGGACTTAAGAGACCAGATGAAGTTAGTCAGAGACTGGGAAAAGCCATCAGTCAGGGAATCCTAGAGCCACCAGAAGGTGAAAGAAGTATGGAATGTTTCTCCCTCAATGCCTGCAAAGCAGAAGGTACTGCTGAGCCTTAATTTCAGACTCAGGCCCCTAGAACTGAAATCTATGCATTTAACAGTGTTTTTGTGCCATTGAGAAGATAATGGCCACACATTAAAAAAAAAAAAAAAAATAAGAAAGGCATCCAACCACAGATCAGGAATCTCAGAGAAACAAGAAGCAAGCTGGAAAAACAAAAACAAACCTTAGATTAATTATATTCAAAATCTGAAATCAACTATTAGGAGAAAATTTGGAAGGGAAACAAAGGAAAAAGACAAATTACACGATGGATCAAAAGAATTATGAAGAATTCTCACGTGAAACTACAAACCATCTTTAAAGTATTGAAAGAAACCAACCCAACATTCTATGCAAAAATATCTTTAGAAATGAAGTTCTGGGGGCCAGGGGTTTAGCTCAGCGGCTTAAGTGCCAGCTTGGCAAACGAGGTCGTGAGTTCGATCCCCGGTACCAAAAAAAAGAGTTCTTATTCTAAAGACTTTTTCAAATAAAAGTTGGAAGAGTTCATTCCAGCAAATGTTTCCTTAAGAAAGGTCTTTTTTTTTTTTTTTGTCTTTTCTCCTTCTAATTTCCAGTTTTACATTCATTAGACAATTTGATACTGTCCTTTAGCTTATAGATGCTCTGTTCTGGTTTTACTGTTTGTTTTCTGGCCTTCTGTGCTTCAGTTTGAGGAATTGATCTGTATTAAGATCATTGATGCTGGGGCTAAAGGAGTATGTTAAAGGAGTAATGTACTTCTCTAGCCCCAGCTACTCAGGAAGCTGAGACAGGAGAATAGAGTTTGAGACCAGCCCAGGCAATTAAGCAAGATCCTGCCTCAGAAATAAAAATTAAAAAGAAAGGACTGGGGATGTAGCTCAGTGGTAAAGTGCTTACCTAGTGTGTGCAAGGCCCTGGGCTCAATCCCCAATAACACAAAAAAAAAAAAAAAAAAAAAAAACCACATTGATTTGTTTTCCGTAAATGCTGATAGCCCATCAAAACCTTTCTTGGTCTGAATCACTAGGTTTCTTACTGCATTTGTTTGACTCTTTAACAGTTTCTATCATTCTGCTGAGATTTTTTTGGTGTGTTCATGTGTATTGTTCAAGAGAATCTTAATTTTTCTTTCATTTTCCCCCCAGTACTGGGGATTGAACCCAGGAGCCTTCACAATGGGCTACATGTGTAGTCCTTTTTATTTGTTTTTTTTGTTTGTTTTAATTTTGAAACAGGGTCTCACGTAGTTGACCAGCCTGGGCTGGAACTTTGCAATCCTCCTGTCTTAGCCTCCCAGAGTGCTAGGATTGGAAGTATGTACCGTCGTACCAGGTAACCTTTAACATAATAATCATAGTTATTGGGCTGGGTATGTAGCTCGGTGGTAGAGTGCTTGCCTTCCATGTGTAACACCATGGGTTCAATTCCCGGCACTGAAACACACACCAGACACGATCATGTTTATTATAAATTCTGTCCGTTAGTGCCAACATCTGAGTCATCCTCTGTTGATTGCTTTGCCTTACTGCAGTGGCGCTTTTGCCTTTTGTATCTGACATCGTGTCTGGGAGAGTGGGGGCTAAGGTAGTCTGTCTTCTCAGGGCACGGGCTTAGTCTCCTCTTACCCTGATCTGTACTCAGGGTGAGGCCTGAGTATTCCTGCTGCACCTCGGCTTTCACTTTCCCTGTGAGCTTCCCCCGAGCAAGGTGTGCTCTTTGTCATGCTTTGCCTGTCCCCGTAGTAGGCTATGTTGCTTCATACTTGGGTCTGCTAGCTTCCCTAGGGATTCTCTGGTGTCCTGACCCAACTTTGGTCTCAGTCTCGACTTGTGTCCCTGGAGCCCAGAAGCGAGTCCTGCTCAGTAGTCCTGCCCCTCTCGGCCTCAGGCCACCTCAGTGATAATGGGTCAGGATGGGTTACTCCCCATCCCCCGGGCCCGGGACCGCGGGGGTTTTTAACTTGTCCTCCCCCCACCTTAGCATTATTCTGGAGGGCAGAAAGATCCCATCCAGACTTCATGCCTTTTCTGTGCCCACACCCCTCTTCCAGGCCAGCACCCCGAGCCTGGTTTTCTCCTACTAACATTCCTACCCTCCTTCCCCACCAGTCTTTCTGGTGATGCCCAGTGTAGTGCAGGTCTGCAGAGAAGAACTTGTGAGTTGGTTCCAGCTCCTCCTGTGTCTGTGGCTCCCAGGAGTTCTCGATCTTACCCTCATCCACATTTGGCCTCGAGCAATTTGCTAAAATCTGTGGCTCAGTTGCTGCCCATTTGCTCGGCACTTGCGTCTCTTCTTACTTTGCTTTGCCACAGGTGAGCTGCTGGTGATGTTTGCTCCTTACTGTGTTCTTGGCAGTGTTTGTCTTTTCCTTAGCATCAGGCTAGTGGGTTAATCCCTAATTGAGGAAAAGTTAACGATTCTCTTAGATTGTGAGTCTCTTTGTGTTGTTGTTTAGGATGAGATTAACACTTCCCCAACACCCAATATCTTGCATAGATGATATGAAAAAGAGACCATAGTAAATCCAAAGACCAGCATAAAGACAGCCTCAGACAGGTTGATTTCTAGTCACCAGGAAGACACACAAGCTCTCTGGTTTGTTTGTAATGAAGTTTATGGGCTGATTCCCCATGTGTTTGAGTGACTGAGCCTCAGCCACACAGATCTGAGCGCAAGTGCTGTCTCCTCGTGGTAGATGACAGGCAGCTGAGAAAGTAGGAACCCAGGGAGATAATCCACTCCCACGGGTGGGGAGGAGGAGAGGGGAAACCTGCGGATCCTAAGTAAAATTTCCAAAGTCCAATTGATTCATCTTTTGAGATTTGCTTCTTTTGATGCTAAGGTGTTTATTTTGGATGAAAGTAAAAGTTGTTGACTTGGCATAGATTTGTGTGTGAGGGTTAATCCTTGTTACAGTTTTACTTATGATACACCTGACCAAGAACACTAGGCAAAGTCTAGTAAGGACCTTTGATGTTGAACAAAACAAAATGCCGATACAATTTTCCCCTGTACTTGGTGCTGTAGTTATTCTGTCCAAGTCATTATTCACGCTCCTGCTTTCTCACTTATTTGTCCCGCTCTGCTGGAAGTGTACCAGCTCCAGAATGCAGGAGTATAGGCGAGCGACTGAAGTGCCGAGGGACTGAGGGGACTGGGGAGGTTTCCTTAGAGCCAGTGTTGTCTGCCAAAGGCTCCTGAAGAGTCTGCACTTGGGTTCAGATCCCAGCTCTCAGTTGCTGAGTGACTTAGAGCAAGTTACTTAACTTCTCAACCTGGTTTTCATATCTGAAAAGCAAAGTTCATGATCCTTGTATCAAAGGGCCATCTGAAGGATTTCATGAGGTGGTGTGCATTAAGCCAGGTGACACCTCACTTGGGCACATAGTAGGTGACAAGTAAACCACAGCTGTCACTAGACTGGTAGAGTGTTCATTATTGCTGTGCCTTCTCTGAAGGTAGAAGAGTGGCTCAGGGTAGCCCTGGGGATTGAGCCAAGGAACTTTCAGTCATTTCTGTCTCAGCAGTGTGGCGCTTCTCAAAACAGTTACTGTTTAAATATAAAAATTGTGCTATATGTTGCCATTAATCCTCCTCAGAATACTCCTTGCTTCAAACACAGTGTCCCATTGTTCTTGTCATTTTTCTTTTTTTTAAATCTTTTTCTGAGATAGGATCTTACTGTGTGTATAGTTCAGGCTGACTTTGAAATCACCATGTGGCTAAGGCTGACCTTAAACTCTTGGCAGTCCTCCTGCCTCAGCCTCCTGTGTGCTGGGATTACAGGCTTACTTGACTACACCTGGCTTGTTCTTGCCACTTTTTGAAGCAGTACCGAAAGTCCTCTTTCCTGAGTGTCTTTATGAGGTGTGATAAAAAATACAGTGAATGCTGCTGCAAAGTGCCATCTGATGGAAGGCAAGCTTGTAAAAATATCTGTGTCCTTATCTACCTTATTCACCAGTTCTGCCACCATGCAACTTTTGACTTTTCCCCAAAGTGAAAATGACCATGAAAGGCAAACATTTTGAATTGATTCAGGACATTGAGACAGCCACAGTAATGCAAGTAAAGACATTCAAGAAAGCTTTCCAGAACTGCTTCCGAAAGTAACAATAACAATGAATAAATGTGTTTGAAGTGAGGGGGAACACTTTGATGGGAATCAATGGCAGTATGTCTTTTACTGCAATAATTTTTTTTTTTTTTAATACCAGGAATCAAACTCAGGACCTTGCACTTGCCAGGCAGGCACTATGCCTCTGAGCTATATCCCTGGCCCCTGTAATACATTTTTAAAATACATAAAAATTATTAAATTAAAAAAAAGAAAAAATTCACTGTATTTTTCAGTTGCCCTTCCTAGGTACCCCTGTTCCACAGGCCGCCTCTCTAGCCCTGTGCCTGTGGTACTCCTTTGGGCCTACTGGGCTCTGGCTCAGAAGGAGCACTGGTGGTGCTCTGTCTGCACCTGCAGTTTCTGAGCCGTTCTGCAGAAACACACAGAATTTCCATTCCCTCTTCCCAGGCAGTAGGCAGTACCCATTTGGACCACCTCATAAGGATGCCTGCTACTGGGACAGAAGAGCCACACCCTGTCTCCAGTGGCCTTCCCTGGAGGAGCTGTACGGACTGAGTGTCCAGGAGAAGGGTGTGTCTGTGCGGGACGAGTGGCCACAGGACTGTGAATGTTTCCGAGGGCCTGCTGGTAACTTCAGCTGAGCGGCTGTCGTAGCCTACACCTTTGAAGGCTGCTCAGTCATTGCCTGCCCCAGTTTTATAGATGAGGAAGCAGAGGCCCAGGAAAGTCCGCTTCTTACCCACAACCCCCTTGCTTGTCAGTACTGGAGTCTGGATCTCAGCCAAAGCCTGAGTCACTATCCTTCTCCTCTGTACTCTGCTGTGTTGTCCAGTGGAACTGCTTGGGCCTTGGGCACTGTGTTGGGCTGAAGACTGTCACGGCAAGGCTGATGACTTCCTGAAATGTTTCCTTTTGGAGTGGGCTTCATGTTGAGACCCAAAGTGAGTTGACACCTGGAGGACACAAAGGGCCCAGCACTGGTGGCTAAGGCCCTAGTGAGGGGCTGTAGAACGTGCTAGACATGTTGATGAGGACACGTGACCATGCTGCTTCTGTCTTCAGGAACGTCCCTCTGGCTCGTGTCTCACATTCAGCTTCTCCTTTCCCTACGAAGGCCTTGACTTTTCCAAGTTCACTTTACTCTGTCCTTGAGAGTTTGTGTCTTATGAGACTAGAACTCTTTACTAACAAGACGGAATAGGTGGTGTGATCAAAATATATGGTGAATGTTTAAAGTTTTAGAAATTCATTACAGTAAAATGCCTTGAACCCCCTCTTACTTCAAACACTCATCCCATCTTTCTTGCCATTTTCTGAAGCAGTTCTGGAAATCTTCCCTTAGTGTTTTTACAAAATATGATATTGGTGAATGCTGCCATATCATACAAAATATGATATTGGTAATATCATGGGGCTTTTGATCTTTTTCCTAAGCCAGTTCCTTTCAAGCATTCTGATGTCTGCCCAGATGAGTGTGTCCAATGCAGAGGAGCTTCCTAGGACTAGGCTGCTACCACTTAGTCCGAGAGATGAGAGACTTAGATGATGGAAAGTTCTATAACTCAAAGGAGAAGCAAGCTACCTGCTGATGGTGGGTCTGCAGCAGCCTGTTATAGTCAGGACTGGGGGAGGGGGTGGGCGTGCAAGCATCCTGGGTGAGCCTTGGTCATACCATGTGTCTGTAAATGGCAGTGGCGGTGGGGTCTCAGCTGAGCTGGTCTGCTGATAAAATAGCTTTAGTTCTGTGGTACATAAGTACTGGGCAGGCTCTGAGCCCTGTGGTGAGAGGAGTAGTGGTGAGTGCAAGCAGGAGGTCAGAGAGGTACAGGTTGGTGTGCAGTGGTGGCCCCTGCAGGCAGCACTAATTCATCCACTCATGTGTTCTGCCTCTGGTGCAGGGGATGCAGTGGGGCTGGAGGGACAGGGCAGGGATGGAGCAGGCCCAGGGGTACAGGAGCGCAGGAGGGCTTCTGATTAGGAGTGGGCAGTGGAGAGGGACAGGGAGAATGGGATGCTGGGGACAGAGAGAGAGGACATGAGTTGGGTGCAGAGACACAGAGGCAGGAGGGGAGCTGTGAAAGGAGGCAGGCTGGATTGGAGTGCCTTGCCAAGGGGCTTGGAATTGCTCCCACAGGCGGCAGAGAGCCCTGGCGGGACTGGCAGAGCTGAGGAGTGACATGCTAACAGTTGGAATGCCCATTAGTAAAATAGTGGTTTAAAGCCCAGCCCCAAATGCGGCGGTGTTTATGGGTCACTGAGGCTTTGCAGCTGGCCAAGAGTGAGCCATCACTGAGCAGGGCAATTCCCCAGGGAACAATTCCACAGAGGAATTTCAGGCTTTAAAACCAGAACTGGTCATCCGCTGGCCTGCCCTCTGGCACCCGTGGCTGGGGCATCGTGCCAGCTGAACACGTGCACAGTGCTTCCTGGGTCAGGAGACACCTTCTGTGTACAGAACAGGCTCCAGCTTTGCCGATTTTGGGGGGGCGAAGGCCTTAGGCAGAAGCCTTAAGTGTTTCACATTCCTGGAGTCCTGTTGGAAACAGCCCAGTGGTGTCTGTCTGGATTCTCAGTTGCAACATTTGACATCCACCTGGCTAGGAGAATCACACAGAAACCTTTGTTTTCATGGGATCTGGTTTAGGATCTTGAACAGCCCCTCACCCTTGATTTTGATGCATAGTTGCTGAGCCCCTGGGATGCCTATGGTAGCGCTGGGGCTATCCTGTGTTGGGGGAATTGGAGTCGGCTAGCTGTGAGGAGAGGTGACTTCAGGGCCTGGAGACTTCAGTGCCTTACCAGGCTGCCTGCTGGAGGGTGCACCCTGAGTAGAGAACTGGGAGGTCAGCCAGCCTCCTTGTGTGCCTTCGAGAGCGGGCTGTGCTTGGCCTGGCCCACCTGCTCATTTGTCCAGCAGGCTAGACAGTGGGGCGCTCCTGCTCTCTTCACTCACGGCTTCCTCTGGGAAAGGTGGTTGTGTGGACCTGGATGTGGAAACCTTGCCACGTTACTATTTCTTAACAATTGGAAATTTTGTTTTGTTTTGTTCAGCTTGTGGTTTTGTGTGTAATCCATTAGAAGAGCTATTTCTCCCTCTATGTTTCTTCAAGTGTTGAATTGGCTGAGGGACCTTTTCTTTTTGCCTCTAGCCAGAAGTGGACCTTCCCATTCCCGCAGGCAGAGGCAGGAGTCTGGAGTCGGTGCCAAGCCAGCCCCAGGAGCCCATCAGCATGCCCCAGACACTGACCAGCACGCTAGAGCACATTGTGGGCCAGCTGGATGTCCTCACCCAGGTAGGCCATGATGGGAGTTCACCCAGTCCACATTTGGTCCTGCTTTTGGATCATCTGACATTGGCTTGTAGGTGTTGGACTTTTAAAAAAAATAATGGATCTATTTTCCAGTCCAAATTAATGAACTAGCAATACCTGCTCTGGGATTTTGGCTCCTGAAGTCATCCAAACCTTGGTTAGGCCATTAGATTCCAAAATCATTAGCACAGAGTCCTGCCAGAGTGTGCCCTCCCAGATATCACCTGGAGCAACACAAGCCTTCGAAAGAAACACGGCTTGTGTCACTCCTTGCTGGGTGGGCACTCTAGGGATACACCAGGGAACTATAGGCAGTGAGTTGAGGCTTCGAAGAGCCTGGCTTTGAGTCTAGCACTAGTCCTTATCCTTCAACCATCCTTAGGAAATCCCTTCAGTTTTGTAAACCTTGGTGCATGACTTATCTGTAATGTGCAAGTGATTGTGGGCTTTGCCTTTCTTGTTTGTGGTGAAGATTAAGGGAGATGAATTTCTGTGAATTATTTAGAACTAGCCAAGCTCAGGAGTGGCCTGGTCAACGAATGTTCACTGTAGCCCTGACTGTGACCCTCACCAGCAAGACAGATGCGAGCTGCACTCTGGAACTTACATCAGCAGCTCATAACACAGCTGCATCAGTCTCAGGAGCAAAATGCCTGTACAAGAGTGTAGGGGGAATGGTCAGTGGGGCATCTCATCTGAGAGAGGAAGAGTGGCCCTGGAGAGGAAGCAGCTGCCTGTAGATCTCAGGGGAGCAGGAAGCACATCTGGGGACTGAGGAAAGACCAGAGTGTCTGGCGTGTAGCATTCAGTGGTCCAGGGCAGGGCAGGACGTAAAGGTCTGACAACTCCTTGGTTTCTTGGCTCTTGGTGCCAGACAGGGACTCTGCAGATCCAATCTCTCCTGCCAGTGTATGGTGAGTGAGGCTGTGGCCCACTAGAGAAAGTGAAAGGTGTAAAAGCTGGGGAATTTGAGATGAACAATCCCTAGGCCACAGCAGTGATGCAGAGGATCCTTCATGTCTCTAAACAAAGTGGAGCTGATATGGCATAGCATCCTCTCTTTGCCTCAATTTCTAAGTGAGAAAAGTACCACATCATGTCACATCCCATGTGGCGTGTCCCATATCCCAACTAGAACTTGGGCACACCGGTGGAGGCAGACAAGAGAGGCCATATATCAGTGTGCAGAGGGTGCAGGATGCCCAGGCAGAGCACACAGGTATTTTGGAGTCTTAAATGTGAGCCATGAGCAAAGATCTAAAAACCCACTTCAGACCCATCAGAAGCTGCCTGATGTTCTTCACAGCCCCATCAAGTGAGAGATCAAGGGAGGTGGAATCAATTAGAACTTATAGGATAAAATTGGAAGTTAAGTCTGAGAAAATGGCTAAAAATAGCTTCATTGGATCCAGAGGAGTATAACACTAAAAACATTTCCTGCCTCTGTTTTAGGGGTGCACATGGGAGGCTTTGCTATGTGTTGGCAGTTAAGAGCATGATCAGAAGTTTGCAAGGAGCTTGCATTGCAGAACATAAGTAAAGGCTTTGTGGGGCTAGTGGCCAGGGGCCTAGATGTCCCAGTGGCTTTCCTATCCTACCTCATACACTCAGTCCCTTTCTATATCTATGTGGCTGTCTATCTACCCCTCTGCCAGATGCCAAATCAATCACCTGCTCTGCAGAACTGATGATGCCTATGTGTCCCTAGATGCCACAGGGTGAGGCATGTTCCCAGTGGACTCTGCATGTCCTGAGGAAACTTGGATTCCATGAGGCATTAAGATTCAGCCTGTTTTTGTATAAAGTACACTTAGTTATGTTCTCCTGGAGCTCACCTGTCAGTTGTGTTGCCAGCTGACCTTCCCTCCTTTAGGGCTCTATCTCTGGTGTTCTAGCCACAGTCAGAGCTCTCCAGGGCATTTTGGGTCCCCCATCCAGCTTCTCTTGGCTTGGCTCACAGAGGGCAAGCCCACAGACTGAGTAGCCTTCACCTAGGCCTAAGCCAGGCAGCCACTACCATGCTTCCCATCAGGCTTGTTCCCCCAGCATGGTCTGTGGACACTGGCCTTGGGGCTGCACCCTTAGCTGTACTCATCATCTGCTCAGTCCTGGAGTTGCTCTGAGCTCTGGAGAGTCAGGAGTCTTGGCCATCCTAGCACAGACTTCTGCTTCAAAGACATCTGTCTGAACCATACTCTGCGCTGTCCTCCCCTACCTCATAGTCCCTTCCCTTCCCAGAGCTCAGAGCAACTTCAGGACCCAGCAGATGATGACTACAGCTGAGATCTACTTCCAAGTGGCCTCCTAGAGGGAAATGGTGCCTTCCGAGTCCCTTGCATCTCATTTTTGCAGAACATCCTTCCAGGGGACAACCTTTAGGACTGCTCTGGTTGGTGACCAGGAGTGTTTATTGAGTCAAAGAGTTTTTAGCCCCTGGGTAACAGGAACAGGGCACTGCATTATGGGTGCTTATAATCCTCAAAGTTTGCTTTCTGCTCAGCATGACTGGGTGCTGGCTGCTGCTGCTGTGACAGGTGCTATGCCTGCTTCTGCCCTTATCATTACCAGGGCTCAGCAGGGTTGGGCCATCTTCATGACAGGACCAGAAGCGCCTCCTTGACTTCCCCACTGCCTCATGACCCTAATCCCAGCCCTGCTCAGGAGAGCCATTCCACGGCCCTCAGAGGAAAGGTGGCAGCTTCCTTCTTTGCACCCATCTTACCTGAGATCCATTCTCACCCTTGGGAAGTACTGGGACTGGCTACTGATACCAGAGCCAGGACTCCTTTGTTGCCTGCTAGGGCCACTGGAGTCAGCTGGGAACTGTGTATATAGGGGAGTTCTATATCCCTAGCAAGGAGGCTGTAGGTCCTCTGGTGTGGAATAACATAGGCAGCAGCCCAGGAGTTTGGTCTCCATGTGGTGGGACACTGAGCAGAGTAGACAGAACCTGACCTAGGCAGAGCCTTTGGGGTAGAGAAAGGGACATAAGGAGGCCAGGACTTGGATAAGGGGGGCAAAGCTGTTATAGCCCTGTCCCTAGAAAACAACCTCTGCAGAATCTTGGAGCAGGCTTTGCTGCAGGCAGAAGGGGGTCATAAGGGAAGCAGGATCCCAGCTGCCCCTGTGAGGCTTCTCCCCTCCCAAGCAAATGGGCAAGCAGGAGGCTTCCCAACCTTCCCAGGCCAAGGGGCCCCTCAAGGGGGGCAGGAAACCAGACTGCCTTTTGGGATTGTGCAGCATCAGAAAGCCAGTCCTGTAAAGTGGGGTTGTCCTGTCTTGTTCAGGAATACCTGTTTTTAAAACTGCATACATTATTTTTTAAATATGTGTTTACGTAGGGAGAATAGACGTTGAGATTAGCCAGCAAGCAGTGTGCCCTTTACCCTGTCTCCTGCCTGTTGGTCCCTCTTCAGCAGGCAGCCTTCAGGCTTTCCTAGCCTGTCAGGTCTCCCCAGATTGTTACTGTGTAGGAATGTGGTGCTTGGGGCCAGATCGTAGCCCAGCGGCATAAGCACCTGCCTGGCAAGTGCAAGGTCCTGAGTTGACTCCTGGTACCAAAAAAAAAAAAAAAAAAAAAAAGAATGTGGTGGGGCTCATACTTCTCATCATAGGTATCCTCCTGGTGCTTCTCTGAGGTCTGCAGCTTTCCAAGGGCTTTCCTTTGCGGCCTTCACTTCATCCTCACACCTGGTGCCCAGCAGGAAGTACTGTGCCAGATGCAGATAGGATATGAAGGACATGAATAATGGCTTCTTGGCTGGGCATGGTGGTGCACACCTGTAATCTCAGCTACTGGGGAGGCCGAGATAGGATTATACCACAAGTTCAAGGCCATCCTGGGCAATTTAAGAGACTTAATGAGATCCTGTCTTAAAATAAAAAATTAAAAAAGGGCTGAGGATGTAGCTGGGTGCAGAGGCCCTGGGTTCAACACCCAGTAATGGGGTGAGGGGGAGAGGAGATAATGTCTTCTTATCACTAAGCCAGCCCTAGGATCCCCCAACCTGGATCTTCTCCAGGAACCAGTGTGATGCTGATCTGACTACTGAGGGTCAGAATAGCCCCACTTTCCTTTGCTGAACATGTTCGGTAGAGTTAGGGCTGACTTCATCAAGATGTTTGGGCAGGCAGGGATGGCAAGGGAGGTAATGAGAGAATGGAAATCCCCAAAGTATGCTGCATACATGTACAAATCTGCCAAAGTGAAACCCATTGATCTGTATAACTAATATACACTAATTTTAGGGAAAGTTTCCTACATACCAAACTTGACTTTGAAAGATAAGACCAAGAAGTTCTTGCTCAGGGCTCTGCAATCACAAAGCCCAGCAGGTTGACTCTGAGGTCACCAGCCATAGAGTGCTTACACCCTTGCCCGGCCTGCCCTTCTGTTAGAGAGACTGCTCTTACTCCTGTGAGGTTGCCATTGGGGGTTCCATGGTTTCCTCTGGTGAGCTCATTGAGGCCATGATCTCAGCTGACACTGTGGTCTCAACAGCTATGGTTTGTTCAGCTTGACACATCCCTACCAGTGGTGGGCAGGAACCACCGTCCCCCTGGGTTTGAGCACTGTTCTGCTCAGCCAGTGAGACAGCTGTCTTCCTGGACTTGAGAGCCACCTCCACCACTGATCACCTGGTAACCCTGGCAAGTGATGCCACTCCCATAGCCTCGGTTTCCTGCTTGCAAATGGGACAGTTGAACCTGCTCGGCACTCTGAGCACTGAAACTCTTGGTTAACTGGGTGTGCTACCCTGGTGCCCATTGGTTATTGAAGCACCAGCCTAAGGTAATGTTCTGTGAGGGCTGCCTAGGGAATGGGAGCTACAGAACCGGACATTTGACAGGCCTCTTGACTGCTGGATTTGAGTCCCAGGAGTGCGTGTGAGCTGCCAATGGGAGGCCATTGAGAATGTGTGGGAGATGCACAGGTCTTTCCCCAGCCCAAGGAGGGTGCAAGAGGTAACAAGAGGCTGATGGGTCTGGTTGGGGCCCACTCAGCACAAGCTTCACACTTAGATCAGAGCCAAGATTGAAACTTTTCAGAGATATGTACTTCGATGGTCATTATTTGAATGGAGTTATCATAATGGTTTTTTGGGAAAATATATGTCCTAACCTGGAATTAGGTTTCCCTGGGGGACTTTCCTGCCTCAAACCCCTCTGGGAATTCTGAGGACATTTGAGAACTGAGGCCAGGCAGGTACTTGCTGTGCCTCCCTCAACACATGGCTCTCCCTCATGGAGCAAGGCCTCCACTGCAAGCCTGTCCTCAGCCCTGTACCTTTCCCTCCCAGTGTACATCTGCGCTGTGGCTGCTGTAGATCATTTACCTGTTAGGCCTGCTCAAAGGCTGCTGGAAAAGCTGGCTCCATGACAGAAGCCTGCGGGGTCCTGAGAAAAGCCAAGACCAAGAGTCAGCAGCTCCAGCTGCCCAGGCCCAACTTTTTCTTCTTTCTGGCTTTCTGTAGGGTAGCAATCTTAGCGTAACCAGAGGTTGCCTGTGTCACATAACATCACCTGACCTCTGTGCTTTTCCACATCCACCTGTCTCCTAAGGGGGGCAACAGAGCCAGCATCCCAGGTAAGGGGCCTTGTTTTGTCTGTCCTGTCCCCAGCCAGACCTTTCTATTACTGCTGCCCCAAAGGACTCCAGGCTGGACTCTATTGCTGTCAGGCCTGTGTGGTTAATGGATATTTTGTCTTTTTTTTTTTTTAATCGATACCAGGGATCGAATTCAAGGCTGCGTGCTTGCAAGGCAGGCACTTATGTCGCTGAGCTAAATTCCCAGCCCCTGTGTGGTTAATGGAAGCTACTCTCTGAGGCCATAGGAATTGCTGTGCAGGGCTTTGGCTACCCTCTTGAGCGACAGAGGTTGGAGTGGTGTCTGCAAGTTGCAGACCTCTTGTAGGGCAAAGAGTGAAGTGCAGAGCTGTGGACCATGATCTGGGAGCCTGGGAGGCTGCTGTGAAGGGCCTGGCACAAACCCAACCACCAGCTTGGTGGTTTTGCCTTGGAAGCCCACAGCAAGTTTATTTTTTGACTCCAGTGTCACATCTTACTGCTTTTTAAAAATACCAAACCATGAAGTTCCTTTTTTGACTTTTTTTTTTTTTTTTACCCACTTCTTCAGGCTGGCCCCAGCAGTTCTGTGATGTCACTTCACCTTCAGGCTCCTGTGACTCATGGAGCCTGCTGAAATGCATATAGTGGGAACCAGGCCCACCCAGCCCTGCTGGTTTAGGTCTCCTTGGTGGTTGAGTTTGTTAAATGGCCAGGATACTGAGCTCTGCTCACCTAACTTAAGAAGCTAGAAGTTTTTGCTCATTCAGTATGGGGAGTTAGAGGGCCTGGCCCACTTACTGAGATGCCCTAGCGACCCCCACCCCCGGGGTCCTGGCAGTTCCTTTTCCAGTAGGCTGCTCTGAAAAGGCTAGCAGGGAAGGTGGGGTTACTGAACTCTTTGGTGGGCCAGGCTGCGCAACTGCTCTCTGAGACTGCTGGTGTCAGTCTTTGCTAGACAGACCCTGGATTTTAAAGTAGTTATGTCATTTTCCTTTAAGCTTGGTCCTCCCAGGTGTGCCCAGACCCAACTGGCTAGAAAAATATAGGGTAAAAGTTCCCTGCATACCTTCTGATGTTCCCTGCTTACAGCATGTAGGCAGCTCTGCTGGCCTTGCCCCACTCACAGCCAGAACCCAGAGAACAGCTATTTCTGCCAAAGCAAGCCTTTCTCCTCTCTGTATTAACACATCTGGCCACCTGGAATACTCAGTCCGAAGGAGATTTAGCCATCTTACCTTATGGACATTCAAGGTCAAGTTCAGCGCAGCCTGGGTCCCCCATGCTTGGGGTCTAGAGACAAATCTCTATTAGGAGGCTACTTCCTGGGAGACAGGGGACTGAAGACCCTGTCTGGTCTGTGGCAGGGATGCACTTGGCATCTGATTCTGGCCAGGTTCAGAAGGAGTGGGGAAGAGTGTCAGTCTAGACGCCTGGCCCCTTCCCAGCTCTGCTGCTCAGTTGGGCATTTTAGCCATACGCTCTTCTGGCTTTGCAACAGAGGGAGGTTATGCCAGGGCAGTGTGCAGCTCCCGCAGAATACGCAGCCTGCTAGCTTTCTCAAAAGCGACTAGTGCTCGTTATTGCATGGGGCCCTGGGTGGCAGCTCCCTTGGGCTTCTGGTAGGAAACTCTTGCTTTCCCTCTCTCCCATCTGTGGTTGCATCAAAATGCACCCTCTCTTTAAAGAAGCTGCAGACCGAAGGCCCTGCCTACCAGAGGGGGCAGGCAGTGGCTGTGGTTACCTCTGGAGCCTGGGAATGTTCACAGTCAGTCATACAAGATTTCTTCTCAGACTCCGAGCAGGCCTGGAGTGTGGGGGAGGGAGGCCCATGCAAGGACATTGCCGTCAGGTTGATGTGAGTGTTTTCTGAGTGGTGCAGGGGCTCCTAGTGATTTGCTCACCATCCTTGGCTCCTAAAGGCCCTCCAAGGAAGGGTCACACGCAGACCACAGGAGGGGCCTGTGAGTTGGGACTGACAACCCCAGGAGGGCTCGCATAGCTCTGCAGTTTATTCTCCCTAACCAGGTGTCACTCTTCCAAGGCCAGGGAAGCCTGCACATGGTCCTGTCATACCTCCTCCCTCCACTCACTCTGACCCAGGCCTGCACTGTGGATGCAGAACCTCATCATAGCCACAGGAACCTCCCCCACGGTGAAGAGAGGAACTGGAAAGAATCCTTGATCTTAGCATGGCATGGTGTTTAGGGAGCTGTTGTACACACACACACACACACACACACACGCATGCGTGCACGCACACACACGCACACACACCCCACCCCACTCTGCTCTTGGACCAGCTGGTGGCTCCAGAAAGCAGACCAAGATGGCAGGGGGAGAGGCTGGTGAGATCCTCCCTCATGACCAGTGCCCTTCTTCCCTAGAGTGTTACTATGGGGCAGGAACTGCTGTCTATCTCCCCACCTGCTACCCAGCTCACTAGGTGCCGAGATTTTCCAGCCTCCAGCAAGCTATCAAGCAGTTTCCCAGGCTTGGCTTAGTGGTTTTCTGTCAGGTCTTGGTAAGGGGCTGCTTTGTATAGGTTATTGGGAAAGTCAGCCTCTGGAGACATGAGATGCAGAAGGCAGCCATAGGCAGGTTTTGTCCCTGTGCTGAGATCTGCCACGCTCACCCTGGAATCAGTGCAGCAGAGCTGAGGGCACCTGGCTTCCAGGTAGCCTGCACATGGCTAGTGAAAAGATGCAAAGTCTTGTGATGCAGGTCTTCTCTCTGGGTGAGCAGTGCTTGACAGGTCCTAGAAACACCCATTTTTTACAAATAGTAGTAAGTGGGCCCACTTCTCATAGTTTTTTCATTTAGAGGAAGCAGTGATAATGGAAAGGTGAAACTAAAGTCATGGGGGGGGCAGATGAGCCAAAATTCCTTAAACTGATGGCTAATCCACTGATGGAAAAGAGTGCTTCATGTACTTCCTGAAGAAAGGTAAGGGGCTAGGGAGGGAGCATGCCAGAGAGAGCCTATTCCCTGAGATACGTGAAACAGCAACAGGGAGCCTTGGGCCAGAGAGCCAAAAGTTCCATTTGTGCTACTTGCAGGAGACTGTGGTAGATGAAGAGAAATGGTTAAAAATAATTGCTGGGGCCCAGGATATAATTCAGCAGCACAGTGCCTGCCTGGCAAGCACGGGATCCTGAGTCTAATTCCCAGTACCAAAAAAAAAAGATAATTGCTGGAGCCAAGTGTAATGGCACACACCCGGCACTTGGTAGGCAGGAGGACTGCCCTGAGTTCAAGGCCAGACTGAGCTACATTGTTAGTTCAAGCCACCTTGAACTTGACTCAGTACATACATACATACATACATACATACATACATACATGCATGCATACATGAGCAAGCAAACAAGTAGCTAAGCCCAGGAAGCTTGGAAGGACTTTCTTGAGATAATCTGGGCCTGAGTACTTGACAATGCCCAACATTAGGATGAGAAGAAATCTCTATTCTTCCCCTCTGAAGTTTAGGCCTTAAAGCTTTCAGCCAGCATCAAATCAGTCCTGAGTTGTGAAGGGGAGAAATTGGGCTGTTTCTATGACTCTGGACTCCACTTTATCCATCCCTACTTCCTGCCGATGCCAGGAGGCATCCTCCCTCCCCATGCTGGCTGGCAGGATGGCCCTTCTTACCTACCCACCATCCCTTGAGGCCTGCCAATCCCAGGATCTAAGCTGGAGGGAAGTGTTCCTCACTGAACAGACAGGCTTATCCCCAGACTGGGGCTACCCTTCAGCCATGGGGACTCAGGAGCTGTGTTGTCTGCCCTTCTGCAGGGTTCAGGGCAGGTGTTTGTCCAGCCAGCATCAGTGCTCACCTCCTGGGTGCCAGGTGCTGCCTGGGAGCAGGAAGGTAGAGATGAGGGAAAACAGACAAGAACCTGTCCTCGTGGTGCTGGCACTAGAATGAGTGATACAGGCAGGTGCCTTGAAGGCAGCCCTTGTACCCTCTGACTCAAAGGCCCTGTACCACAGACATTAGGCACTAGACAGTGACTGGACTTGGAGGCAGAACCTGGGTGTTGGGAAGGGCAGGAGGCCTGGTGGCTGTCTCCACATCCCCTGTCACCCTTGATATGTGGTAGCATCAGCAGGACAGGGCGCCTAGACACACATACATGCATCACACACATAGACATACACTCAGAGACAGAGCTCCAGCTAGGACAGGTGGTGGGCCCAGCGGCCTCACTTTGTTTTGATAGCTCACAAGACCCCACAGCAATGAGACTCCCCTTTTATCACATCTGTTTTAGATCTTTAGAATCTGAGTGAAGTCAAAACCATACTATAGGGGAGATTAATTCCACATTTTCCATCTTTGCAGTGAAACCAAAGGAAAATTAGACTTTGTGTTCAGCATAATTGAGGCTGGGGCCATTGAGGCAGTGACCAGCCCTAGAACATTTCCTTGAGACAGGAATGAGTGTCTCAGTGGTAAGGCAGGGTGTCTTTGCTCTCTCCTTTTGACCCATGGCAGCGGGACCTACCTTCCAATAATTTGACTCCTATGTTGGCAGGAGAGGGACTAGAGGGTGGAGAATCCCAAGCCCTCTAGGGAGACCTCCTGGGGCAGCCCAAATCAACCACAATCCTGGAAATTATTAAAGGTAACTTTCCATCACAGGAGAACTTTAAGAAGCAACCAGATCACCATATGCCCTGGTGCCTCAGACCCTCGCAGGCCTGATAGCATCCCAGTCACTTAGGGGCCTCAGCAAGCCCCATCTGTGCCCATGGTTACTCCTCCACCAGCCCTGCATGCCAAAGTCCAGCTGAGGGAGCAGCTGGGGGAATCATGCTGCCCATAGTGCAGCCCTGTACTCAGCCTGGCAGAGCAAATTCTGCATGAACATTGGCTATTAGTACGCATGTGGTAGTGACCACAAAAGAGATGCATTTTACAGACAAGAAAACTGAAGCCCTGAGTTAGATAACTTGCCCAAGGTCACTTGGCACTTAGTGGTCATTCTACAATAGAGTCTGTGCTCACCACAGAGGACAAAGCTCTCCACGGGAATCACCCTGGTGATATTTCTCTCAGTGCACTGGGTATGCTGAGGCAGAGGAGCTTGAGGAGTGTCTCAGTGGAGAAGCTGGAGCAGCCTTCAAGGAACCGGCAATGACTGGCAGCATAGGGCACCACCAGCCACACAAAGGCCCAGCCTTCACTCTTGAGCTTTCAGACAAGGAAGGGACATGGTCAAAGCTGTGAGGAGGGTGGAGGAGTGGAGGTGAAGTAGGGCAAGGGGAGTCGCAAGAGGGCAGAGGCCTGGGGATAGGGTAGACAGGGCTGGTGGGAGATAAGCCCCAAAATGCTAAGGAGGAAGTGTCTGGACCTGATGCACTGAGCCAGTGGTGGGATAGGCAGCCCGCCTGACTGACAGAGAGCTGCCTCTCAGGTCTCTGACATGGCTGTCTGTGCAGATGATCTGCTGGCTGGTATGACACAGCAGCCAGGGCGTTGTAGGACATTGTGGCACTGCAGTGCTCACCATTCCCAGTCTGCCTTCTCCGAGGCTTCCCTGCCTCTGCCCAGCATACTTCCTGTCTCTCATCTGAGTTGCTTCCCGTGTCGCCCATCAGATACAAATGCCCAAGCTCCTGGCTTCTCTGCCAGCTCAGGGCAGAATGCTTGGTAGACACACAGGTAGGTGTCAGCTCTCCACCTCCATCTGTCAGCCTGGCTCAGTCACCCTGTCCACCTCTAGGCCACTTGTCTTCCAGCTAGTCCCTCAAACAGGTCCTGTGCAGTATCCAGCACTCTGCTTGGAGTAGGACATGGACCTAAAGAAGTGCCCTGGCCAGAGTGAGCAGGGGTCTCTGGGAGGAAAGACTGCCCAGAACTAGAGGACAGCTGGGGCTGTAGACATCTTAAGTGTTCTAAAGGATCTAGCCAAATGTCTGAGAAGCTCAGATCACCCTCGTTCTTTCATCTCTCTTAGTCACTGTGGTGATGGAGCAGCGTTTCCAAAAGGCAGCCCAGAGAGGACTGGGCACAGCCTCATCAGTGCCTGGAAGCCCCCAAAAGTCAGTGTCTTGTTTGCTGCATATGGTGGGTGCCTGGCAAATGTTCGGAAGCAGGAGATATGGATGCTCCCAGCAGAATTCAGAGGGCCCCATCAATGTCCAGTAGCCATCTGGGCTCCCTCCACCTTCCCCAAGAGAGGACTTTAACAAAGAGGGTGGCAGCAGTGGCTCTGAGAGGAGCAGATCCTGAAGGGACTTGTCTCTTCTCTGAAGCGATGTGCAGAAGTGCCAGTTCAGTGCTGTCCTTCCCCCTGCTGCAGGACCAGGTGACAGTTCATTCTGGAACCGGTGCTATGTACACTGGCCACAGGCAGTGGTGGCACCATCCTTCCTAGCCATGTCTGCTCAGAACTGAGGCTGGTGACCCTGCCCCAAGAAGTGGCACTGTCCCTGCTCCCTTCCCTTTTTGACTGAGAGCCCTTGGGCCCCTTCTTGCGGCCACCATCTATCTTCCCTGCTCATCCACCTCAGGCCAGTGCCTTGTGCCTGAAGCACTTCCACTGGCCCATCTTGTGGCGTTTCCTCACAGAGGCCTTCCTGCCAGAGGTGGCATCCCCTTTACACGTCTGCCAGCAGGGCGCCGTCCCTGTAGGTCAGCCACACCCCACCCTGTTCTCCTTGCCCTCTTTCAAAAACAAGTGCAGAGTGGGATGAAGTAGGAGACACAAGAATTGAGAGAAAAGAGCTGAGGAAAAGAAGCAGGACAGTCCTACCTCAGGAGGAAAGCAGCCAGGAAAAAGAAAAAGAGGCCAACATAGCTGAAAAAAAAGGGGGAGTTCAAATTATGGGGAAGTTTAAAAAATAAAAACAAGTAAAAAAATAAAAATAAAAAATAACTATGGGGAAGTGGGGAGATGGGAAGAAGGTGGCCATGAGGAAAAGGTAGGGACACAGGGAAGATCTGCACTGGGGCCTGACTGAGAGGAAATGTGGGCAAGAGGGCTGGCGCATTACTCCACAGGGCAGAGGGGCCACCGGGCCCATCATACCTGCTCCCATTTGCTGTTTCCCCACTTCCGAGAGCGGCAGATTCATTCCCCAGGAAGCTGGGGATTGTTGCCCCCACGGGACACCCAGACAAGCCTTTCCTGGGATTGTGCAGCATCCACAGGGACATTGTGACTACTTATGTCCCTTCCCATCTGTAAAGCCAGGCAGAGGATCCCTGTGGTGCCCCAGATTCCCAAGTGCCTGTCATTAAAGTCAGAGGAGCCAGCACTCACCCTTGGCCACCTCAAAGGCCAGCAGAGATGCACAAACCTGGCTCCGTGCGTGGTCCGTCAGGGTGTGTGAGGGGTGATGTGGGAACAGGTGCAGCTATCCTGGGCCCAAGAGCCAGGTGGTTCCCGCCAAGCCTTCAGCAGACATGGAACAACTGCACCCTGCAGAGGCCAGACTCTGAGGTGATGAGGTGCAGGGCAGGGGCGTCTGTGTTTCTCTTCCACTTGGTGTGGAGACCAGGTGCCAGACATGCCTCTGAGGACCAGCATCTCGGCAGCCGCCCTGGGTACCACTACAGTTTTTAAGGAACTAAAAATAAAAGCCTGTCACTTTAAAACCAGTTCTTTTTATACCATGCTTAGAAGGCCCTTTAGGGTGTTACATAAAATGTCTTACACATTCTGAGCTGTGAGTGAGAGAAGAGGCACTCGCCCTGTGAGTGTTGCCCCTGCAGGAGACAGATCACCATGCCTTTCTTCCCTGCGCAGGAAGCTGGGCTGCAGACAGGAAGCTGGGCTGCAGACGGAATGCCATTGTTTCCCTGCCCCGGGAGAATCTTCCTGGGAGAGCTTAGGCGATGATGAGTCATGCTGGAAACCAGCTCCTCACTCTGCCGGTGGTTTTGACCCCAGCCCTCGAGCACCTGCCGCCTGGTGTTCACCTGAGTCCCTCCCTGGTTCCCCACTAGGGTCACACTGCTTCCACAGGGCTCAGCCACCTCACCTGCACTGTCCTGAATTCCCACAGCACCCTCTGCTCACCTGCCCTGGATTCTGCTCTTCAGGGTGCAGGGGCCTGCAGGCTTACTGCCCTTCCTCCTTCCCCCTCGGCCTCCCCAGTAATGAGGACAGTCTCAAAGGAAGTGACTGCTGCTGACTGCACTGCTTCTCAGGCCACCCCAAGTCTGCCTGGCTTTTTCAGTTCTTTCCAGGTGCCCCACCCTCCACCTGTCCCATCTGGGCCTGTTCTTAACCCAGGCCTAGGCCTCAGGGAATGTGCCCTCTCTGACATTCCCCCGTCTGACTCACCACCAGGTGGTGTTGGTCTGTTCTTTGTGGTCTGGTTTTGTCTGCTTTCCTTCTGAGCTTCCCCTTCTCAAGTCCAAGCCACCACCTCCCCCCTCTCATTCTTGTCTCCACCTGGCCTTCCCCAGCCATGCAGCCTCTTCTAGACCATCTCCATGTAGCAGCCAGGGGGGCCTATCCACCTCTCGCCCTGTGCGACGCGATGCAGGGTGAGGACGCTGCCAGCGTGGCCTGAAGGGCCCAGCTCCCTTTCCTCCCTCCTGAGTAAGGCCCTCCCCCCTTGCTCTTTCGTATAGCTGCCTTGGCTCGCTCCTGCTCATTACTTTCCATCGTGCCTTTGTGCACACTGTCCTTTGTTCCCAGTGCTCAACCTGTCTCTCTTGCCTGATGAGCTCATTCCTCACCTCCTCAGGGCCACTTGAGAACAGCCCTCTCCAGTCTTCCCAGCACAGCCCCAAATCTGCGTGGAACCACCGCACACCATGCAGGCCCATCGATACCTTGGCCAGATACTGGCCAGTGGGAAGAGATGCCCACTGGAGTTGTGAGGGAAGAGTGTGTCTAGGGCAAGGTTGCCAGAGTTCTTCTAGGATAGTGAATATTCTAGGCTCTGTGGGTCACAGAGTATCTCGCAATTACTAGGGTCTGCCACAGTGGCCAGGAAGCAGCTGTAGAGATGCAGAAGCCAACAGGGCAGGCAACAAACCTTATAGAAATGGGCAGAGGGCAGTCACTTGCCACCCCTTTACAGAGAAACAACAGAATGCAGTCATAGCACAAAGAAGTGTTCAAAGGCCAGAGCATTGGGGGTGGGGGACAGGAACGAGCCCCCAGGTGACGCTTTGACAGGTGTGACCTTAGTGATAAAACCTCTGACATCTCCCCATGAAGCTCGGTTACTCCATCTTCAAGGGCAACCTCAGGTGAGGAATGACAGTGACCCTTCTCCCTGACTTCCCATCACTCCGATTTAGCCCCATCTTTGAGGGTGGGCACCAGCAGTGGCCAAGGTGTGTTTTGGGGCAAATCACTTGGGCTGCAATGGCTTGAGTGTTCCAGTGAAAGAAAGCATCTGAGGGGAAGGTAACAGGGTAGTTCCATGTTACATGTCTAGTAAAGTTCTTATTAGTAAGTCCTTTTCTCTTTATGTTGCCTTTTTATGACTCAAATGAATTACTCTTTAGTGATAATTTCAAATGTAAACGTTTAGGCAGAGAAGAGACTGCTTTTCATGATAAAGGATGCCTGAGACCTGGAACAGCTTTAGTGTTACTAACGGCATGAGGGGCTGCTAGGTGATCTGTTCCACTGCAAGGAACCTCTGCTCATGTAACCCAGAATGGCTGTCAAACAAGGACAGAAGGTGACCACTGCTGTTGAGGACCAGGACCCAAGATTTTCTCCTCCTCAGTTGCTTGCATTGGGCATCAGGGGTGAAAGTTGTATGGTGAGAGACAAGCCTCAGAACCAGCAGCACTATGGCAAGACCAGAGGTGAGTGGAAAGAGCAGGCAGAGCCAGGCCTTTCATGCAGGCTCGATAGAGGGAAAGCTAAGGTGCATGCCACCCGAGGCATTAGCACGGACTCCAAAGCCAGACTACTGAGAAGAGTTATTGAAAAGTGCTGGGTATGCTGAGGGCACTTTGTGACGTGAGTGCTGCATGAATGTCAGTTGCTAAGAGAAGCTCATGGAGCAGTGTCAGGAGTCCCCAAAGCCCAGTCCTGGGACTTTTCACTGGCCTCCCTGAGTCTAGGTACCATACCCCAGTTAGAATTTAGGAATCAGCTACCAGGGCAGCACAAGGGCCAGGCAGAGGGAATGAGTTGCCTGGTTCCTGCAAGGTTAAGAAGGGACCTTGCTATGGAAGAATCTGGGTAGGCCATATTTCCTGGCTTCCTTGTCCAGACAGGTGTCTGAAAGCCAGAAGCCCATGGATAATCCATGTCAGGTAGGTGCTTCCCCTTTTGGCATCTGCCCCCTGCCAGCTCTTCCTTGAGGACCTTCTGAGGAACTGGAACCAGAGATGAGCAGTATACATCAAGTGTCAGCTCTTATTTGCCCTTGAACAAAAGAAAATTGCACTGCTAGGTCGTGGAGTTTGAACTATGAAAGGCTACAGAAGTGGTTCACCTTTGAAATACTCCTCGGGTTGGGGATATAGCTCTGGCATAAGCACTTGGCTGGCAAGTGCAAGGTCCTGAGTTCAATCCTTAATTCTGAAAGAAAGAGGGGGAGTGGGGAATGAATGAGAGAGAGAGAGAGAGAGAGAGAGAGAGAGAGAGAGAGAGAGAGAAAACAGTCCTCCAGGCCCAGTGTGGCAAGAGAATTCCCAGGACCTGACCCAGAGCGTGAGGCCAGGTAAGCAGCTTAAGTGGCTGGACCATGGATCCAGAGTGCAGCACAAGTTCCCATGTGTGGCTACCTCTGTTCTCTGGACATTGAGGCAGCAGCATGTATTTACTGAGCTTTGTACTGGTGTGGACATATGTTCATCTTCCACTGCTCCAAACTACCAGTCAAGATCAAATACATTGTCTTGGTTACTTTCCTCTCATGGCTGAGACAAAACACCCAACATCCAAAATTAGGGATGGAAAGGTTTATTTAGCTCACAAGTTTGTGGAGGTTTTAGTCTGTAATGAGCTGGCTCCAAGGCAGAGTGGCACATGGCAGAGGGCAACAGTTCATGGCAATGAAAAACAGCACAAGCAACAAGAGCAAAAGGGGAGGAGAACAGACAGAAGACTCTCAGTCCCTTATATTGTGTGTAAGCCACACCCATCTGAGTGTAGCACTCACACCCATAATCCTAGCATTGGACAATGAGTCAAGCACAAACTCTAGAAGCCTGCCTCCATGACCACATGAGGCTTGCGGGGGAGGGGGGGGTATCCAGACTCAAACCATAACATACATCATTAACAAACATGCATATTGTGGCCCAAAACTAGTCCTTGCTAGGGATGCCCCCATACATGCTCCATGCCACCCCAGGTGCTCTTCCCTCCTTGCCCACACAACTTAGGGAATCAGGGTTGGACTGGTAGCCTACCCTGGCCACCCCTGTACCTGCACCTCCTTAGAAGCTTGACCAGGAGAGGGAGGTGCAGGTATGAGGGGTGGAGGGCTTTTAAGTTTGTCTTTCTGTAATGTACTAGGAAGTACCTCTTGAAACTCAGAAAGGAAGCACCACAGCAGGGCTGGCATCCTCCATTTGGAGCTAGCTGTGAAATAGTTCTCTTCAGAGGAGTCAAAATCAACGCACTCAATGGCCACATCTCTGCTGAGCTGCAGTGTGGGCCCACATGGAACTAAGTGGAGGCTCTTGGTACAGCTATGGGCTCAACCCCTCACCTGCCCATTTTCTGTGAAAAAAATAACAGGCAGAATGGGAAATGCAGCCCCCATGGTAGCCTTGAGTACAGGCTATGTTTTGGCAGGGGCTGGGTAAAGTGATTTGGGTTGTGTGAGTTTCCCAGCAGCCAGTGGAAACTTCCAGGAATGCTGCTCAGGCCAGCTGAAGGCCCTTTCCGCTACTACTTTTATGAGATGCAGTCCTTTCCCTGACCAGCACTGGGGCTATGGCAGTGTCTTTCAGCTCAGCCACTTAGGTGCAATTCATGTGGCAGGGCAAGCATTTCTCAGGCTGTGTCCTGTGACCCCTGGTTCAGAGCCTTGTCATTTTCTGAGACCCTCAATGGCAGCTGACATCTGTGCAGAATCTGTAAAACTTTATAGCAGCCTTCAAGGGAAAACCCTCTCTAAATGTTTTAATGTTGTATTAAGTGTATTCAAGGAAAGTTTCCTTTCTATGGGACTAAGGCCCAGAGCCTACATGGAGCTCTGGGAAGAGGACAAAATCTCTTCGGTTCACCTTCTTCCGGTGAAGTTAATGTGCCTTTTCTAGTGGCTGCAAGCTGCACCATGGAGAAATGAAGCTTGCTGTGTTCATGGTGGCCTTGTGCATGTGGCTTCCTCTATAGTGGGAACACTCGCCAGCGGAGAAGTGGCATCATGCCAGCCTGGGCCAACCTGAGCGAGTGGCAGGGTGGGCATGGCAGGCCTGAGATGCGCTGGCCCTCTGGCACAGGTGGACAGTGCTGTCCTTCGCTGACATTGCCCAAAGCCTGTCTGGAAGTTGCATCTGTAAGGAACAAGGGCTCAGCCTCAGGAAAGCAGCACAATGACACATAGGCCAGTGTGCATCTCGCTCCCTAGGTGCTCGCACCACACTTAGTGACCTATGCTCTGAGCTCCAGGTTGCCCATCCCACTTAGAGAAGAAGAGAAAATGGCCAAGAGACTCGGTGTTGTCACTTACCAGTGACTGCCCTGGGCTGACCTCACAGGACACACTCTTACAGTGATCCTATTGGACTCACACAGCCTCTCAGAGATGCCTGGTAGAGGAGGGAGGGCAGCCAGCAGGATCCAGACTGAGTGCCTTGATTTGTGAGTGTTTCCTTGCCTCTGGAATGGGCACAGGTGGAGCCCCTTATCCAGAGAGCCAGCACCTGGCATCTGGGCTGCACCAGCTGAGTAGGGACTGACCAGTGGGATCCCAAGGGCAGCTGGATAGTCTCTCCATCCCGAGCCTGATCACCATTTATTTTACAGACAGTGTCCATCCTTGAACAGCGGTTGACACTGACAGAAGACAAGCTGAAGCAGTGTCTGGAGAACCAGCAGCTAATCATGCAGAGAGCAACACCATGATCAGGGGAGCAAGAATCAGGAGCTCGGTTGATTTAGAGGGCAGCAGGCGTGGGATTTGTACTGTGGGACTTGGGGAAATAAAGGAATTCAGCTCTGAGGAATCACATCTTTACCGAGTCCCAGGGATGAAGCACTTGTGCCTTCCACCTTGCTGTTTGTACCATGGGCTTCTCCACTTGCAGCAGAGGCCTCCAGGCTGGGGTCCACCCAGAAAGGATGCATGAGACCCAACTGACAGGACTGCATTTAGCTTGACACGAAAGAGCTACATGGAGTGTTTGCTGCCTTGAAGACCTAAGACTGCAGGCCTCTGTGGAGAACCTTGCCTTTCACTCACCTTACCTTTCAGCCATGTGACTGGCTTTTCTCCTGGTGTAGCTTGGAATTTGACTGCTCTTTGGTTTGATAGACCAGGAGTTTTCTCTGCATCTAACAAAGGCTCATCTAAGTCAGCTTGTCCAGGAATAAACAAGCTTTGTAGAGTGGGCAATGGCCTTGATTTCTGTTCCACATATGTTCACTGGGGGTTAGCAATTTCCTTCTTTCTGCATGTGTGAGAGCAAAGGAATGTGAAAATTAAAACTGACTTTATAGATCTCGTTGCAGGAATGGCTCATTCTGGATGCGACCTGAACAGTCTTCCCACACCCCCAGAGGCACAAATGGAAAATGAAAACCGGCAACTTGGGAGGGCCCCTACACTCAGGCCAGGACACCCTTGTTTACAGCTGTTGAGGGTGTTGGCAGCCAGAGCCTTCCACACACCCACCTCCACCAGGCTGTCCCTCTGGCTTCTATTGAGAAGCCTATGTTTGTTCCCATTTGCTCATGAGGGTTTCCGTGGATCCTTCTTCCACATCTGTCAGGGGGAGTATTTTCCATGTCTGCGTGTCCTTCATGCCTTCAGCCCCCGCTGTCTTGGGGCTTTCCCAGTGTGGAGGTCCTTATCCTCCACACCTGCCCAGGCTTGGAGGGGTTGGGGGTGCAGTGTTAGATCTCCTGGGAGTTGTTGATACCTCATGGTTAGGGGACCCCAGCCTCTTTACTTTCCAGGGGGAGCACTGCCTGAAAACTTCAGAGCTTGGGATGACAAGGAGGCAGCCACTGTTGAGTTCTGATGAACAACCAGAATGGGAAAGTCTGCCTGCACAAGGCAAGGAGAACCTACACCCTAGCCAGTGCAGAGCACAAGCTCAAAGGAAGCCCATCACTCAAACTCAACCAATCCCCATGGGGCTGCCATCAGGGACAGTTCCCTTGAGCCATTCTGGGATAGCCTGGTGGGCCCAGTGGTCTGAAAAGGCTCTCAGCTGCCTCGGGAGGTGATGAGCTCCCAGTCCCTACAGACTTAAGGAGATCCAGGGCAACAGGGTTCAGCCTGCTCAGCTTGTAGGACCAGCCTTGTTCTCCCACCTCTGCCAAATCTCCCCTAAGACCTGCCCTAGTCTGCCTGTTCTCCAGGACCTGGACTTTGGAGTTGCCAGGTGTTGGGACTTGATTTGAACAACCAACCCACAGGAAATTCTTCTCCAGAGTCAGTGGTCCATGGCTGTGGACAGCAGAACCCACACAGGGTCTCCAAGGCTTGTGTGGCAGTTCTTGCTCACAGGCCAGACCAGTGTTGCCATTGTCTCTGTTTCCAGTTTATACCATGATCAAGTTTAGAAATAATGAGTTTTAGGGAGATGATCTGGGCATAATGTGGTATTGCCATGGTGAGTTACTGGCAGTGGAAGGTTCACCCAGGGTCAGATGTACTTGGGGGCGTGCTCCCCAAATACACAATTTCTTGTAGGATGGTGACAGCACAGCCCACTGTGGGCTGTCTCAGTGGAGTTAGGCTGCATCTGTGGCCAAGCGTGACTAGGCCTTCATGCACAGAGCTACGTGGGCTGCCTGCCTAGAAAGGCTCAATATGGTGGACAGAGGTCCTCCTGAGGCATTTCCTCAAGTTTGTGCTTGAATACAGCCTTGGTGGAGCCATGAGCTGGATGTGGAATTTGGAGGGCCTATGGTTCATGGTAGGTTAAGTACTATACCATTGAGCCACTTGTCTTAGCCTGCAAGTACAGTTTCTTGGAATGGTGTGCTTGTCTTTTAAGTAGGGACCTTAAACTTCAGAGCTTGGGATGACAAGGAGGCAGCCTCTGTTGAGTTCTGTTGAACAACCAGGGCAGAGCTGTGGAGGGGCCAAGGCCTTAGTCTGGAGCTAAGTTCTTCACAAAATTCATGTCAGACCCAGGCTGGAACCTCGCTGTTCTGAGAATCTGGGGTCCAAGATCATACCTGGGGGAGCAGGAGGGGGTCACAGGGAGCTCTGACTCCTGTGGGCTCTGCCTAGACAGTTCCATCCCCCCACTCTGAAGACACAGTAGGACCCTGAACTGAACAAACATCTAGGACTGTGAGCAGATAGGACTGGGGTGGGGAGGAGTGTGGGCCCTAGGTGGTCTCCAGGTACCACCTAGGCGAGGGTGGGGGCCACGTGACAAAGCTGTTCTTGTGTATCCTAGATGACATTCCCTGTTGCCCTCTCCAAGGCTTCCCTGGGGCTGGGCTATTACCACTTCCCACTCTTACTGCCAAGCACAAAAGCAGCCTGCTAGAAACAACCTCTCAGCTCAGCCCTCATCTCCTAATTTTGGATTTTGGTGACTGAGCTCCCAGAAAACCGACTTGCAATTGTGTGTGTAGAGCTATCTCTGTCTCCTTCTGTTAGCGAGATGGGGTGAGGACCTCTGCAGCAGTTCCCAGCCCCTGCCCCACCCCACCCCACTTCATGTCCTCATCTTCCCACATGAAAGAAAAAGTACCACTCCCTTTGACCCCTGAACAGATCCTTTAGGTTTCTAGAAATGAACCCATACTTCCTACTGGAGAAGCTGAAGACAGGCCATGTGTGCTTGGACCACTGAGCAGGCAGCCCCCCAAGAAGAGCCTTTGGAGCCCACCCCCAGCTGTGGTAAACCCCGCCTTCCTGCACCACCACACCCTGGAAGTGGCGGCCCAAGTCTAGGGGTCCCAAGGCCTGTGAATTCTAGAGTTGGCAACACAAGACGGCCTGGCCTGCTCAGGGAACGCTGCCAAGCTCCTACTCAGCGCAGTCCTGGGCCTTCTGTCCTGTGATCTGCTTGCCATGGCAGGGTGATGGGGACAAGGGCAGAGTGTCAAGTGAGAGCTGGATCTGTCACCCAGGTTTTGGCTCTTTCTCCATCCACTCCAGCTCCAAAACTTCAGCTCCAAAGCTCCTGTCTCACTGGGCACTAGAGTGAGTGTTGTCAATGTGTGACTGTCCGTGTCACCCCACAATCAGGCCCTTTCCCTGGGACTTGGCTCCATGTGTCAGTGGGTGCAGGAGGCTCATGGACCTAGGGTCCTTCTGCTCCACTGCTCACTGCCAGTACAGCTGTCTCCTAATAGCTCTTCCTCCCTCCCTCCCCTGCTTCTCTTTTCCATGTGAGATGCTTTACAGATTTGTGTGCCATCCTTCTGAAGGGGCCATGCTGATCTCTGAATTGTTGCAGTTTTAGTACATGCGCTGCCGAAGGGGCCACACAGTCTCCTAATCTCACCCTCTTTCCCCACTGTCTGCACCGCCAGCATCGAGGAGGAAGTGGGCCCCTCTACACCCACAGAGATTAGCACAATGAAGCTACCTCTCCTGCTTCACTCAGGCCCGGCCGCTCCAGCCACTGCAGGCTCGGGGGTGAGTATTTGTCATTGCCTGGAATCCCGGAAACCCAGCCCGCTGAGCAAGCAAGAGCGCGGTGAGTCATCCTCCTGTCCCAGCTCTGTCATTAACCTCACCTTCCTAAATGACTTACGATGGGCCCCCGATGATTGCACTTTGGTGTGTGGCCACTTTCAGGGGACAAAGAAATACAGGGTTCTGTCCTTGCCAGATCCCCCCCAATACCCTTGCACTACCCTGTCCCACCTGGCCTATGCTGAGGAGAGAACCATGCTAAGGGAGCAGTGGTGGCTGTCGTTGGCTTTGGCACCTGGGCATTGCTTCACTTCCTGTGAGCCCACCCCAGCCTGTGTGCCCTGACACTGTGGGCTAACTCCTTGGCCACTTTGGGGAAATATCTCTAGAAGCTGTAGACTGCCTCCCTGCCCCATGAAGGGCCAGGATGTGGGCCCTCATGACCATGCTCAGGATGATACTGGAGCCCGCCCAGAGCGCTTTCAGCAAAGCCATTAGGAAGCATTCTGGGCCAGCCCCTCCTGCCAGGACTGCCCTGTGGAAACTCTCCTGAGAACCTATTAATAGAGCAGAGCCGGGAAGGATTTTCACTTTAGGCCAGGGCACCTAGGGCCCATCTTCCTGGGGTACAGCCTGTGGCAGGAGCCCTCATGCTTCCTCTCCACCACCACCTGTGAGAACTCTGCGGGCGGGAAGGAGACCTCAACAGGAGAGGAAGTGTTGTTTCCCTGCTGCTTCCTAGTCTCAGCTCTTCACTTCTGTTTGAAGCACAAGTATGTGTTCCCAAAAGTGGGACTTTGGCATGTTTATGGGTATCCTGTAGGCAGAGATCTGGCCTGTGACAGCCAAAACAGTGTCACTCAGCCACCCACACTGACACCAGCACCTCCCCAGCTGCGCACCTGGGCATGGGAGTCAATCCTGGCTTCAGGACCAAAGTATCCCTGAATACCTGGGCCCCATGTTAACCTGTGTGTTCTCATGATCTCAGACCTGGCTTCTACCTACCCCAGCCAGTCTACTCTGTGTTCTTGGCTGGGCTCAGACTGGGGCCTTGTTGTGAACTTGCAGGTCTCTCTAGAGCCATCCAGCTCCCTTAGAAGCTCTGATGGTGCCTATGCCACCTCTGCCCTGCACCCCCCAACTCTAGCCCCAGCCAGAGCCAGTCCACAGACATACTGTCACGTCCAAGGTTGGGATGGGGGCTGCCCTTCTCTCAGGACCAGCATATCACCTCTTTTGCCAGCTCAGGGCCCAGAATCTTCCCACAACTGCTCCTGAATTTGTTCCTCAGAAGTCTCTGAAACAATAAGCAATAAAATCAATGTAATTAGCCCTTGCTGTCCCTCCAGCACTGTGCCTGCTAACTGCAAACAAGGTATTTTCTGTCACAGCGGGCTGGGTGCCATAGGACACCCTGACTGGAGCTGTGACACTGACCTCTAGTCCTGAGGTTCCCTTTGGTCTTTGAGCCATGTCCAGTTCCCAAGTGGCTGGTAACAGAGCTGCTTTTGAGGCCCTGCAAGGCTGGGGAGGTAGAGGCAGCTGGGCCTGAGCTGAATAAGCACTTTGCTGTGGCAGGGTAGGAAGTACGGAGGACCAGGTTCTGTCCTGCCCCATCCTTTGAAAGGTGTCCCAAAGTCTCTTGGGGGCAAGTATGTCTGGCCCTAGGGAGCGTCAGGCTGGGGCAAATTAGGAAGGGTTCCCTTCAGCCTCCCCCAGAAGGAGGCACCTCCCTCTCAGGCCATCCTGGAGAGAGCCCCCAGGCAGCCAGCTGCAATGGTGCCTGCATGTTTCCTACTTGGCCTCCCACTTCTGCCTTTGCCCACCCTGATCTGTTCTCAGCACTGCTGCCAGAGTCTGCCAAAATGTAAGGCAAAAAAACAGTAATAACAATTTCACACCACCTCTGCTCAACCCCCTTGAATGGTTTCCCAGCCTCCTCCAAGGACAAGCCAGGTGCTCACCACTGCTGAGGCCATACTCCTACCTGCCCTCCTCACCTTCCCCCCGCACTACCCTCCCAGCCATAAGGGGCCTCCTCACTGTTCCAGCTTTGTACCTGCTGTTCCTGATACCAGGAAGGCAGGACTGCCATGAGCCTCCACTTTCTCATCTGTAATATGGGGTAAGAGTAGGAGCAGTTCCACAGGCCTGTGGGTAGATTTGCTGAGACAATTCATGCCAAGCTGCAAAAGCTCGCTTTGTCCTCAATGGGCTGACCCACAACTTAGGCCGGTGCTGAAGGGATGGTAGCATCAGGGTCCTGTGAGCTAGACAGCGGGCTCAGTCTGTGCTGCCCACTGAGCTCAGGGCTCAGCTAGTGCTTCTGTGAGAGGCTCCGTGGAGCTTGGGAAGGCCCCAGCTTCTGTGGGTCTCTGGCCATCCCACGTGCCAGCACGTGGCTGACTCCTATACAGTCTTTTCCTAATGAGACCCCAGCCACCAGTGAAGCCAGGTGCCCAGCACACACCCCCAACAAGGACAGAGAGGGTGATTGTTGGTCCCTCTCTGCCCTGCCCTGCTCTGTGTACCAATCTGCTAGCTGACAGGGGCAAAGGCGGGAGGCAGGGCCAGCGGGACAGTGGCCTTGCTGTGCCAGGACCCTTCTGGGGAGGTAGAGGCAGCTGGGCCTGACCTAAATAAGCACCTCGCTGTGGCAGGGTAGGAGTGCCGAGGACCAGGTTCTGTCCCGCCCCACAAGTGGCTCAGAAACCTGGCCAAGCAGAGCTGAAGAGTTAGGCTTTCTCTGCGTGAAGGCGCAGAGCTCCGCGGGCCTCTCAGGGGCCTCCTGCGCGCATACTGCTCCTCCAGCGGGCCACTGGTCTGGGGCCTCCTTCAGGGGCCTGTGGGCCTGGCAGCCAACCTGGGGGGTATGCTACAACTTCTGGGGATGCAGTTTCTCCTCTCCCCACCCCCCATTCTTCCTCCACCACAGACACATGTTTCTAATCCCCTTTCAGCCCCCTCTCCCCTCAGCCCCCTCCCATTTCCTCTCAGCGGCATCACACACATGTGGAGCTCCTTAGAGGACCCTCAGGACTCATAACCCAGCTCGGCCTGGGTTTGGGGAGGGGGCCCTTCCGCAGCCCCCATGCTGAGCCCCAGCAGCCTCCCCACATCTGGCCCCTGTCTGGCTTGTGCAGCTCCAAGCTGAGACCACAGGAGCTGGTCACTGTTGAGGACTGGTAAGGCTGGTGGAGGGGAGTATGGCCAGGCAGCCTGGCTCTTCTCTCTGCCTGCTTTGGGCACCCTTTAAACCTCAGCCCCTGCAGAAGCCCAGCTGGGGTAGCGTCTGATCCCCCTAGAGCTCCTAAAACAGGCCAGAAGAAGGCTGTGGGATTCTGGGTGACTGACTTGATGACTCTCAGCTTCCCCTCTGAAAAATGGGAAGCTCAAGGAAGAGAACTTTGTGTGTAGAGCAGCCACTAAGCAGCGCCAGGCCACATGTTCCCCTGTAGGCCTGGTTCTGTGGCTGTTAGAGGAGGTTATACAACAACCAGTGCTTCAGGAGTTCAGGCCATGCCAGAATGAGTGGGTAAAGCACGCTACCTCTCTGCAAGATGGTCAGCAGATGCGCCCCCGAGCTGTGTTTCCAGACTCATGACCACAAGACCCTGTCTCTCAAGGTGTACCAGGTGGGCCTCATGCTCTGCGGGACCCACTTTGGAAAATGCTTCAGGAAGAATAGGAAGGAGGCAGGCAGGCAGGATAGGTCACAGCCCCCGGAGGGAAAGGCTCCTGAGAGTGAGTCTGACCAGGGGTTGTCTGCTGGCTCTGAAAACCAAACGGGGTGGAGGTTGACAGATACGGAATGGGAAGCAGGTACCCAGCAGGGGCTGGGGCCATGGAGCCTCTGAGTCCCTTCCTGCCCTGGTGCTCTTGTTCACAGCGGAAGAGGCAGGTGGGTGGGCCAGCATGGCGAGGTGGGGGCAGGCCCATTCCTCATGCGATGCGACCTGCACAGGCAGGCCCAGGGTGTGGGCAGTGTCTGCTCCCAGCCCTCTGTGACACCAGCCTGGGGATGGAGCAGCTGCCTGCCTGCTTGAGGTTCGTGTTCCTTTGTCTCTGCTTCCATCTTTGTTAGGGCCAGCCTCTGCCCACATGGCTGGCACAGCCACCCCCAGGCCCTCCACCCGTCACGTGCCAGGGGACCTTCCCATCAGAGTCCTTGCCCACCCTGGGCCCTCTGGCCTGGCATGGCTCAAGAGTGGCTGAGAAGGGATAGAGTGGGGCACATACACTGAGCCTTTCCTCCTCCCACATGCCCATTTTCCAGAGGAAGCAACTGAGGCTTGGAGAAGGGAGGCGGTGGTAGAGTATGATTAGAGAGAACCAGGGGTCCTGGTCAGGCTCCCTGGTCTCCACCTGTGTGGCTATCTGTGGGAGTGAGGCTAGGCAGAAGGTTTTGCCCCATGTCATAACTGTGGAGGTTGAGGCCAAAGAGCTAAGGGCCCCACTAAGAGCCACCCAAGTCACAGCAGGCCACAGGACTGTGTCTTGCCCAGGGCCCAGGGTAGCTGGTGTGTCCAGGTCTCAGGAGGTTCCAGCACCAGCCGAATACCTCTCACAATACAGACACACACACATCCCGCCTGGGCACTGAGCTGGAAGGTTGTCCTGTGGGGGGATTGGGGTAGTGCTGTCTTCTGAGGGGTGACTGCATCAGCTGTGCTAGCAGCCTGGAGTAGGTTAGGGGCTGCAGCAGAGCTGACCCCACCTCAGAGTGCCCCATGAGGACCCCTGAGGTTCAGGGTTCACTGAATGCCTTGCAAGGGACCCTAGTCTTTTCAGGGCTATGACTCTTCAAAGTTTTGGAGTGTGTGCTCAAGGCAGGAATAGGGCTGAGTGGGCCAGGCCAGGAAGAGGAGTCCCCAGACTGTGTCCTGGTGCTGCCTATCCAGCCGGCCACATGTAGCTCCATGGGCAAACGATCCCATGTGGGGTAGTGCCAGGCTGCGAGCCAGCAACTCTGTGTCTGGGCCAGGCTAGCTGGTTGCCATTTCCCCAGCCTCATCACGGTCACCATCCTTGTCACCATCGATGCTTCATAGGAGGGATTCCTGAAAAACGGGGCTGTGTAGGCAGCCAGGGAGGAGACCAGGCAGGCCCAGGCAGCAGGCAGATGCTAATGAGGCAATTAGGCCTCACAGCTAGAGAGAGATGTGCCCACTGAGGCGGGCTCAGCCCAGGGCCCTGGCACAGCCACAGCCAGGTGCCCTGGGGATTCCTGGCCCGCCTCACCCTACCAGCCTGCAAGGTGCTGGGGATAGTAGAGAAGGATGCCAGAGGCAACCTTCAGCCCTCCCTACCCTCTGAGTCTGAGGGATTCCTTTCCCTCTTTCTAATCTCTGCCTCTGGGCAGGGAGATTGAGCACAGCCTGCCTTATTCCCAGGGGTGCTGAGTGACCTCTCTGACCTGTCTCAAGGTGATCTCAGATCTCTGCAAATGGGGTATCCAGCTGAGTCAGAGCCCTCCAGCCTGCCCCCTCTAAGCTTGAAGGTACTGGTATATAGGACTAGAAACCTGGCTTGGGCCCCGAGGACCATCTAGGAGGAGGGAGGGTTCTAACACAGGAAACTGGAGGCCAGGTGATGAGAGCAGGTGTCCATCTCTTCATGGCAGGGCCTTCTTCATGCTCTGGGGTCACTCACTGAGTGACTCTATGAAATTCAAACAGGACATGCTAAGGCCCAAGTGGGGAACATAAACAGGAAGGTAAGGGAAATCTAAACACATGTGAACATGTCACAGGACCATGCACTCATGGCCCAGAAAGTTCTAGTCATAGGCTGGGATTTTACTCCTGGCTCTCTACTTCCCAGGTGAGCCTTGGGAAGCTGTCAAAAGAAAGACCTGAGAATCTAGCAAGGACCAGTGAGGGAAGGGTCCTACAGAAGAACTAAGATGGACACTGTCAGAGACTGGGGAGTGAGGAATGGAGGGCCCAGAACCCTGAGAGGAGAAGAGGGGTAGGACCAGGCCACCAAGGACCACACTGGCAGCAGAGTGGAGCCTAGACTCTACATCGGGGGCCATGCAAAGATCTCTGAAGCTGTTGTGTGGTGATCAGTGGGCTGTAGGGATGGTGAGAGCTATGGAAAGGGGCAGGTAAGGGGCACCAGGGAAAGGTCAGCAGGCCTGGGCTCTGTATTGGTGGCAGAAGACAGATGGTTTCTGACCGTGGGTCCTGGGTGGGTTACCTAGTCCACCAGGGACAGGAAGGAGGTATTTGGTAGCCCCTCTCTTTATGAGGATGAAGAGCTGCCTATCTCCAGAGTTTACACCACCCTGCCAGTGCTGGGCCTCCCCAGGAAAAGAAAGCACTGGCAGGACAGAGGACTCCTCATGACTAGAGTGGACACTGGGCTATGGGAAAGCAGCCCTGGGTTTTTAGTGTAGGACCCAGCCTCCTGCCTTGATTTGATTTGTGATCATGGGCCTCAGTTTCCTTGTCTGTCAAAGGCCTTGGCATCTGTTCAGGGCTGACACAAAGTCCAGATTGCAAGGCCAGAAGTAAACATGATGTGGGACAGGTGCATACCTCCCAGGAGCACATAGCAGCCTGTATGGGGACAGGGACCAACCGTGGTGGGGAGCCCAAGGCAGGCCAGATCATCCTTTCCACTCGTTCCTTCCCCAGACCATCCTTCCCATTTGTCCATGTTTATTTGTTTCTTTCCCATCACCTGGGCCACTGTGATTCACTCCAGACCCAGTGGGGAAGTGAGTAACAGCCTGGACTGGAGCCAGGCCCTTAGGCAGGATACTTTCCTTCCGGCCCCAACTCTCCCACCTGTAGAATGGTCAGACAAGAGTTGTTCTACTCAGCCTTCTGGGGAATTGGGACACATGCAGGGGTGAGAATTTGAAAGCAAGGGACTGCAATGGAATCAGCTCTGAACAGAGCTTGAACTGCCCCTAACCCAGCAGCCCCTGCCCCTCCTGAGAGTGCCTAGGAGAACTTGGAATGGCAGGCAAGGTGGGGTCATGAGGGAGGCTTGGCCTGACCCCAGGGCTCTGTGTGATGGTGAGGGTTGGGACTCCAGAGATGAAGAGGAGCCTCCTAAGTGAAGTCACAGCACAGACTCCTCCGGGCCGAACTGCCTTTAAGTGGGTAGACAGAGTGTGGAAGAACAGGGCCCCACAGGGGATGATTGGAGCCAGTCTCTTCCATTAGGCAGGAAAGACTTCCTGAGGCTGAGGCCCCTCAGAAACTAAAAGTGAGTCCAGAGGGCAGAGACGGAGGTGCTGTGTCCAGAGCACAGGGCAGGGAGCAGAAGGAGGTCCCAGTGAGGCCACCTGGGTGGGGAGCTGCAAGAGGGAGGAATTAGGTTGATCCTGCCTCATGTGAATCCCTACCTCATCACCTTGTACCATCCCTGGTACAGGGTAGGCACCCAGGAAATGTATGAGAATGAATGGGATGAGAAGGCCTGGCTCTTCTCTCCCCCTCTGCCTTCTCTAAGCAATAGGGTTCTCATTGTCTTTGGGCCTGACCCTCTCTTCCACTAGCGCTGTTTGCTCCCCAAGGACCTGCACTCTTACCACTTTCAGACAGGCATTGGTTAGTCATACTGCTGTCAGCCAGAGCCTGGCAGTCCTCTCCTGGGAGGAAGACAAGGGTGCCTTTTCAATCCTCCATCCAGAACAGAGATCCCAGCAACAGCCAAGAGGGGAGGGTAAGCTCAGGTGCCCAGACTACTAGTGAGAGGATTGTAGATCCCACCAGCCTGTTAACGACCTTTGAGAAGACCTATCTGTAGGCACCCCTCCACAGGAGTAGCAAGCACCCACACAGGGCCTGAATGTATAACACAGTATATAAGCACACATGAACTGTGTGTATTTTTTTGAGACAGGGTCTCGCTATGCAGTTCAGGCTGGCCTTGAACCAATTTGTAGCCCAGGCTGGCCTTGGGACTTGCATTGATCCTCCTGCCTCAGCCTTCTCAGTGCTGGGATTACAGGAATGTGCCACCATACCTGGCCTGAATTGTCTATTTCTGCAAATATGCCTAGGTCTTTGTTTCTGCATATGCTGGTATGTTCCTATGAGCATATGTGGATATATCAGTGGGTCTGTATGTTGTGTATACTTATGTGTATATGCATGTTTGGGTACATATGTGTGGTATATATGTGTAATCACAAGTTCTGTATAGGACAAGAGAGTTGTCAGCTCATCCACTGTATTCTCCTGGCCTGGCTTAGACATCAGCTGTCTAGACACCAACCCAAGAAGACACTGCATCAAGCTGGGCAAAAAGCTGTACCAAGGTTCAAGAGCAGCAGAGTGAGTCTGGTCTTAGCAGGCCTCCGTGGGCAGCCTGGGGGAGTTTCATTGGGCATGGGCTGGCTCAGTCACCAGTAGGTGCACCGTGGACTGGCTCCTGCTCATCTGCCATGGGGGAGGACAGACAGACCCCATCAGAACCATGTCCTGGTATCAAGCAGAAGCTTATGCCACATTTGTCCTAGCTCCCTTAGGACCAGGAGTGCAAGAAACTGCCTTCTCCCCACCTTTAGCATATGCACGTGAAACATGGTGGCTCATCTCTAAGGAAGCCATAGGCACCAGAGGGGAAAGAAAAATGTTTCCAGGATACTTATTCTTCTTGGTGACACAGCTCTTTGGTCACCAAGCCACGTGGATGGGGGGTCTGGCACATACACACTGGTATACATATGCCCTTGGGAACCTCAGCTATTCTCAGAGAAACAGCAAGGGCCAGAAAACAGCCTATCATGAGGCACACACAGGCCTTACCCTGGCAGCAAAGCCCGCCTGTGTGTGGCTCTGGGTTGGAGGTGTGTAGACAGAGAAGGTAGCTCCAAACATGCCTTGTGGGTCTGGGCCTGGCACTGGGTGAATGGGGTAAGGCAGCAGGTAGAGGAGAAAGAAGAGGCTTAGGGGAGTGGCATGCCATCAGGCATCCAAAGTGAGCCAGTCAGTGGAGGGATGGAGCAGGGGCTACACTGGAATGTGGGGTAAGGGCAGGGGCAGGGGTCCTGGGAGCCTGCAGCAGGGGAGCTAATCTAGACTGGAAGATCAGAGGAGGCCTCCTGGAGAGTGACATCCAGGCTGGGATCTGAAGGCAGCCAAAGGCTGAGGGTGAAAAATGGCCAGGCTAAGGGAGTAGAGTATGCAAAAGCCTAGGGGTGTATGGGGTGTATGGGAGAGCGGTAAGGTCCTCAGAGGGCTCACATCCATCTGCTATCCCCTTTGAGACCAACTTCTTCATGGGGACTCAGACCTGTTCTGGGGGCCTTTTCTCACTTCTTGTCCTACCTCCCAGACAGCCTGGCTAGCTGAGTACCTCTCTTGGATGCTGCAGACAAGGAGAACCTGCACCCAGAAAGACAGGAAAGGCCCATCTTCCTGAAGAGAAAAAATGTCTTTACTATCCAGGCCTACCCAGGACACCAGATTTCTGGCAAGAAAGACCGTCTCCTAGGTGTCCTCCTGTAGTAGCCTTGATAGAAGTTCACAACTGCAGGACAAGCCCTGGTCAGGGGCAGCTCTGGCTTCTTGGTTTGATCATGACAATTTCCTGCTCTGCTCAGGGTCCAGAAAGTGACAGCAAGGATTCCTGAGCCCACCCCAGCCCCCAGCAAGGCCTCCATTCAGAACCCAGACTGGGCTTTTCCTTCTGGGACCCTGCTGGCACATTCCTTGGCCAGGGTAGATTTCTTGCCACTCACTCCTCACATGTCCTGCCTTTTCCTGCACTCATCCAAACCTTGCCTCTTGTAACATCCAGCCCATCCCCATCTGCCCATCCTCACAGATATTCCCTGCCTGTACGTCCTCCTGCAGGACGTGGGGAAGCTGGGCAAGAGGCATCCCAAGCTAATGTGAGCAGCTGCAGGGCTCTAGGGGTGGGTGGGGAGTACTGCTGGGGCACTTGGGAGGCACCCATTTCAGTTGAGCCCTCAGTCGAGGGTCATCAGAGCAATGGACAGTCCGCATAAGGCAACCACACCTCAGCGCAGGGGACACAGCCTAGTCTCACCAACAGCATGAGCCTCCTGTGTATGTGACTCTGGCCTACCCTCAGATTTACTGGATAACTGACTTTTTTTTTTTTCTTTTGGTGGTACTGGGGTCTTGCTAGGCCCCTCAGTTGCCCAGGCTGGGCTTCCCAAGAAGCTGGGATTACTGGCATTTCCCACTGCATCCAGGTCAGGCCTTTTTGAATGCTGCCTCCATCCCAGACAACCAGCACCCAGAATGCCAACTGCAAGGTTGAGCCTTGGAGGACAGAAGCAAGGATCCATAGACTGGCAGGACACTGCCCAGGCCAGCACTATCATATATCGGGGAAACTGGCCAACAGGTAAGAACCATAGTCCAGTCCAGTCACACAATACATCAGTAAACAAGCAGGAAAGAATCTGGATCTCAGCCTCTCCGGACTAGAAAGCTCTTCTTGGGATCCAGGGAAGCAGGTTCTACCCAGCAACCCAAGGTCAACCGTGGGCAGAGCTTCGACTCTGATTTAGCACTCTGGGCATCCACTCCCCATGGATAAGACTTATCTACTTTGCCACAGAGCCCTGCTGCACAAGACAGCAAGCACCTCACAAACAGGCAGTCCCTCTCCGAAGGCTGAGGGGGCTGGAGTTGCTTTTGGTGTTTTCTGGTCAGATGTCCGCTGAAAGCTGAAATGCTCTGGCTTTCAGTCCTCACTGAAGCAAACATCAAGGGCTATCACCCATGACCCGACACTCCCTCCTGTTGAGAGTGGGGACAAGGCGGCTCAGCTGAGGCAGAGTAGGAGACTTAAGCACCAAAGACAGGAGGGCACCGAGCGGGCTGAAAACTGACCACACAGACCACTCCCTCCTAAGTGATAGGCCATTCCGGTTCGGTGGAGACAGCATTGCAGGTCTTGCGCACTCACGCCGCCTAAACAGAGCAGTTCTTTCCCAAGGCTACCTGGGGCCCATTCACCTCCTCCGGCCAGCCCACCAACCGAGCCGACACGCAGCGCTTTTGATGGTCAGGTCCACTTCCCGCGCTGGGTGGATCCAACGGCGGGCCCCGCCTCCCTCCGGCCACAGCTCCTTCCTTCGTGATTGGCTCTCTACGCAGTGCGTGCCCGCCTACCCCGAAAGTTGATTGGTACATTAGGAGAGCACTAGGAGAAAGACAGCTGGTTATAAAGAGCACTTCCCTCCTACCCGCTGGGGTGGAAAAGTCACGTGGCGTTTCACTCTGCGTTTGTCACCACCCCGCTTGTAAAAAGCTTTTTTAAAGGGCTCGCTCTCCCTTCCCAGGCCTCTCTACCCTGGTGTAGGAGGCTGGGAACACCTCCGAACCGTCCAGCCCCATGTCGCCTAGATGGCTGTTCCCCGGAAAGCCCGCAGGGATTAAGACCCTCCAACTCCGATCTCTGAGACCGTGAGCGTCAGGGGATGCTGCGGTTGTCCCCTATAAAGGGTCCGCCTAGAACCGTGCCTGGCACGTAGTGGGCGTGCAGTTTCCGTTTGCTGAATGAACTCGAGGAAAGAATGAATGAATGAGATGACCGGCGGGAAGCAGGCTGGTTGGCATGGTGTGACTGACCTCTCGCCCTGCACCGCAGTCCTGGGGCACCTCTGCTTCTGTAAATGCCGGGTGCCAGATATGGAGAACCCCTACTCTAGCTCTTCCTCTGGGACACAGAACAGCTAAGAGAACAAGCACAGGGTCGCCCGAAGTGGTTGTGCTTGGCTGTCTGAGCGGGCGATAGCCAGTTCCGGGCCGAAGGAAACCGCGGAGGCGCGGGGTGCGGGGCTCGAAGCCCAGCCCTGGGAGGGGGCCGCGGCGGAGCGGCGCCTTTAAGCCCGGGCGCCGGCTGCCGGCCCCGCCCCCGGGAGGACGCCTGGGCGCGCGGCCGCCGGAGCCGCCGTTTAATTGGGGCTGTCAGGCCGCGGCGCGCGCGGAGGCCAGGCGGTGGGACTGAGGCCGGGAGGCCGGGGCGGCGGGCGCAGCTCGGCGGGAGGCGGGCGCCCGCAGACGCGGCTGGGGCGCCGTCCCAGGGCAGGGCTGCCCGGCCCCGGGCCCGGGCCGTCCGCGCTGCCCATGAAAAACCAGCTCCGCGGCCCCCTAGCGCGGGCTCACATGTCGGCTTCGGGGGCTGCGGCGGCTGGGGACACCCGGGCGGGGTCGGAGCCCGGCGCGGGGTCTGGGTCTGGCGCCGGCACTGGTGCGGGCGCGGCGACGGGAGCGGGAGCCATGCCCTGCAAGAGCGCCGAGTGGCTGCAGGAGGAGCTGGAGGCGCGCGGTGGCGCGTCCCTGCTGCTGCTAGACTGCCGGCCGCACGAGCTCTTCGAGTCGTCGCACATTGAGACGGCCATCAACCTGGCCATTCCGGGCCTCATGCTGCGCCGCCTGCGCAAGGGTAACCTGCCCATCCGCTCCATCATCCCCAACCACGCCGACAAGGAGCGCTTCGCCACACGCTGCAAGGCGGCCACCGTGCTGCTCTACGACGAGGCCACAGCCGAGTGGCAGCCGGAGCCTGGCGCCCCCGCCTCTGTGCTTGGCCTGCTCCTGCAGAAGCTGCGCGATGACGGCTGCCAGGCCTACTACCTCCAAGGTGAGGGCAGCGTCCAGACCCTCTGTGGCTTCCCCGCAGTCTCCCCAGCGCCCCAGCTGTAGGCCGTTTCCTTTGCGCTGGTTCCACCAGGCCAGACGCCACGTAGCCCCTGGCCTGTGTCCGCCCTCCCCGCAGCCGGGGTTTAGGCAGGCGCTAGGGGCCCGTTCTAGGCACGATTCAAGTGGGTGGGACCAAATTTTCCTCGCCTGGGGTGTTCGTTTTTTTTTTTTTTTCCTGTTCATGGGGCGACAGCAGCGCCCATGCTCCAGAAGATCTCAGAGGTGGAGCAGAGGCTGCCCTCTGGAACCCAATAGTGGCAGGGCCCAAGGCCAAACCTGGAATTCGTGTCCTGGGAAGGCCATGGTCAGGAAGGGCACCTTTCATAGCACCACCCAACCTCCTTTACATAGGGACCGGTTATGTTGAGATCTCTCGGATCTCTGTATGGCCCCTGCCACCTGGGAATTGCTGTCCAGTTGGAGAGGTTTCAGGCAGTGTGCATTACCCTGGCCCAGGTCTTACAGGGTCCTTGAAACCCCAGCCTGCTGCCCCAGAGCTTATGGAACAGGGAAGGGGGGTGAGTGGCTGCAGCCCGTGTTTCCAATTAACATTCCAAAATGGCCTCTTGCTGGCAGTGGGACGGCAGCAGGGAAGGGGAGGCCTGCAGCACCCTCGGGAGCAGGGCCCATGCCTAGTTGCAAGCTGCTCCCCATGTTTCCTGTCCCTGTATAACCCGGCAGCCCTCCCCTGTGCAGTTCCAGTACTGGGGGCCTTGTGTTCTAAGAGAGGACTCTAGAGAAATGGACCTAGAGCCCTTTTACAAACTTGCCTCTGCTGGAGGGAAGACCAGGCAGTACCTTCACATCATCCTTCCCCATAGGCTTTGGGGGTGGGCAGTCTGATACCCCATCAGGAGGCCATTGCCCTCTGTGCCTCTGGCTGGCTCAGGTGGCCCCTAGGGACTCATCTGTAAGAGCGCTTGGCAGATCCACAGGTGCTGGCCTGAGCTGGGTTGTCCTCTCCCCCTCACTTACAGAGCACTGCTGGATGCTAAAATAGACAAGGAAGCTGCAGGGGAGGAATGAGGGACCTATCCTCAGCCCCCCTAAAGCTGGTAGCACAGCTAGGGACCCTGAAATGTTCCAGGTAAGGGTCAGAGCTCAGGCCTCAGTTTCCTCATCTGTGAAGTGGTCATAGGTTAGATGGAGAGAACAATTGAGAGAGTTTGCATGTAGCATCCTTGGTGTGGACACAGTGACTATGAGGCTGACATGGGGACCCTGGCCACTGGTGGTCTTATGAGGCCCCTTAGGACTCTAACTAGTGTCTCACCCCACCACAGGTGGTTTCAACAAGTTCCAGACTGAGTACTCGGAGCATTGTGAGACCAACGTGGACAGCTCTTCCTCACCTAGTGACTCACCACCCACCTCGGTGCTGGGCCTGGGGGGTCTACGCATCAGCTCTGACTGCTCAGATGGCGAGTCAGACCGAGAGCTGCCCAGCAGTGCCACTGAGTCAGATGGCAGCCCTGTGCCGTCCAGCCAGCCAGCCTTCCCTGTCCAGATTCTGCCCTACCTCTACCTCGGCTGCGCCAAGGACTCCACCAACTTGGATGTGCTCGGCAAATATGGCATCAAATACATCCTCAATGTTACCCCTAACCTGCCCAACGCCTTTGAGCATGGTGGCGAGTTTACCTACAAGCAGATCCCCATCTCTGACCACTGGAGCCAGAATCTCTCCCAGTTCTTCCCCGAGGCCATCAGCTTCATTGGTAGGTGGTACTGGGAGCTGGGCAGGGTGAGCACATCAAGGTGTACGCGGGATTCTGGGTGTCGCCCCTGCCTAACTGGCATCCTCTGGGCCTGTTGAGACCTGTGTGTGCCTTGCATGTGCCAGCATGTGCCTGTGGGTGTATCCATGCCTGCTATGACTCACCGAGTCCCTCGGGCCCCTCTACCTGTCCAGACCTGAGCCATCCCCTAGCCCTGGGCTCTGTGCTGAACAGCTTAGGTTTTTCTGCCTTTGCTGCTGTTCCGGGCTGAGCAAGCTGAAACATCACAGTTCACAGACTCCCACAGGCCTTGCTTGATCTGTATCACGCCTCAGCACGTGTCTCTCCAGGATAGGGCTGTCATGGTGCCTCTCTGGGCTTTACTATGGTGTGTGAGAGGACTGAAAGATAGTCCTGGAGCCACAGACTTTCCCAGACAGGCAGCTGGCGGGATGTGGCACCCCAGAAGGCCTCTGCAGGACCCCAGCTGGTCTTAGCAGCCCGTGGCATTTATTTAGAGTGAAGGGGGCATTCAGCAAGGTGGTGGGAGCCTGAGAAAGACCTCAACAGATTTGGGTTCCTCTCCTGCCTCCGCCTCTGCTAGTTGAAGGCTATTGGATTCCAGGTCCTCTCCTGGCCTTGCGTCTCACCCAGGCTGTGAGGAAGGGTCACAGGCTCATGGTGAATGTAAAACTTGTACTCTGAGCCTGATGATCCAGTGTTTCTAGGGGCCTCTATGGCAAGATGGGGTGGCTGGGGCTGTTGTTTCCCAATGGCAACTGGCTGTGTCCAGTGGAGGGCGTTTGTTGTCAGCCAGGCTGGGCTTAGCTAGCTTTAATAACAGGAAGTGGGAGGCTTCCTTGCCCCATCCGCTTACTGGGACCCAAAACTAGGTGCCTGGCTGGGAGGGAGGAAGGAAGCTAAGGCCCGGAGGAGGGATCATGACTGGTGTTGCCTGGAGCTTACTTACCCCCTGTCTGGGGACACTACCAAGCAAGCTGTGGGTGCTGCCTCACGTTTTAGCTTCTCCACCAAGGGGAGGGGACCCCCAGATTCCCCAGGGCTGAACCTGGCTTGTGGTGCTTTTATCCTTGTTGAAGATTCCTCCACATCTGGTAAGGGAATGGGCGAGGGAATAGAATACAGACAGGGGTTGAGGGGAACCTTTTTCCCTACTTCACAAGTGAAGGAATTGAAGCCCTTGAATTCCATAGGAATTCAGTGAAACAGGGTCAGGCCAGGCCCTGAAACAACTCAAAATAAAGCCGGCAGAAAAAGTTTCACACTAGATCTTTTTGGAGGGAGTTTGGGACAAGGTGGTCCATGCACCCTGGTGTCGTCACTGAAATCTTTTCCACCTCCTACTTCTCTTGTCCCAAGGTCAGACCTCCAGGCTTCACGTGGAGTCTCAGCATCTCTCTCCTCCCCTAGTCCTGCCTCCCACATCACAGCCAGGGGGCCCCTGTCAGTTTCTGAGTATGGATTATGTACCTACTGTGTGTTTAATCCTGGATCCCCAACAATGAATAGAGATGGGGAGTGGAGCTTTGTCATCTAGAGGCAATGAAGGATAGTCTAAGAGCCTGTGTGTCACCTTGTAGGAGAGCACGGACTGATGGCTGAGTTTGTGTCTGGCTTCTGGTAGGTTTGGACTCAGGGAAGGTCAACCACAAAGATTCTAGGCTGCTTGTTAATCTGTGTCCCTGGTGTGGCTGTGGCACAAAAAGAGGCAGCTGCTGTAGGATCCAGGGGAAGAGAGATCACAGGGCTGAGTTGCTTGGATGAGCAGTCAGTTTTGCTGCCCAGACCCCACTGGCTGTAGTGAGAGATGTCACTGGCACATGGGCCATCGAGCTGGGAGTGTGGCCTCCAGTTAAGCAGACCCTACTTGAGAGACCTCAGACATGCCTACAGCCCAAGTCCTCAGGTCTTCAGGACCTGGAGCTAAGGCCTTGGGGACTAGCTGGACAGGACACAGAGCAGCGTACAGAGCTAGCAGGGCTCCCCACTTCCTTGCGGGGAAGTCTCTTGCAGTCCTGTTTCCCAGGAGGCTCTGGGAGGGCCCATGGGAGCCATACCAGGAGAACAAACAGCCCCCACTATGGTCACAGCCTGGCAACAGTGGGTACCAAATTAAGAGAAACCTCTATGTAGCCTTGGGCTTCTTGCTTTGTCTCTGCACCTGTTTCCATTTTGATGAAATAGTTTACTGACCATAGTGCAGGTGACCCTCCAGGGTATGGGTGACACCCTCAGCACCAGTTGTGGCCAGCTCAGGATGAGCAGTCAGCTTGTGACTGCAGTGCATGTCTGCTGACCCCTGGTCTGGCTTAGGTTCTCATAAGAGCACTGTAAAGATGTAAGCTCAGGTGAGGGACAGAAGAGGACACAAGGACACAGGTATGTGCAGGGACTCGGAGCAGAAGCATGCTCTGACCCTCTCCACGGTACCATGTAGCTGCCATGCCCATGTCAGCCAGGTCCTTCAAGAGCCAGATGGCCACAGCTGGCAACCACACTGTACATGGAGGCCAGCCTGACTGCTGTGGCCCTCCTGCCACCTGTTCCAGAAGGATCCATGGTGATGGCATCTCCCTGACACCTGCCTATGTGTTTTAGATGAGGCCCGCTCCAAGAAATGTGGTGTCCTGGTGCACTGCCTGGCAGGCATCAGCCGCTCAGTGACAGTCACCGTGGCCTACCTGATGCAGAAGATGAACCTGTCTCTCAATGACGCTTATGACTTCGTCAAGAGGAAAAAGTCCAACATTTCGCCCAACTTCAACTTCATGGGGCAGCTGCTGGACTTTGAGCGGACGCTGGGGCTAAGCAGCCCATGTGACAACCATGCACCCACTGAACAGCTCTACTTCTCCACTCCCACCAACCGCAACCTGTTCCCACTCAACACGCTCGAGTCCACGTGAGGCCAGGCCCTCAGGGTCTCAGGGAGGCCCAGCCTGCTGCCCTTGGCCCAAGGAACCCACACACGTTGCCTGCGCCTGGAGGCCAGGCCGAGCTGCCCCCAGCTCCCTCGCTGTCTTGTGGGGCAGGCCCACCGGCAGGGCCCCTTGCTACAGAGGCCTGGGACCTCAGCTGCGCGGCTCTGCAGGCCCCGACTTGTTTCCCAGGACACCCCTTTGTGCTGATGGCGCGGCCCATCTAGCTATTTTTAAAGACATATCCATGGACCTGAGTTTACTTTTTACTTTTGGCAGGTAAATCCAAGCTCCCTGGAGCTCAGAGTGTATTCAAACTCCTCTTGATTTTTCTTTCTTTCTTTCTGTTTTTTAACAAAAAGTGTTATTTTCAGGCTACATGCAACAATGGATTGTATAAACCAGTGTTCCATGCCTTTCTTGATCCCAAGGAGGAGAGAGAGAGAGAGAGAGAGAGAGAGAGAGAGAGAGAGAGAGAGGTGTTCTGAGTTTTGTTTTTCTTCCTATTTCAAAAAGCAGTTATTGGTGTGTTTTGCTTTTGTTCTCAATGGAAAAGACAAACCCCGTGTTGATCTTGACCAAATGCATTTTGCACACGTGTGAAGCCTCTGTTTCTCCACCAGGGCCTCTGGCAGGGGCTGCTGCTGTGCTCCAGGAGTCAGGGCCCTGTTGTGCCATCCCCTGTGGTGGGCCAGCCCTGCATGGCACCGCCTGCCCTGTGCTGACTGTTGTAAGTGCGCTTCATGGGCTGGGCCAGTGGTCTTTGTATTGTTTGTCTTCCTGCCTGTCCCTCCAGTGGTCCTACAGGCCTCCCTGAGGCAGAAGATGGGGGGCCTGCCTCTGTTCTGCTGGAAGTTGAACAGCAGGGGTACTGCCAAACAGTAGCATTGGCATTTTGGGCCCAGCCCCTCAGAGGCTGAACCCTGGGCCCTTTTCTAAACCTACCGTGACTTCTGTGTTTGTTCCCTCTCTCTATCTGGGAGTGAAAGCCAGCGTCTGAGAAAAGTGTAGGTGGTAGGACCCAGTCCTGCATCCCTGATTCTTTTCCTTACCCTGGCTGATGCTTTGGTCCAGCCACAGCTTCCAGTCAGTGCCCCTGTCCCCATGGAAACCTGCCCCACTCACATCTTGCCCATGCCTTCTACTACCAGGAAACTTCACCCATTTTAACCCTAGGGCAGGGGCAGATGGGGCAGTCATGTCCAAGTGGAAGAGGTATGAGGCTCTGTCCACCCCAGCATCCATAGAACAAAGCCACGGATTCCGTTAGCTGCCTCCAATTTCGTTAGCCTCAGTTTTACCCAGGTGTCAGGGCTGCACAGGACCCGGGAAGGGGTCAGCCATGGAACCGGTGTCCCTGACTGAGCCAGCACTCAGCGTGCGAGCAAGGCCACGGAAACTGCCCCCGCTGCATCTTACCTCACAGGGTGGTTTTCAGGGATTTTTGGGGGCAGCGGATTAAAATCTTGCCACAGTCGAGAGATTGACACAAAGCTTCCATGCTGTACGTGGTTCTCTTTCTCTCTATTTTTTAAAAAAGAAAAACCCAGAAAGATACGTCTGATTTGTGTACATGATATGCCAGAGGGTGGCCAGTTTTCTTTGAGTTTATGAAGGAAAATTTGTGACCCTACATATATATACATATACATATATATATATGTATATATATATATCCCAAACCAGCAACAGGACTTTGTTTATATTGCAAATAAATATTATTTTTTCTTTAAAATGAGTTATGGTGTTTGGTAAGGGTGGGAGACCTGGGACATTGATGTGGGGTACTGCTTCCATGAGGCATTGGCCTGAACCTCCCTAGGGTCTGGTAGGCACTTGCATAGACTAAGCCTCCGAGGTGAAAGAGCCACAGGGCTGCTAAATGAAGCCTCGGCTTCCATCTGTAGAATGGGCCCAGCACCTAGGGACGGTGGATGCTGCTCATATGAGCCTGATGAGCTCATTATATTCCTGTCCCAGTTAGGGCCTGATCTTGCAAAGAGGCATCAGCCATGCTCAGGCATCAAGGCTTCCACAGGCCTGGCGTGGGCAGAGAGAGACCCAGCTGGGAGCAGGGAAAACCCCAGAGGAGGATGGTGGCCATGGCTCAAGGTGTGGGTCCCCCAGGGGTGACAGCCCTGTTTATGGTTGGAGCAGACACATAGCTCCAAGCAGTTTATGTCTCCCTTACCTCCAGCTACATCAGGTAAGCCCCAAGCAGGGATTTAGGAAGGCTGGGTGCTGACTCGGTTTCCCCACTTCAGCTTCTGACACTACTCTGTCCCTTCAGCACACTGGGTGGCACCAGGCAGAGGGTGGTCAGCAGGATGAGAGCAACATGTCCTTCTGGTCTTCCCCATTGGATTACTCCAGCCCTGCCTTCCCTGTCCCATCACTGCCTGCAAGTCACATAGGGCCGGAACACGGTCGCCACCATCATGACTTGGCCTGTGACTGGGGTAGAGGCCAGGTTCTGCCAACCCTGGGACCTGGGTTCCGGGCACAGCTGTGTGACTGCAGGCCCTTGTGTCTTCCACTTCATTCTGTGAGCTTCTGGCTGAAGAAACCCCGTTGTTCCACAGCAGGTTCACACAGCGGGTGAGGGAAAGTAAGGTTCTCACAGTGTTGGCAAAGGGTAGGTGTTGCCCTTGCTCTCGGGCTCCCTCAGGGCCCTGGTCCTTCTGTGCCAGGGGCAGGCAAGGGGGTGGGGGCTTGAGCAGGCAGAGACTGCGCCTTTGTTCCTCCTGCTGCCCTCACCCAGGGCTGGGGAAGCCCGCGTGTGCTGGGCTGGGGGCTGGGCCCTTGACAGGCCAAATAAGTGCCTGGCAGTGCCAGCGTGCCCAAGGACAGGACCAGGGGGTGGGGCAGCAGTCACCTCCTGAGCTGACTCCTGAAACGGGCCTGGAATGCATGAAAGGACCAACTCCACTGCTTTTCTCGCATGCAGTCCTCTGCCAGGTGGTTTCTCTGACCCTTGGCGCCATCTCTGGAAATTCCCACTTCAGTTCTGTGCCTGGCTAGGGCTCCTGCCAGGAGACAGGGGCCCAGGCTGTGACTAAGTGGTGGGACCTCAGGTCCTTGCTCTGTGGCCTTAGGGTAGGCCATGTGGCCCTAGATCATTTCCCATAGCCCGGTCCCAGGCTCCCGCCACATCAGCACCGGAACTCCTGTAATTCTTCCAGCTTTGGCCTGGTCCCAGCCAACCTTGTCATCAAGGGCGCCTGATGCCAGCATCCTCCGAGCTTTGAGCACCTGGCTTTCTGGGCTGCTTTGTCTCTCTCCCTAAGCTGTGCTCCTCCTCTGGACCAGCTATATCCCCCTGGGTCTGTGTTTCTGTTTCCGTCTCTCAGCCTTGGCCCCAGGCACCCAGCCGCTTCTTAGCTGCTTCTCAGCCTTCTCCTGAATCACCTGCACATTCATCCATCACCACTTCCTGTGCCGCTGGGCAGTCCTGGGAGTGGGAACGTGCCCCAGGGAAAGCTTGGTGATGTTAGACTGGGTGGCAGGATAATGGGGCCCTCAACTTGTCCTCTGATAAATAAATCGGGTACACCAGCAAGAGTAAGGCTGGACACCTAGAGGAACTTGTAGCGCTGTTGAGAGGTCAGTTTGAAGAGGTCTGACCAGGAGACAGCAAAGAATGAGCAGGTTGTAGGTTGGTCCTGCTCTGAGCCTCAAGAGAAGAGCTTGTCCTGCTGCTGCCCCCATGGGGCCCGCCCATTGTGAGGGTCTAGGCAGGGCGGGGTAGGCAGCAAGCCCATGCTGGAATCGCCCCCTCCCCGTGCTGCATGCACTAAGCCACCTCTGCAGCAGGAAGGATGTGTCACGAGCACCAAACCCTCAGCAGAAATCAGAAGAAGCCGCAGGCCTGCGCGGGAGGCAGGCTTCTCTGGAGGGAGCCCAAGGACACCCAGGTTCTAATCTTTGACAGTGTTCCCTGCTTGTTCTGGTCTCCACAGGACATGACACGTTGTCTCCTCCCAGAGGCCCCCTAGGATTAATCCATCTGACACAGGACCCTGGGATAGCTCAAAATTGTCTTGTCATGGAGTGTCATAGAGTGGGGAGAACCCAGTCCCCTTCCTTCCTGCTCCCCTGAGTCTTTTCACCAGCCCCGCTCCTCCATCAGGTTTAAGCCCTCTGGCCCAGTGAAGGACACATTCACACATGTGCACACAGCTTCTCATTCATCAGACTGAGCAAGTCCAAGCAGGTCCCGGGGCAGCTGAGGTGCCGCCTGCCTTGACTTTAGCTCCTTTCTCTGGGTGTGTCCTGGGTGAAGTCATCCCTACCTTGGAACAGCCCTTAAAGACCACACATCATTAGCAACTCTGTGAGGCCCCAGCCCAGGGTCTCCAACTGAGCAGAGGAGCCATAGGGGTGACACAGTATGCAGGCCCCAGCTGGAGTCCCCTGGGCCGCCCTGTTGCACACCTCCACAATGCAGTCTGCCTGTGACATTCTCTGTGACCCTTCATGCTGCCGCTTCCTCTCACCTCAGGGCTGCAGGCAGAGGAGAAGTGCCTTTCCACACAGGCAGGGGCTGGGAAGAGCCTCCTTAGGGAGCAGGGGCCTCTGAGGTCTCCAAGCCCAAGGGCTGGGAGTGACTGAGCTGCTGAGTGGAGAGTAACCTAGAGGACAAAGGTGCAGGTCATCGCACAGTGAGGAGGTGGGCACAGTTGTTCTGGGTGGGTCAGGAGACCCAGACCATGTGACCTCAGAGGAGATACTGAGAAAAAGACCCAGCTGCAGAACCTGGGAGGCCGGCACCAGGGTGCAGCCAGGAGTCCCAGCATATCAGCCTGTGTCCGGGTCTGAATGCCAATAGCCATGCCATGCAGAAGGATGTGCCTGCTGGGTGTGTCAGTGCACGCCTGTCATCCCCACACTCATGAGGCAGGAGAATCGTTAGGAGTTCAAGGCCAGCCAGAACTACAAAGTGAGACTCCCCTCAAAAATAGATAGATAGATAGATAGATAGATAGATAGATAGATAGATAAAATAACAAAGATGAGTCTTAGCCAGGGGATGGACTAGTGCTGATCCCAACTCCCTTCCCTCAGGGGAACCCGCCCCGTCCCTCACTTGCATCCCCATGCCAAGCATCCAGAGAGAGGCAGTGTCACCAGCATCCTCCTGCACATCTGGGACCCTCCCAGGACTGTGTGCCCCGTGGCCCCTCTCAGAGCCGGGGAATGTGAGCTGCTGGATATTCACCAAGCTGTGACCTACCCATCCTCAGGGAGGGCACCTCCCAGGGCCAGCTTTGCCAAGTGCCTCTTCCCTCCTCCCCTCTGCAGTCCTCGAGCAGGCCAGAGCTGAGAACCAGGTCTTTAAGGCAACCCAGCCTGTTCCGTTCCAAGGGCTTCATAGCCTGGCCTCAGTGCCCAAGGGGAGTCCCTGTGCAGGGGCCTGAAGGCCACGTGGAGGGCCCTTCATGAGGGTCAGAGATTGGGCTGAGCTAGCAAACCATTTGCACCCCCATGTCTGTGACCCCTTGAAGACACCAGCTCCTTCCATCTCCCTGCTTCTCCCTCTGCACACCCCCCCCCAGGTCTCCTGGTCCTGAGGGCTGGAGACAGTTAGGGATTTAGGCTTTTTCCAGGGGAGGGTGCCCTGGCTCACAGCCCCACCATCAGCCTCTCTGTGCTTTAGTCTTGGGATTGTTTGAGCCTCTTTCCTGCACTGCCCGTAGATCCTAGACCCTCTCTGCCCGCTTCCCACATCTGCTCATCCTCAGCCTGGCCCCTCTCTGGACCCCCAGCCTTTGCCCTCCACAACCTGCACCCAACTCCCAGCTGAGTGGCCAGGGGCTCTGTACAGTGCTTATGAGGACTATAGGAGCCAGGCCCAGCTTCAACTGTCCCCAGCTGCCCCCACAGCCCTCTCCACAGCCTCAGGAAGAGGAGGCTGGGTACCATGCCCCTCCCTAGTGGCTTGGCCCTCTGGTGGTGTCACTTCTCCTTGTCCCTTTGGCACTACTTACTGGCAGGGAATCTAGGTGTGGTATCTCCTGCATCTCAGACTGTTTCCTTGGACCTCATGCCCAGAAGTGGCATTTCTGCGGCAAACATCTGGGCTCCATTTTCCTGACATGGCTTCCGACAGGAAAGCAGGACTGTTCATCTTTCACAGCGGACTATTACTGTTACTGATTTAGAGAAGACGAGTGTTGACTATGCCAGGCACATGCAATGGGCTCAACCAAGTGCTGGGCCATCTGTCGTCAGCTCGAGCCCCTTCCTGGGCTGGCTACCCTCCTGGCTGGCCCTGCCTGGGAGCTGTGCTGACATGCCTGGTCCTCTGCAACTCTAAGAACAGCAAGAGTAGTGACAGTGTTAGCCACAGCATGGGCCCTGATCTGGGCTGGGATGTCCTGCAGGTTTTACATGATAAACTCATTTAATCCCCCCAGGTGCCCTATCAGGGAGGTCACGGAGAAGCTGGGTCACAGCTGCAGAGACAAGTGTCAGTTTGCCAGACAGGTGCTGTGCTGCTGGGCTGTATTCCCAGCCCCAAAAGACAGATGTCAGGAAGGGGCCACACTGGGGTCTAGACACAGATCTGGTTGACTTGGGAGTCCCTGCTCTCAGTTACCCCAGGCCCAAGATGCCAAGGGGCCTTGGGTGCTTTGTCACCTTCCTAACAACTGTGCCAACTCAGGAGAGCAGTGCCTGCTGGCAAGGGACCTGAAGCCACATCTCTGAAGGCAACGCACACCTGTGTTACCTAGGCAGGGAATGGGAGACCAGGGAGGAGAGCTGGCAACAGTGAAGGAGGCTTGGGAGGAAGGGTGGCGTCAGGGATGTCCTGAGGTTGCAGGCTGAGGACCAAGAGGCGGTGAGGTCTGGGTAAGGCAGTCTGGAGGCTTCTCAGAAAGGATGACAAGTTCTAGTAACGATGAACCACAGGCAACTCCTGCCTCCAGATTCTGAGTGCTACTTCCTCCCCCGGAACACATGTCACCCCTACTCCCATCAAGTGGTTCCCCTGGCTCCTCTGTCCCCGCGCCTAGTTCCATTGCCTCCTCCCCCAGGAAGCCGTCTCTAACCTTGTTCCTTCCCCAGTGTGGTCCACCCCTGGAGACCCCACTAGCCTGGCACTAGATCCAGCAACCCCTCTAGCTGACTATCTGGGAACCTCTGGAAACAGGTCCAGCTTGGGGCATTAGCCCGTGGAACCTGTGTACACTGAGGTATGACAGAGCACTTACTTCACTCTGCTTCCTCATCTGTCCGAGCTTCATTGCTTCTGCCTTCCCAGGCCCTTGGTGGTGCCAAGGAAGTGAGACCAGGCACCTCTGCGCCTCTGACTCACCGACTCACTCTGCCCACCCTGGTCCCTGCTCACCCCCTTGGCAGGTTCCAGCCAGAGAAGGCTCTGGCCACTCCTGTTCAGAAAGATCAGCTACTGCCACGGCTAAGTGGAGGGGTCTGGAGGCCACACTAATTGATTAATTAAACCCTCTCAGTTAATTAGCTTTGTCTCTCTAGGGAAAAAAATTCTAGAGTGGAGCCAGGGCTTTCTCCGGGCTGGAGGAGGGTTTCACAAGCCTTGGTCAAACTGACCCTGATGCCAGCAGCTGCTGGGGGCACTGGAGAGCCCAGGCAAAGTGTTTGGGGCCCTGGAGCTAGCCAGGACACCTGGGATGGGGAGAAGGGGCCTCCAGCTTGGGCCTCAACCCACTACTCCTGAGCACAGTGGCCCCAAGCCCCAGGGTCAGAGGCAGCTTGACCTAGCTGAAGGCAGGCAGGGGCACAGGGGCAAAAGGGTGGAGGCTGAGTCTGAGAAAAGTCTGCAGGGGTCTGTGCTCCCGCCCAAGGCTGTGGGAGGCGGGGGTGGGTGGGAACCTACCCCAGCTGCTGTGTGCAGGGAGGCCTTGAAGGCCTGCCAAAGAGCTGGAACTTTCTCTGGGCATGGTGGGCTGTAGTCAGTTTGAAACTGGGGCATAATCTGATCGAGTTTGGATTTTGGAAAGATCTTAGGGAGCAGTTACTCAGGGGAGGTAACTGGAGGGAAAAGAGGGGTGGGAACGGGGAGGAGAGAGCTTCAGGTGTCCAGAGAGGAGGACATCCATCAGGTCTGGGGCCTTACGGGGAGAGGAGTCTAGCCTGGCATCTGTAGATGAGCCCCTGCTGTGTGGCCTGGGGCCACCCGATTTCCTCCTCTAGGATCTTTTGCCTCATCTGCCGGAAGGGGAGTTTAGGAAAGGATATTCCTGAGGAAACTACCTCGGGATGTGACTGTCACTCACTTGTTTCCTTGCTCCAGGAAAATCTCCTTCTTTAGCCTCCAAGCTCTCCATGGCACTCGCAGGGGTCCTGCCTAACGGGGTTCACTAGGTGTGAGGAAGGCAGAGCAGCCCCAGTTCTGGGCGCATGCCTCACTCAGGATCTACAATATCATGATCCAGACTGGAGAAGCTCGGGGTGTCCAGGTGGAAGAGGGACACCTGTGCCCAGGCCAGCACTAGGGGAGGTGAGCCAGGCCATGTGTGGAAGGCAGAGAGCCCAGGACACCCCGAGCAGCCACGGGCAGCAGGCAGGGCTGCAGTCTTGGCATGAAGCCTGCCCTGGGCTGGTCCTCCAGCTCCCTGAGTGGCTGCCCAAGTGGGAACAATGACCCTTTCACGTCACGCCTCCTCAGTCACAGCAACTTTGGCGCCGCAGGACAAAGGGGCCATTTCATCATTGTTGGATTGGATCAACAGCCCGCCCGCCTGAGCCCTGCTGCCCCCACACAGCCTGGGCCTGGAAGAGAGGCCGGCTGCCCAGCCTGGCCGGACCCAGGACCTTCTCTTCTCCTGGTCCAGCTGCATCGTCCCAAAGACCCCCTCACTTTCCTTGCCATCCCCTCCCGGCTCACCTGGCAGCTGTAATGATGCTTTGCTCTGCTCCTGACTGTGGTCTCCCACAGGTAGGAAGGGCTGAGATAAATGGGCTGTCAGGCTTCACCTACATCTGCCACCCTGAGGTCACAAACCTTCCACCTGTGCTCTCTGTCCCCAGCCAGCCCTGGACTCCAGGAAGAAGCCTCAGTCCCAAGAGGTGGGAAGAACAGAAGAGGCCTGGACTTCTGCTCCCAGGAAACTTTCTTAATGCGCACTCATGCAAAGCCAGCTTTGCTCACATCTGGGCTACTGTCCGCCCTCTGTGGGCACCTGGCTGTGCAGAGGCCAAGACATCCAGGATTCTATCTGCCCCGCCTAGCCCCGCCTCCTGTCTCCTTCGTTTAGGGGACAGGGGACTGGGACTGTGAGCCCCATGCTTCCTTCCTCCTTATTTTGGCCAGAGTTTGTTAAGTGCTTGAAGAGGGTTCTTGTTACTCTTAGTGAACAGGTCACAATCTGGGCACCAACACAGAAGCTGTACCTACCACCCACTGTGGCCAGGCTGGGGAAGAAAAAAGCCCAAGGTCCAGGCAGCAGGGGCCCAAGCCACATCCTCAGAGGCAGGCGCTGGGTGATGTCCTCTTGCACCAGCTCTGCGAATAGCATTGGTGGTGGTGCCCCAAGGCAGATGGGTCTGGGGCTCACTCTGGGCACATCTGCATGGCATAAACCGATCAAGCAGACTTCTCAGGAGAGAGCCCTGCATGGGGAGAGCCCTGCAGCCCAGGGTCCTGACTGACCCTGGGGGGCTTTCTCAAACCCAGGGGCCCAAGAGTGCACCAACTGAGAGTGGGTTCCTGATGTAAGGGAGAGGGGTACTAGGGGCACACGGGCTGCCAGGTCTCTCCCACTTTGCAGACAAGAACCCAAGCTCAGACGTAAAGTGGCCAGGTAAGCTATGTAGTGGGTGAGGGGCAGAGCAGAGGGAGCAACCAGGTCAGGAAGGAGCTGGTCACCACTGCTACCTGGCCCCCTGGGTCCTAGGCAGCAGGCTGGGTGTAGAGGGCAGGCGTGGCACGTGTGGGTGTGGGAAACCTGCAGGGCAGGGCCTGCTCTGTAGTTCCTACAGCTGCCCGTCACTGCACTGTGGACACTGCCAGGCCCGGCGGCACTACACAGGGTGCCCATTTGCCCTGCTTAACTTCCTCTGACTAAGACGAGAGAATCATCCCTTTGGGGGAGTGGAGGCTGGCACCCGTCAGCAGGAAATGCCCTGCCCAGCCCTTCCAGAGCCTGCCTGCCCTGGCACCCCTCATCCAGGCTACTAGCCAGGACTCCTACGAGCTCATGTGTGGGGGTGCACTTTTCTGGTTGCAGGGTGTTGGGGTTATCCTGGGGGTGGAAGCAGGTGTCTTCCCACCCAAGTCTGGCCAAGGCCCCTTTGTTTTAGCTGCTGATCTTTCTTTTTCAGCTGCTAATCTTGGGAGTCCTTAGGGTCTATAGCCTCACCTAACCCAATCAAGGCCAGGATTTTGGGAGGCATTAAGTGCTCAGTCCTCAGCAGAAGAGCAAGGCCTAGGCTCTGAGCACAGTTTCAATCATCTTCACTCTTTTTATTGATTTATTTATTTGGTACTGGGGATTGAACTCACGACCTCACACTTACCAGGCATGCGCTTCAGCCACTGAGCTAAATCCCCGGCCCCCATACTCATCTTCACTCCTAACATCACCCCTGATGGTGTCTGTTCAGGAAACTGAGAGGTCAGGGCTGCTTCAAGATGGCTGGGGAGTAGAGCAGGCCTGGACTAACGCGCTGGGGCTGCCCCTCCCGGCTCTGCCCTAAACAAAGCGCTGCTGAGGCCCGAGGGAGAGATGTGCAGCTCAGAGTTCCTCGGCAGGCTTCAAGGTGCAGGCTCTGGGTTCTGGCTCTAGCTTGATCCCTCAAGGGTCATGGGCCTGCAACGAGGTCCCTGCCCCTTTTGGGCTTCAGTCTCCCCTGAAACTGCACACCAACTGGACCCAGGTTCAGACTCTCTAGGACAAACCCAGCAGCTGTCAGCTAGCAGGCTCCAGTCACTCCTGCTAAGAGTTCAAGGGAGGGAATTCCCCTCTGTCTTCAGACTTAGTCTCCTATGATGGTCACTCTTTTGAGGACACAAAGATGCTCAGATAGCAAGGCCTGGCATGTCATAGCTGGGCCAGGTGATAGGGCCCCCTAGAAGCAGGGAGACCTGGCAGCAGAAGGCCAGCCTCGAAGGTCCTAAATCAGCACACACTCATGTGGCAGTTTCAATTGAGTTACCTGAAAACATCTTTGCCAGACAATAAAGCTCTGAGGACATTGAAAATGCAGCCCAAGGTAGGGGACAGGCTGGGGCAGGCAGAATGCCATAGCAGCCCAACCCCTGAAACTCCTGATTACCCACCAGTCTCTGTGCATGTCACCACTGCTGCCTGAGCCTGTGAGTGGCTCTAATCTGTGTGATCCAGGGCCAGCTCTGCCCTCTCTAGGCCTCAGATGCCAGCCTTACTCAGTAAATCCATGCCCTCCCCAGAGGCTGTAGGCAGGTCAGAGATCGCTGGCGAACAAAAGCTCCGGAAAGAGCCGGGCTGAGTGGCATCCTGAAAGGCAGTGTCTCAGTGGGGAGAGCCGTGTGGCCAAGCTGAGGGTCTGATGCTGCTGTCAGACTAGCCTGGTTTGCAGCCCCACCTCTGAAATGATCAGCCCTTGGCAGGCTGCTCCATTTCCCTGAGCCTCAATGAGAATGACAGAGATGCTTGTCTCGTCAGGTATGGGTTCCCGTGGGGGAGCAACCAGGCCCCAGGGGCATGTGGTGCTGGGAGTGAGTGCTGCTGTGGCTGTCCCTGGTAGATTCCAAGGTGTCACACTGCTGTCCCAGTAGCCACGCAGCTATGGAGTGGCTGGAGGGCAGAGGGGACGGAAATGCTACCTTCCAGGTGTGGATGGCCCTGAAGGGGGTGGGAGGTGCAGTTTGCTGGGCTGTTGTGCCCAGGGCCAGGGCCTCAGGGGACAGAGGACCAGGGGAGAGGGAAGGGTCTTAGCTGGAGGGGAGTGGCCTTGGGCTTCGAGCCCATGAGTGAGCCTTGGCCAGTGACTAGTGGGCTCACAGGGATTCTCTCCCTGACATCTGGGGCCAGCAGTGACCACTGCTCCAATCTGATGGCTTCATACCATCTCCTCAAGCTCCTCCAAAGTCCCCCTTTTGCTGCGAGTGTGAATGCTAGGGCCAGAGTGCAGCAATTGGGATGTGATACAGTGGACCTCAAAGGTCCAGCCCTTGCCTAAGCAGAAGGATAGAAAAGGGGCGCCTTGTCCTGGGGTCCAGCCTGCTCCTGAGAGGCTTAGAGAGCTGGTTACCCCAGAGCTCACCTGTTCTGAGTCTCTCTGTGTTACCAGCTGGGGGGCTGCTGCTCAGGCTGGCATGGAACAGACTGAGGTAAACGTTCTGGCTGTGCCCTCTACCATGCCCACGGTGCCACAAGGGCCCATTTGTCTGAGAGACCCCCTCTGAGACTCTACAAGGCAGGGCTGGCTCACCCACTCCCAAGACACCACAGAGGGAGCAGGAGGTGCTGGAGCCCAGCCAGGGGCCTCGGAGGCCGTGGGCCTTGGTGTCAGTGCCAGTGCGGAGCCCAGGTGTTTTGTCCCAGGTCCCAGCTGTGGCTGAGCTTCCAGGGTGGATGGGGTGACCTTTCCCAGATGCCATATCACCCAGTCAGGGCACAGCAAGTGGAGGCGCTTTCCAGAGGTCATTTGGCAACTTGAATCAAAGGCCTAAGAATATGCATAACCTTTAACCCGGAAGCCCGAGTCCTGGAATCAGCCCTGAGAAAATCTTTCACCTGAAGGCGGAGGGTCTGTGACCCTTGGCTCCCATCAGCCCTGGTGCCTGGTGTCCAGCTTCTCCCAGGCTTGTGTTTCCACAGGGCCAAACCCACCACGCTCCCACTGTGTGCACACCACTACTCGGGCCTGTGTCCCACACCTAGGCCCTTCCCTATCCACCCACCATCACCCTGGGATTGAGGCCTCCTCTCCCTGACACAGGTCTCACAGGCCCCCACCTCCAGGGAGTCTGCCCAGATTTCTCCCTGTCTTCAAAAGCCACTGCTCTCCCTGGAGTCCCCCCTTGGGATAGTAGGCTGTTTCTCCTTGCAGGGCTTAACCAGGTCCTGCTCCATGCTAAGAGTTTCTGGGAAGGCGTTAGGTTTTGATACCCCTGGGGGAGAGGTTAGGAGGCGCCTTGGAACACACTCCACAGGGACCTGCCCACCAATATCACCCCTCTACCCCTTCTCTTCGGCCATTCTCAGCTCCTGCACACCCGTGGCCCAGGGTGACTGGACACTGATGAGGCTGCCCTCCTCCCCTCCCTCTCTAGGTCCTAAGAAGGTGAAAGCCCTGCACAGGCCTCAGGCTGTCATTTCTCCCTCCTCCTGTCTCTAGGCTGCTTATGAATTCTGCTTTTCTAGGAGGAGATAAGTGGAACTTCTGACCTGTGCTCTCCCTGTAAGTCCAAGGGACAGAGCCAGGCTGCTTGGCAAGGAGGGCAGCAGAGGGACAAGGGATTTGATCTGTTCAGTGTCATATGTCCCTGTCAGAAGTCCCAGATGTGACGCCTACTCCCAGGAGCTCATGGAGGAGGAGGCTGCAGGTTTGGCCCTGCTGTGAGCTGGGCTCTGTTGCAGGCAACGGGACGCACACAGGTCAGTTCTCAAGAGAAGGGACCGCTCACTCCATCTTTGGGGCAGCAAAATGGCCTGATTTACAGGAGGTGGGACCTCCTGCTGATTCACAGCAGGTCAGGAAACTGGGCTGTGACCCTGTAGGTGGACAAAGGGAGCCCTGGAAGCCTGGGAGCAGGAAGGGGGGTAGGCCTGGGGATAACCCTAGGGGCTGACAGTCTGTCCTCCTGTCTCTTGGTTGGGTCACTCCTCATAGTGCTGCTGCAGGTGCCTGGGGCAGCTGCAGGGAGGCGTCTGCTCTGGCCTCTCCTGGTCGCACAGCCCAGGCCTTGGCTTTGCCCCCGCATACTGCCGCAACCAAAAGATGTGCCTGGAATTCTAAAAGCGAGCTGCAGTCTTGTGCCCGGAGCCTGGCTGCTGTAGGCAGGGCTGCTCACCTTGGGAGGGCACACGCTGCTGCAGCAGGGACCCCTATCTGGGGAAAGGGGGAGGGGAGTAAATTTAAATTGGCCTCCACTTCCCCTCACCTTGTCTCACCTTAGACCTAGGTGAATGGTTCTGGGGGCAGCTGGGGAGACTGCTGAGCTGCCAGTGCCTGGTGACAGCCAACCACCCACCCAGCCTTAGGGCTGGATGCACCGACAGGCAGCCTGCCTGGGCGCCTCCCCTGGCATCCTGTGATTTAAGAGAATCCTGTGTATCACAGGCCTCAGGTGTCCTCTGCAGGGGCCCTGAGCCTGCAGGAATCAGGTGACCAGGCAGGAGCTCCAGTTCTACTACATACAGCTGTGTGACCTTGGACACATCACTGATCCTGTTCAGCCCGATTCCTCAGTGGAAGTGGGAGAACAACGGGGAGCGTCTGAACAGAACCTGAAGCCTTGGTGCAGGCTTGGTGTGATGATGAGAGTGACCCACCTTTGGTGTGGCCTTGTTCATCTTGGGCCCTGAAGGAAGCCTTTTGCTTGCACAGCCTTGGGCCTACTTTCCACAGGTGTGCGGCGGGTTCTACATCTCAGATGAAGACACTCACAAGGGCAAGACTCATCTTGTTAGGATGGGGTGACAAGGTGAGGAAGTGCTGTCTTGAGGGGCAAGAATGAGACAGCGGTGCAAAGCAGGTAAGCGAGGCTGGCCCCCAACAACCTTCCAAACCTTTGGAGAGGGAGGTAGCAGCTGGGTACCAGGTCTGTTCTCAGCAGATACTGCTCTGAGCTCCAAGCCCTCTTCCCCACTGCTCAGCAGGGCAGCTTAGTCTGGCCAGGCATCAGACAGGCATGACTGTACCTCAGGAGGTGGCAGATGGACTCTAAGACACTAGGGGTGGGGTCTTCTCCAAACCCAGGCTGTCCCAGGACACTGCTGCAGCCCTTAGGCGCAGCCCAGCAGGAGGGCCAACAGTGGCCCTTCAGCCTGCACAGAGGGCTGGCCAGGATCCCGGGAAGTCAGGAGCATGAATGGATGCCTCACCCTGCCCCCCAGCAAGTGAGAAAAAGCCAGCACTGCTCCACCTCCTGGCTGGCCTCTGAGATTAACCCCTGTGTCTTCCTCCTGCAGAGCAAGCGCCTGCCCACTCTGGCCTGGAGACTCCAAGCCCAGTTCCAGCCTTAGCTGCTCCTCCCAAAACCTGCAGGCGAGTGTCCAGGAAAAGCCTCAGAGAAAGCCCACAGCAGTCTCCTCGTGGTGCGGATTCCTTCCTCATCCTTCGGTCAGCGCCAGTCCTGGCACCAGGCACCTGAGAGGCCCCCTAGATTCCAGCTGCTGAAATTCTAGCCTAGACCTCCTGAAGGCCAGGGAGTCAGTGAGAAGATGGACAGAGTCTGGAAAGAGGGAGGCAGGAGGGAGGCCAGCCTTGGCAGAGCTGAGGGTGGACCCACCTGGGGCTGCGCCTCAGGCTTTGAGAGTTGCCACTGGACAAGCCAGCAGAGAGCCTCCGGAGAGCGACTCATGTCCTCTTCTCAGGGGGCTCTGTGGCAGGCTGGAGATCGCCCTGAATCCCATCAAACTAAGATGTGTAGAACTGAGCTGACCCTGGTGGGCTGGCACCATGCAGATCCCTGTCCTGGGCCTGTTCCTGGAGGCCCTCTCCACTCAGACCCAGTCAGACCTGGCACTAGTGTTCTGGGTGAGTAGCCTTAGGCAAGCCAGCTTCCACACATAGCTTCTGAGGAAGGCAGTGCGTGCAGTGCAGGCTGCAGAGGTGAGAAGGGCCTGGCTGGGGTAAGCATGGTTGGTCGGTCGTTGCCGGCTGTCTCGTTGGTCCAGGTGGTACCCATGGACCTTCCCTGCAGTGTGCCATCATCTTGCCCCATTTAGCAGATGGAGAAACTGAGTCTGGTACAATGCTGGGTCTGGCCCTGGGCCACAGGAGACCTGTGCCAGAAGCTGTCTGATTTCCCACACCTTAGTCACTTGGGCCGCAGGCAGGTGCTGGCCAGGGGCAGAGATGGAGGCTCATCGGGCCACATGTGCCCTGGGAAGGCCGAGTCTGTGCTGCAGCAGCCCTGCCCTGGGTCTCCCATCCTCCCTCTCACCCCTCTTTGTCCTCTGGTGCCACTGCCCTGGAAGCCTGCATCCTCCCACACTGTGACCAGGTGCAGGTCAAAGGACAGGGGCCCCAAGGCCCGTGGCTCATCTGTCCCGCCCCGTTCAAGTTCAGCCCAAGCCAGGCTGGAAGTGCAACTGAAGTGAGTCTGGAGCTACCACAGCTTAGCCTGACCCCAAACGAATGCCATGTGGGAATGTGGGGCAGGGAGGGGTCACCACATGTGACCAAGGCATCAAGTTGGAGGTGACAGGGAGATAGATGCATGCAGGGGAAAGGAACACAGAAGGAAGAAGAGGCTACTGAAGCTACAGCGCCAAAGCCCCCAGGCTGCTGCTGTCTGGCCTAGGACTGCACCTGGGACCAAGGCCCAGCCTCTCCCCCTGTGCCCACAGAGTCTCCCCGTAAAGGTCCGTGTGTGTGTGCGCATGTGCAGGTGTGCGAGGGTGTGCAGAGCGTTGGGCTCCTGTGGGGAGGCCTGATTGGTGAGCATCACTGGTCTCCCAGCATCCTCTGGAGGATCCTGCTGGTGCAGAGTCTTCTGCCAGGGAGGGTTGTGAGCAGCGAGACAAACTCTGAAAAACATCTCTACCCCTTTGAGGTTGTACCTTGGGCATTAGAATTCTAGATGCTCTGTGTCACGGGGCAAGGGGATTAAGCTCTCTGCTTTTGATTTTTGTTTTTTGAGACATGTTCTCACTGTAATTCAGGCTGGCCTTGAACTCACTATGCAGCCCAGCCTGGCCTCAAACTCAGAGCCATTTTCCTGCTTCAGCCTCCCAGGTGCTGGGATTATAGGCTTGTGCCACCATGCCTGACTATCTCTGGATTTTAGCTCCTCAACTGCACAGTGAAGATTATAAACTGTGCAAACCTCACAGCATTGTGAGAAGTAATTAAATGACAGCAGGCTAGGATGCTGATCTCGCCAGTCTGGAATAGTGCCAGATCAGAAGGGTTTCTTTTGCTCACAGTATTATTGTCATCTGCTTGGTCTGTCCTCTGGGACTCTGGAACTGCACAGTCCAGGGGCCGGCAGCGGGCAATGCCTTCACCCACCTGTAAAACCACTGGGTGGTTCCTAAGGGTGGGACTTTTTGAGAAGGGTACCTGGGCCTGGTATTAGGTTTTCAAGGCAGCCAGGTACACGTACCCTGATGTTTGGAGGCTGGCACCTGCCTTCGGCACCCTCGTGTTCCAAAAAACCCAACCTTGTGTGGGCAAGGTGTCCCTGACCAGACTCCAGAAAGCATTACTCCAGGTGTGGGAGTCTCCTGGGGTGCTGGTGTGGGAGAACTGGCACCTGTCCAACAGCCCCTGCCAGTTCCTTTCTGCATGATGTCCTGTTGATAGGCCCAGGTGTTCCTCTCTTTGAGATCCAGGCTCCGTCCCTTCCCAGCATGGTCCAGGGTAAAGAGGACCCAGAAGCTGGTCATGGGGGCAGGCACCTGTAATCCCAGCAGTCTGGAAGGTTGAGATAGAAGGATGGAAATTTGAGCTCAATCTGGGCAACTCTGTGAGAGGCTGTTTCCAAATTAAAAAGGAAAAAATAGTTGGGGCTTTAGCTCATTGTGAGACCCCTGGGCTCAAGCCTGAGTACCACTATTACCAAAAAAGATGAGAGAGAGAGAGAGAGAGAGAGAGAGAGGCAGAGAAAGAGATAGAGAGACAGAGACAGAGACAGAGAGCCAGAACTTCCTGAAAAGTGATCATGTGCCGGTAGACATGGTGGTTCCTGCTTGTAGCTCCAATACTTGGGGAGGCTGAGGCAGAAAGTCTGCTGCAAAGTCAAGGGCAGCCTGAAGTACATAACAAGGCCGTGTTTAAAAAAAGAAAAGAAGAAAGAAAGAAAGAAAGAAGAAGAAAGAAAGAAAAGAAAGAAGAAAAGAAAAGAAAGAGACAGAGAGAGAGAGATTCAGAGAGAGGGAGGGAGACAGACCGTGTGCAGAAAGGCTCCAGGCTGCTTACAATTCTTGCAGGACTCTCATTGCCCACCAGATGAATTCCAATGCTCCCGGGGTAGAAAATACTTCCCAGAAAAGCCCCCCGCTGGTTCTGGGTCAGGTTCACTGCCCTGAATGTTGGGTAGAGGGTCTGTGCCCCAGGGTGGCCTGGTGTCCCTTGGCCTGACCTGCTCTGATGCCTGAACCACCAAAGTCTCCGCCCTGTGTCCACCCATGCACCAGGCTCCTGGCCAGGTAAGGGTCTCCCCGCCCTTTCCCCTCTACCTCCTCTCTCCACCCCGGGCCTGGACTCTACTTCTCGGCTCCCAGAGGGGCGCTGTCATTTTTCACTTGCTCCTCATGAAGCCCCGGTGCCTCTGGCAGTCCTGGCAGAAGGCTGGCTAGACTCGCCCGCGGGGTTCTGAGTGAAGGCCCGACCCGCGGCAGGGGCCTGCGCTGCACCGCAAACTTTGCCGTGGCTTAAGTTCATGGGTTTGCTCACTGCTGAGATACCCATTCAGTCACTTCCCAGGGACGTGGCATTGGACTGGTGACCTCACCTCTCCGGACGTTGTCTCCAACTGGAAAATGAGACAAAGCCTTGTCCACTGGACAGTAGGCAGAGCACAGAGGCCACACACAGGTGGCACAGGGGATACCCCCAGTGAGTTCCCAGCAATCCTGCACCATGGAGGTGCTCACCCCACTTTCTGGGGGCAGGGGCAGGCCCTGTGCTTGCTCCCTCTGCTCAGGGCAGCCCAAAGCCAGCTCCCCAGGCCTCAGTTTCTCTGTCTGTGGGTAGGTGAAGCAGTCTCAGGTATCCTGACATGACACAGTGTACTAAGAGCAAGCATGTCCATACCCGCCGCAACTCTAACAACCTGTTCACAGATGGCCTTGTGTGTCTGTGGCCTGCAGGTGTGGAATGCCAGTGGCCCCAAGGTGGGACTGTGACTGCCTCCTTCCCTGCCCCCGGGGGGGGGGGGGGCTGCAGTTATCTCCTCCAGAAAGCTCCTTCCCCCAACCCTGCCCTCTGGCTACCACTTATCTCCCTGATAAACTGATAAATGGCCCACTTTCCAAGGAAGGTCTGTCTGTGACCTTCAGGGCCCTCCTTGCCTGGACTGGACTCATCAGCACAGCCTCTGAGGATCCTGGACCTTTGACTCCAAGGTTGGCCAGGTAGGGAAAGGGCTCGACCCCCAGGGAAGCTGGCTGTCTTGCTGCCTGTCACCTTCCTGGTAAAGGCCATAGGGGACCTGGTCTGAAGGGGGAGCAAGGTTCTTGAGGGGAGTTGCGTCTCGGATTCCTCCAGAGGGCCCATGCCCTGCACCCTACCCCTACCCCATCTCACACGTTGCACAGCCTTTGGCCATCAGGATACACAGGGCTCTGACCTGGTAGGAGAGAGGGTCTGCTTTGAGTCATGAGCCGTATGTGGATCCCGTGGATGAGGCCGTGGAACAGCGTGTGTAGAAGAGGAATGCAAGAGCCTCTCTCGGTGGGCCCAGTGGTTTCTTGAATGCCAGCTCCAGACAGTGTGGACCGTTGATGCAGGACCCAACCGAAGGATGGGAGCTCCAAGGGTCCTGCAGGCCTGAGTCAGCTGTGTCTCCCTGCAGACAGCAGCAGTGTTCGGAGAGCGAACAGCCCACAGATCAAATCTTCCCTCCCCTTCAGTCACAGAGCTGAGGCCACTGAGGCCTGCTGAGCCCACTTGTCTTCCTAGCTGCGCCTGATGCCCACATTGGCAAAGGCAGAGTCTGTCTGTCTCTCTGTCCACAGCCTCAGTGCTCAGCCAACCCCTGCAACATTGTCACAGTGAAGAAATATGTTAGTCAGGAGTCCTAGCTGTCTGGGAGGCTGAAACAGGAGGTTTGCAGGTTTAAGCTCAGTCTGAGCAACTTAGCAATTTAGAGCAACGCTGTCTCAAAATTTAAAAAAAGAAGCGGGTGGGGAGGCCGGGGATATAGCTCAGTGCAAAAGCCTTGGATTCAATTCCCAGAATGAGAGAGAGAGAGAGAGAGAGAGAGAGAGAGAGAGAGAGACAGATCCATTGATGAATGAAGCTTGGCTCCACCTGCTTGAATACCTGAGTTCTTACGTGCAAATATGTTATTTCATTGAAAAAAAAATTCTCACTTATTTTGTCCTGAGGTCACTGGCAACACATGTCTCTGCTGTTACTGCTGTCGCTGATCACTTCACAGCTGCCCTGGAACCAGCCAGGTGGTGCTGGTGACGCTGGGGCTGGCTGGGGGCTGGTTAAGTTTCACATCCAGCAACCACCTTTGCAACACCCTCAGCAAGTGGCCATGCATTGCACTGTCACTATGACCAGACTGGAGTCCCAAACTTAGACTCCTAGTCACAGAAAGAGCAGGGGTTTCTTTTCTTTTCTTTTCTTTTCTTTTTTCTTTCTTTTCTTTTCTTCTTTCTTTTTCTTTCTTCTCGTGCAGTGCTCAGCATGTATTTACTAAGCACATGCTCAGGGATCAGCCTATGGGCGAGGTGATGGGACATAGCAGCAACCTAGAAAATCACGGCCCACTCTCAGTAGTGCAGGCAGATATCAACCAAGAAAACACATCCTGGAGGATCAAATTATGTATTCCAGGGGTGCTCTGAGGAGGAGAGGGGGCAGGATCAGGCAGGCACCAGGGCGTCTGTCAGAGCTGGGGGCCTTGCACAGCAAAGTCCTGGGTAGCAGGAGAACTGGAAAGAGAATATATTCCAGGTAGCAAGAAAAACCTGGGCACAAGCCAGACGGCCATAGGGACCGTTAAAACCTGAGAACTCTTGGGGCTGCTGAAGTGGGGGCGGAGCTGAGAGCTCAGAGGTGGAGGCAGGAAGGAGCAGGGAAGCTGACAGCCCACAACCCACAGGAGGTCAGGAAGAAGACGCAGGAGGTCAGGGGTGATTCTGAGCAGTCCCATTCTGGCTGCCAGATACCAGGTGGATTCTGAAGGCTTTTGATCCCAAAGTCTGGAGCTGATTTTGCTGGCCGTGTCCAGGGTTATGGGCTTTTCATTTTCCCGTCGTCTGTCTCTCCCATGCCCATCCAGACCTCACGCTCCTGAGGGCAAAGGTTAGGTCTGCATCAAATTTACTTCTGAGGGCCCAGTATCCATTGTAGGATGAGACACAAGTCAGATGCCAAGCAGATGCATGCTGCATGAGGTGTCCCACCTGTCCATCTGTCTGTCCATGCCTGTGAAGCTGTCTGTCTGGACCTGCCAATACCCATGGGCTTGTGTCCTTGGCTCGGTCAGGCCCGACTGTGCCCTGTCAGGAGGACGGGCAGGAGGTAAGTCAGGCATGCAGGAAGCACCCTGTGCTGGCTGCCACCTGGGGAGGCTGTAGCCTGGAACCCCCAACCCACCCCACCCCGCCCGAGACCATCCATCATGGACACAGCTGCTGGCTCCATCCACTCAGGACAGATCGGCCCAGCATCCGGAGCCACGCAAGCTGCAGAGACCCAGAGACCCTGTCCACAGAGCCACCTCCATCCGGTTCCAGCTTGGGCAAAGGAAGTGAAGCCGGAAAGTTGAGGGTGGAGCACGGGACAGTTTGGATACAGAGACCCAGGACGGGGAGCTGGAGGGTAGCAGCCCTGACTCAGGGAGGAAAGGCCCAAGCTGCTGCTGGGCTTCCCACAGGCAGCCAGGGAAACAGTAAGCTCTCCCACAGGGGAGGTGTGCAAGTGATATGAGCGCCTATCTTCTGCTCCCCCAGAAAGTACCCTGCGCTCTGTTGTAGCCCTAACAGCCCTCTCCCTCCTGCGCTTGGAGCTGGTCACTGGCTGAGTGCTGCTGGACAGGTCCCCGCCCTCTCTATCCCTGCCCTGCCTCCTGCGACACAGAAGTGGGGTATCTCAGGGTGGTTTTTTTCCCTTACCTTCTCAGCACTCAGTACCACACAATAATTGCAGGTATTCTCAACATTTAGAGTAACTGTCTTCTAAAATAAAAACACTTAAATTCTCTAACCAATTAGCAAAAACGCAGAAGACACTTTAATTTCAGCACACCTATTTCCAAGCTTTTTTCAAAGCATATCTAAGTATTTTAAGTATTTCTCCAGAGGTCTGAGGTCCATGGCCGGGATGGGAGATCCCACGCCCTTCGCTTTTAGCAGGAACACTCAGGTGAGGCAGTGGCTCCAGCCCTGTTTACACACACACACACACACACACACACACACACACAGGACTCTCACTCCTCTGGTCCTGTCCTGAGGAAATCAAATCCAGTGCTGCCATGTAGCTGGCCCCAAGGCCCCCCAGTCTGGATGAATCAGTCCCTCTGCCCACTTCTTGCTGCTGTGGACAGGCCTCTCTCTCTGCTCCTGGGATCTGTGCTCTATTCTCTTCTTAGAATCATCTTCCCCTCTGCCTAGTTAAAGGCACCTTCATCCTTTGGCCTCAGTGTATTTGCCTTTTCCTCTAGGAAACCTTCCCTAACTTCACCAGGTCTTCTCAAAGCCACCATTTACCCCCTGCTCATTCCATCCTGTCCCTGCCTGTCTCCGTGACGGCCACCTCCATTGCCACCCAGTGTCCAAAGGCCCAGCACACTGTCCAGTCCAGAGAACATACCCACAAAGTGTTTGTTGAATGAATGAATGGCCCATAAAAATGCCTTCAGACTCAGAGCTGACACTGACTGACCCCCTGGCTCTAGGCTCATTATCAGACCCCGGAAGGGCATAGGTTTGCCCCCAAGCTCTCAGCTCTGGGGTGTGGGATCCGGGGATCCTTGCACCGAGGGGAGCAAGGTGCACGCATCCAGAATTGTTTCCTGATGTGATCTAGGTCCTTGGGAATGGCCCAGCTTGAACGGAAGCAGAAAGGAGAGCTCGGCCTTAACCATCTCCGATTCGGAGGAAATGCAGCCTGTAATTTGGAAGGCTAATTTGGTCTGAGGTTAAAAGAGAGCACTCTGTGTGCCACTCTCCCAGGGGAGGATGCATCCCTCCCTGAGGACCTGGCCTCTCACTTGCAGGCCATCCTCCTCCAGCCTGCCAAGGCCCAAGCTGGGCACCTGAAGAGTCAGGCAGCTCTTTCAGCGAAGAGGAAGGGAGGGAAGAACCTGGATCCAGCTTCCTTGACCACTGACTGTCCTTGGGGCAGTGGGGCCAGATATCGGAAGAGCCACAGAAGGATTCCAAGACCTGAGCCTCACACTACCTCATCCCAGATGCGCCCTGGTGGATCATGACCTTTAGCTGCTCTGGAGAAGCATGGGGGGAAATGGGCATTATTTTAACCCAGCCAAAGAAGACTCTTCTCCAGCAACCCCTGTCCCTGATCTCTGCACTCCTGAGGTTGCTCCCCTCAGCACACTGAGTCACTGCAAGTCCCTCCGGCAGGGAGGCCACTGTCATGCACTTCTAGCCTTTGAACCCCTCCCATCTCTTCTCCTGTGAAGTCCACCAGCCTGGTTCAGGAGCCGCCTCCAGGTTCCCTGCCTTCCAGGTGCCCTATCAGGATACAGGCTCAGTGAGAGTGAGGCCCGGTCCTGGTCATCACAGTGACCCAAGTCTTGCCTGGGATCTAGCTCGGCAGAGCCATGGCTCAGACGGGGAGAGAAACTGCTGCAGTTTGTTGGCTTCAGGGTGCTGCCCCTGGAGTGAGCACCCAAAGCTAGGTCGTGGGGCTAGACAGTCCCTGCAGCGTCACCCTCTTCATCCAAGCTGCAAGCCTCTCAGCCCAGGTACATGTCAGCGGGCCTGGCACTGGTCTTGGTGTGACTGAGTTGGGCAGAAGCACTGGAGAAGGTCAAAGCAGGCAGGCGCAGAGAGGAGGGAGAAGGTGTGACTGATGCCATGCCAGGTGAGAGAGTCTGGGGCCAGGGGCCAAAGACTCTTTAGGGTGACCGCTGCAAGTGTCCATCCTGGGTCTGGTGTTCAGGGGCCCTGGCAAGCCTGGGGACACCCAACAATCCCTGAGCCACCCCCCACCCAACTCACCCATACCCCAGCAGCTTCTGAAACTTCTGCTCAGTTCTAACCGTCTGTCGCTGGGGCTGGTGATTCACACACTCCACTCTTCTTTCCTCTTCCCAACTAATTATAGCTCCTGACTGTTTTTCCCTCTGGAAAAATGTCTTCTTAAAAAATATATCTCCAAGCTAGCAGTAATTAATTTGGTGAGCATTGCTATGTACAATTCAGACCAACTCTGAGGACAGGCAGGTGTGGGGGTGTCTACTGACCAGAGAGGAAGGACTGATAGAGGATGTAGGGTGCACATGGGGACAAGCGACAGAGCTCAGCCCAGCTCTTATCCACCATCCTGGCTTTGGGAACCCTCAGGACAGCAGTCACAGTAGCGGTAATGGGACCTATCGAGCATGACTGTGTACTGGGCACAGGGCCAAATGTCTTCCATGTGCATGACATTTAATCCTCTGACAACTGCTAAAGGAGGCTGGGTATAGGCCCCACTCTTTAGAAGAGGAACTGAGGCTCAGAAAGTCATCCAGGGTCACACAGCTATCGGTGGCCTGAGCAGAGGGAGGCCCAGGCCATTAAGCCCTCCAAGGCACAAGCAAGCATTTGGCTCCTGTCCTGTTTCTTCCTTGCCTTCCAGGAAGCGTGACAGTTGGCCGGCAGTGAGACCACAAGAGTCGCCCAAGCTCTTCCTGGGGTCCAGTGAGCCAAAGCGTGGAGTAGATATCTGAGCAGTGACCTGGACAGCAGGGAAGGCCCCGGAACAACAGGCAGGAACAATCTGAGACTGGATCAGAGGAGCCAGACAGAGCTGGAGAGGAGACAGGGACCCACAGGGCACCTGCAGAAATGGAAGGTCAGAGAGGTAGTTCGAGAACAGCCAGGTCTAAGTTTGGGATGGGAGAATTTAGATAAAAGCTAGAGAGCAGAGAGACTCAAGAAAAGAGACCGAGCAAAGAGGGCAACTGGAAGGGGCCAGGGATGTAGTTCAGTGGCATAAGTGCCTGCTTGGCAAGCACAAGGCTGTGAGTTCAATCCCTAGCACCAGTAAGAAATAAATAAAATAAAATAGTCTTTGGCTGAGTGGGAGGGAGAGCTGTGATGAGAAGGGAGGACCAGGCACAGGGGTCTAAGACAAAACCCAGGAGGAAAGCGGTGCTGAGAGAAGAGCAGAGGAAGAAGGAGGAAAGCGCTGCTGGTGGGAGGGTCCGTGAGGCCTGGAAGGCCTGGGCACACCAGGTCCAGCCCAGGGTTAGGAGGACGGACTGCCCGGGGCAGGTGTGCACTCTGGCCCTGGACCTTAGAAGAACCGAAGGTGGTTGGAGCAAGGGCATAGGGCAGAGGTGGCAGCAAACCTGGGCCTGCCCTGGACAGTCCCTTCCAAACCCAGACTCTGACTGGCCAGTCTCCCCCCACCTTAGTGCACAGTGAAGATGATGGGGTGCAGTGGAAGATCCAGGCAGGTCTAAGTCACCCTGCTTCCTGGATGGGGAACTTCAGGGTTGCTGAGACACCCCACCCTACCTCACACTCCCCACCAACCATTAGGAAATATGTCCTTTCTACCAGCCCCCACAGCCTGAGGCCCGTCCCTACCTCAGGATATCATGCAGGCCAGGCCAGGTCTCCTTTAGCCTATTACAAAATGCCTCTTCCTCAGACCCGCAGGACAAGGTCTGCTGCTCCCTCAGACACCAAAGAACAAGGACTGATACCCCTCAGACCCTTTAGGACAGGGCTCCCTGACCTTTAGACCTCTCAGGACTAAACCGCTTCCTCCTCTGACCACTCAGGACAGGGCCTGCTACCTTCTCAGACTCCTTGGGACAGGGCCCACTGCCTCCTCAGACCTTCACAATAAGACCTACTGCCCCATAGAACAAGCCCAGATATCCCCTCAGCCAGGCCCCTTAGGGTAGGGCCCCTCCAGTCCCTCCAGGCCAGGCCAGAGACTAGTCTCTTCCCCTCTGACCTCCAGGGCAGGCCAGGACCCCTCCTGCAGCCCTCAGTCTCTCTCTGCTTTGGCAGCCCAGGAGGTGTTGACAGCCTTGCTAACTACAGGCAAACTGCCCTTGGCTCCAGCCCTTTCTACCCCGTCCCACCCCCCAGTTTCTCAGGACACCTGACACAACTGCTATCTACCCTGGGTCAGGGCTCATTGCCCGGGCTCTGTTAACCATGCAGCTGTCAGGATTTCCGGTATAGGGGGCCTCTGAGCCACAATCTCGTCTGGAATCCCCTGGACATGTGCGCGCTCTTCTGGGGTCTATGTGTGGATCCTGGAGCATGTGTCACAAGAAAGCATGGAGCAGGTGGCCTTGGGTGGCCTTGAGCCCAGAAGACTAGCACAGGCCTGGGAGGTGCCATGAGGCGCAGGAACAGGGGAAGAAGTAGCTGCTGACTCTGGGCAGGGCTTTGGCTTGTGCAGGACTCAGGTGCTACACAACCACCTCACTGGTGGTCAAGGTAGCCCCCTTGGGCCTGGGATTCTATGGTACCCAGGGCATTTGGATGGAAGTACCTATTTCATGGGTCCCCCAAACCAGCCAGAAAATCTCCTTTTGCAATGGTTTATGACAGAAGGCAACCCAGGGTAGGGTTTAGGTTTATATAGCCCAGAGTTTGGAGAGATGACTGACCTCAGTTTCTTTATCTATCAAAATGGACCCACTAGTAATTCTTCCTCAGAACGCTGTGAATAAACTAGATTTCACACTGGAAACCAGGACACGGATGGCTATGCTGCAGGCAACCCAGCTTCCAGCAGAGGCTCTGTGTTTCTCCTTGGAATCCCCTTTCCCCCATCCTGGAAGCCCTCATCTTCCAGCCCCCGCCCCATTGAAAGCTGGGGAGGGCCAAACCCAGATCTGAAGAGAAGAGAAGAGAAGAGAAGAGAAGAGAAGAGAAGAGAAGAGAAGAGAAGAGAGAAGAGAGAAGAGAAGAGAAGAGAAGAGAAGAGAAGAGAAGAGAAGAGAGAAGAGAAGGCTCCAATGGTGGCAGGGCGTTGGGAGACCCTGTAGGGTCCCCCGCTTTGGAGGAAGCAGCAGCAAGCTCTTCTCCTCAGGCCTCTTGCAGGGAGGGCTGTGCTAGGGGAGTGCTTTCTGTTCCCATCTGGCTGCTTCCAGGGCTCAGCCAACCCCTGTGCCTGTGTTGTGGCCTGGGTCCTTGTCCAGTTCAGCCAGGCCTTTGGCTCCAGCTCCTCTGACAAGCAGAGAGCAAGGAGAGATGGCTACCCCCATCCCAGACCGTTTTTAGCCCCTTGGGAACTCGGCGTCCTCCCAGCAAGGGTGCGTGGGTCGTGGTGGGTATTAATAGCTCAGCTGGAGGAGGTGACAGGGACTCTCACAGCCAAACTCCAGAGGCCTCACAGCCTGGGCAGACAGGGCAGCCCTCTGGTCCCCATATTCCTTGCTGGCTCCAAACTTCACCCTTCCTGTCCCCCAGGGGTTCTCTCACCCTCCAGCCCTCACCCCCTCGCACATGCCTGACTGTCCTCTTGGCTGAATCTTCCCGTGTTCCTGTGGGGAGAGGAGGGCGTCTTGGGTCATGGCCCTGGTGGGCTGGCAGCCTGAGGCTGGTCCGTGACCAGGCCCGTGGGAGATGAGAACAGAGGAGCTTGTGATAAGGCTTCCCCCTTGTACCCTTCTCCTTGGCCCACTGGCCTCTCATTCCTGCTTGCCTGCTCCGCCCCTGGCTTCTCCGCTGGTGCTGTGTGGGTTTGTGCCCAAATGTCTGTCTGCACAGGGCTCAGAATGGAAAGATGGGAAAAACCAGATGGGAGAATAGGGCGTGGAAAGTATGCCTGGAGAGGACTTAAACCCTTGGCCAAGAGCTGAGTCTCACACCATGGAGGCAGGGAAGATCCAGGAACCCACACCTGCCCCGAGCAGCAGCCTTCAGGACTCAAGGAAACAAATCAGATAAATATGACACACACAGCAACACACACGCACGCTTTTCTTTCTGGCTAAGAAACCCATATTCCTGGTGGAAACAAGATGTTCAACCTCAGACTCAAACAGCATCCTTGTCCATAGAATGGGACCATCAGGGTCTTCTCAGGGTTTTACGTGGACAAAATGCAAATGTGGAGGCAGGGTCTCTGTGTATGTCTGGCATATAACAAGAAGGAAAGCTACTAATATTGCATGTGAGATCAAAGTTGAGCCACTCATTGATTTCCCCACCATTATAATTCCCATTGCCACCTTGTCTCAAGCAGTCATCCCCAGTCTCTGAGCCAGGGACTCCTCGGGGACATGGTTTGGAAACCTCAACTCAGATTCTAGGCTGGCAGCAGGATCAAAGTGGTGTTAGCTGATGATTACTGGAGCCAGAACAGTATAGAATTTGTCAGCATGGAATTAGGTCACAGAATTCTTAAAATGGAGCTGCAGAAGCCCAAAAAACCCAACATCCCAGGGTGCAATGCTCCCTTGATTTCCTGGGCCAAGGAGCAATGGGCTCCTGCCTCATGTGGCAGCCTGGGCAGTGGGGAAACTTTCCCTGAGCATTCTACAGCATCCAGGGAGAGGAGGACTCTCAGGGTCCACTCAGATAAGAATCCCTTCATTTCCTGGGATTTCCTCCTTCACCTCCTCCACCAGCTCAGGTCCCCTAGAGTATCCCAACCTAGCCTGGCTGCCTCCTGCTGACCCATCCTAGGAGATCCCTCAAGGCTGGGTGAATCCTTAGGGTAAACCACAAGAGACTGGGACCTGCAGAGTGGAAACTGACCCAATGGTGATGTCAAATCTGTCCCCCACCGTGGCCTCCCTTTTTTTTTTTTTGTACCGGGGATCGAACTCATGACCTCGCTGTCTTCAGAAAAGAGGAACTGGCATTTTGGGGCAAAAGATGAGCACTCCTACCCTGTGTTTATGGGAGGGCACCTCCTATGCACCTTGACTCTATGCCCACCACCTCTTATCTGGGAAATAAAGGACCAGACAGGCAACCATGCATCCAAGGTCACACACCTGGAAGGTGGCGGCAGGGGGGTGCTGTTCTGGAAGGAGAGGTAAAGTCAGGCCCAGCTGCCGGACGCGCTCCCACCCGATGGGCAGAGGCACAGACCTGCAGTCTGTCTATGCTGCATCCCAACCCCATGGGGTGAGAGGGTGGTGCAGCTCCTGCCAGCGTTGGCTGAGCTCTGCCCCCTGGTGCCAGTCCCATATGACCTTTCCAGGTGGCTAATGAGGGCCCAGGCAACACTCAGTAATTGGCCTTATTAGGGAGCTAGGGCTGCCCAGGGGATGGGGTGTCTGTCGGATGCTGGGCCCCACAGGGACAAGCCAGACAACTGCCTGTTAATTACCTGAAAAATCAGACAATTAGGCTTCCGGCCACCCGCCTGCCCACATCCTGCTGGCCCCTAATTACTGAGCGGCTGCTGAGCAAACTAAGAGTGACCTGGATTTGGACTGAGGACCAGTCTCTGCCACCCCCAGCCTCCCCAACTTCTGCATCTCTCACAGGCTTCAGAGACAGAGATGGGGTGAGGACATGCCTTTCAGGGGTCCCCTGCTGAAGTTCCCAACCTCCAGCCCCTTTTCCAGTTCCGGATCCCCTCCATTATCTTTCCTGCCAAAGACAGCTCAGAAGACAAGAGGTGGATGACCAGAGCCCTAGCAGCCCCCAAGGAGGCTGTGTGGCTTCCCAGGCCAGGGCCAGAATCCGGGAAGGAAGGGGTAGGAGGCAGAGGAAATGCAGGGGCTGATGTCCTCTTCTGCTTAGCTCTTACAGGGAAAAGGTAGCAGGCAGCGTTCAGGAGTAGGACTGGCGGAGGAGAGAAGGTCGAGAGCTTTCTGAGGGTCCTTGACACAGCCCAGGGAGTGCTGGGGGCCTTGAGCCTGCCCTTAGGGAGCCTCCTGCTCAGAAGAGGGGATAAATTTAAACAAGGTGTGGTCAGTGGGCAGCCTGCAGTGTTGGGGCAGGTGTGGACAGAGGGATCTGGCTTTGGCCGTGTTCCTGGAAGGCTCCCCAGAAAGTGGCCTTTGGCTTGAGCCAGGTAAAGGTGCACAATTCCCTGTGGCGGAAGCAGCATGTGGGAGGCTCTGGAGGTAGAGTCTCCTGTTTGCAAGCATAGGCAGAGAGGAGGCAGCCCCAGCAGGCACCCTCTGTGCTCTGGGGAATTGGTTAGAGACTGCGATGGGGGCTGGCAAGGGTGAGTGGCAGCTGTGAAGACATCTAGGGTCTAGAGAGAGGCTTGGTGGGGTGAGCAGAGGCACAAGCACTGCCCCTTGTCTTGAACACACTGGGTCTCCTCACCCCAACAGGCAGGGCCTGAAGAAGGAAGGTCTGATCTGAAGCTGTGGGGCCTCTTCTCACGAAGGACTCACTTGCAGGAAGTACTGGCCACTCCCTTCCTAACCTATTTCCTCTGCTGGTTCTGTTTGGGAATGAAAAGCCTCTTTCAGTTGGGTCAGGTCCCAGCACTCAGGAGGCTGAGGCAGGATGATCACAGGTCCTATCTCAGCCTGAGCCATTTAGCAACTCAGCAAGATGCTTCCCCAAAAGTAAAAATTAAGCCGGGATGTAGCTCAGTGGCTTAAGTGCCTGTCTGGCAAGCATGAGGTTGTGAGTTTGATCCCCAGTACCAAAAAAAAAAAAAAAAAAAAAAGAAAAGAAATAACAAAAGTAAAAACTAAAAAGCTGGGGATGTAGATCAGCATGAAGGCCCTGGGTTCAATCTCCAATATGGGAGAGGAAAAAAAATCCCTTCCACTGTTTCCTTGGGGGCCGGAGGCCCAAAGATGCAAGCTCCTCAGGATGGCACTCCTAGTCCAGAGAGGTCAAAGGCTAAGTCGAGGTCACCCAGCCAGCTGGCAGGAGTGGGTCTCAGTAAAACATCTGCTCTGGTGTCCCAGCATGATGCTGGCCCTGTCAAAGAAGAGATGACTGCAACTAGGTGGGGGGAGGGGACAAGACTACCTTAGGAGGCTGGGTAATAACCCAGTATTCCACAGCCCTGTCACAGGTGCCTGCTTATCTCCAGCCAAACACATGACTTCACTGCATGGCAATTAATGGGGGGACATGGGGCTTCCTAGAGAGCTGGAGCCTTGTGACACATGCACACACAGGTGCACCTGACCTGCAGCCCAGACTGCTGCATTGCCACTGTCTCATAAAGCAGCAGTAGGACACTCGCCAACGCCCTACTCGCCGCCTTTTGTTCTTATTCCTTTGGCCACAGGCTTACACCTTGCTGACCTTGAGGGCAGAGCTGAACCTCACCACTTGTCATCCTCAGTGGTGGCCAGCACAGTCCCTGACACAGCACATGGATGGAGAGTGGGTGGGTGACAGATGAGCAGAAGGACAGACTGGTGCATGACTTGTCCAAGGTCCCTGAGCCTTGAGTAGCAGATGGAGGACTGGGACTTTGCCCTTGGGCTCCCAAGGCTGACTGTCTTATCCCATCCCCAGCCTGAGAACCCAGACAGAATCCCCTTGAGGACGCAGGGGCATCAGCCCAGCAAACATCCTCACTCTGTGCACCAACTCAAAGCTGCCACTGGCCAGTCTGGATCATCAGCTCCCAGCAGAGCTTGTGCCTCTGGAAGATCCCCCAGGAAGATGCTGCACATCTGGAGGGAGGGGACATTGATTGGGCCAAGAGAATTCTTCCATGTGATGCTGCCTCCATGGCCCAGAGCTGGCACAGAGCACTGCTGGGAAAAGGACAGTGGTGACTGGGGTGGGAAAAGGTTCCCTTACACTCAGTGAGGGAGGAAGGAGTGACAAACAGCTGGACAGCATCGCAGTCTCAGAGCTTGTAGGCACCTGCCCCAGCTCGGCTTCCAACATTCTCCGTGAACCGGGGTCAGGTCAGCCCTGCTGGGCACAAGCTGGCTCCGCTGATCCCTGTCTCTGTGTCCTTAGACAGTCTGGCTTTTTCCTGAAGCCTCAGTTTACTCATTCAGAATCGTGGGTGGGATGAAAGGCAAAGGCTCTCATGCACACAGCCCAGGCATTGTGTGTACTAAACAGTGGTAGCTACTGTGTATTGTTCCATTTTTTGGAAGGAGAAACTGAGGTCTAAAGAGGTAAAGTGACATTGGGAGGGTAAGGACAGAGCCAGAATTCACATCTAGATACCCCAGATACCAGATGGAGCATCCCCTTCCCCATCTTTTGCTCTGCGGGGTGAGGCCCTGCAGGTTCCAAGCAGTTGAAATCTGGGTCTCATTTGGGGTGTAAAGGAGAGCCATTCACAGCTTGTTGGGGCTGACTAAGCAGACCCCAAAGAGTGAGTCTGGGTGACTCTCATGAAGCGCAGCCCTGCAAGGAGATGGGGAAAATCCCGACCAGTCTGCCATAGGCAATCAGGCCTGAGATTCTAACCAGAACCCTTTTCCCTGTTCCTTCCTCTCCCTTCCACCACACCCTCGTCTGCCTGGCCACACTCTTGGGCACATCTGCTGGACATGGTTAGACAGGTGTCCTTCCCATGGGGAGCTTGAGCCAGGGTGGGCAACACCTTCTCAGAGCCATGCCAAGGTATGAGCTCTTCCTGGAAGACTGTAATGCCAACTGGGTTTGGCAAGGCTCTGCCTGTGGCCTACAAGATTCAGAGAAGCCCTTGGACCCACAATCACAGGGTACAGGCTGCCCTGTGATCACACACCACAAAGCTATAGCTTGGTCTGTCATGGCCTGCACTTCTGGGGCAGTGCTAGAAACTGGTCCTTTCCCCCATGGTTGGGCTAAGTGCCAGCAATTCCACCTCCCAGCTCTAATAATCATGCTGACCATGGGCAGCTTGCTTCACGGTTTGCAGAGCGCAACCATCTTGCATCTTCCAAGTGGCAATGACCATGAGGTCACGTGTGCCAGGTAGTGTTCAACAGTAGTTTCTCCACCTTGACCAGCGCCCTCTCTGGGTTCCTCTGGGATGAGGGCAGAGGCTGGGAGGGACCATGGCTCCTAGCGGGCACCCTTTGGGAAGGAGCTAATTGTGGAGGATCGCAAGGGTCTTGCAATGCTCCATGTTTTGCCACCAAGCGCCAACAAGCCGTAGATCCTCCCACAATCTTTTCCCAGATGCTTCTTGTTCCACCATCTTATCATTGAGGCTCCTGAATTGAAACCCTGCGTCTGCCTGTCCTGCTGGATGGAGGGTGACCATGGTTCTCTTTCACAGCTCGGCAGCTGTCACGATGAGACACTCAGTGATCATCTGCTAAATGCATGGGTGGGTGGGTAGTTCGTTGCAGGATGGGTCGGATGGTGAGACAGTGTATGTGTTTCCCAGAGCTGCTGTAAGAGAGAGAGAGTACCACAAACTTAGTGGCTTGAAACAATGCACATTCATTCTGAAAAGGTCTCTTTGGGCTAAAACGAAGGTACCGGCAGGTCTTCACTTTAGAGCATCTAAAGGAGCATCTACTTCCCTGCCTTTCCGGCTTCTAGGAGCTCCCGATTTTCCTTGTGTTATGGCCTCCTGCCTTCCTATTTAGTGCCAGCCATAGCAGGCCATGTCCTTCTCACATTGCCATCTCCCTGACTCTTAAGCTTCTCTCCTCTTAAGGACCCTTGTGATTACATTGGACCCACTCAGACAACTCAAGATCATCTCTTTACTTTAACTACAGAAATGAGCAACCTAAGTTCCATCTGTACCCTTAATTGCCCTGTCCCATGTTAAGTAACATAATCACAGGTTCTGGGAATTAGGATTCAGACATGTTTTGGGGGCCATTATTCGGTCCATCACAGATGGATAGATGGCTGGTTGTTTGGATGAATGGATAGGTAGATGGATAAATGGGTGGACGGATGGACGGATGGATGGATGGATGGACGGATGGATGGATAGATGAACAGACTGACATTTATTAGGCTGAGTCCCCACAGTGAATGAACATAACAGACCTCTTACCCCTTTTCCTCTGCCTCCTCTCCTCTGATAACGTTACTGAAGAGCAGCAGGCCAGGGGAGGGAACTTTGCCAGGCCCTGTACTTGTTTGCCTTTTGTTTTGTCTCCTCCACTGCTCCTGGCCCTCCAGAGGTGGGCAGCTCCCAGTCTGGTGCTCCAGGCCCTATTTGACTCTTTCAATCTGATGAGTGAGAACGACTTCCTGGCACATTCAGCTGAGATGGGATCTTGGAGATTAGGGGCAGGGACGGGGCTCCTTCTGGGTGAAGGTGATAGACTAAGGATGAGACCAGCTCAGCCCCTGGAAGCCACTCATTGAGTGGGATTTTTTTCCAGGGAGCAGAAACTCAATCAACTTTATGTCTATCTGTTTAAATATAAAAGATTAATATAAAAGAGTACCTGTAGGGACATGGGTAACAGTGTAAGGGACACCTGTGACCTACCAAGCAACCCAAGAAGAGGAGCAGAACTTGCCAGACCATGGGCTTCACAAGGCCTGGGATCTGAGTCTGCCACTCACACCCACCTCTCCCCTGCACTGCCAAGGGTGTGACAGGAGAGTCCCAGGAGGGAAGTCCCATGTCCTCCTTCACCCAACCCCTGCCTGCCCAATTGTCACAAACCTTGGTTTGTCACTTTCTGGTTCTATCATTTAGCTACGTCCTGGAATGACACTGCTTACTTTTACTTTGAGTTCTTTGCTTTAATTTTAAAGAGAAAAAAATAGTAATAAAGCAATTTCAAAACAGGTTGGTAAGAGAGTGACAATAATTAACACATTGCATACCGTTGTCCTCATAGCAGTTATTCAGAGTATAAGATATAGGCATGATATCGTGTCCAAATAGTGTTAACACAAACCTTTCTTTCCGATGACCTAAGAGCAACTAGCTGTATAACTATCCTATCATATATATATTTTTTTCTCTTTCTTCCTTTCCCCTTTCCTCCATCACAGTTTGTCTTTTCTTTTGAATAGTTTCTTCCCAATTCACACTATCTATTGTACACCATGGATCTTTATTTATTCACTCAGTTTCTCACAATACAATGCTTGCATTTATCGGTCTGATTTATTTCACTTATGTGTATGGTCTTGAATTGCATCTATTTACCTAGAAAAGTCTCCAGGTTATCCTTCTTTGTGACTGAGTGGTACTCCATAATAAAAAACCCCACATTTATCCAATCCTTGACCAATGGCCATTGACGTTGTTTCCAAGATTTAGCTGTTATAAATCGTGCTGCTATAAACATGGGCACATATACATCACTGTGGTTTGATGTTTTTAATTCTTCTGGGAAGATACGCAGAAGGGGAATAGCTGGGTTGAATGAGACCTCTAATCCTAGTTTTGTTTGGTTTTACAATTTTTTAAATCCTAGTTCTTAAAGGAATCTCCACACTGATTTCCACAGTGGCTGCACCAGTCTGTATTCCCACCAACAGTGGAGAAGTGTTCTTTTTTTTTTCTCTACTGCTTCGCCAGCATTTATTATCAGTTGATTTCTTGATGATGGCTATTCTTTCTGGGGTGAGATGGAATCTCAGTGTTGTTTTAATTTGCATCTCTTGAATGACCAGTGATGTTGAACATTTTTTCATGTATTTATTTGCCATTTGTATTTCTTCATCTGAGAAGTGTGTATTCATCTCACATTCATTCATGCCCATTTTTGGATTAGGTCTTTGAATGTGGGTAAGGGGTCTGATTTTTTTCCCCTGGTACTCGGAATTGAACTCAGGACTTTTTACTTGTCAGGTAGGAGCTGTACCACTGAGCTGTATCTCCGACACAGGGTCTGATTTTTTTCAGTTCTTTATATGTTCCAAATAGACATCCCTTGTCTGAGGGACAACGAGCTATAATATTTTCCCACTCTATGGGTTGTGTTTTTACTCTGTTGATAATTTCTTTCACTGTGCAAAAGCTTTTTAATAAGGCAAGATCCCATTTGTTGATTCTTTGTAATGTTTCTTTCCCTTGCAGTCTGGGTTTTGTTCATGAAGTTGCTGCCTACACCTATGTCTTCAAGCTTTCTACCTATTTTCTCTTCCAGTAAATTTAGTGTTTCTATTTTAATATTTAGATCTTTGGTCCATTCTGAGTTTAGTGTAGTGCATGGCAAAAGATATGGGTCCAATTTTACTCTTCAGCCTGTGCAGAGCCAGTTTTTCCTGCACCATTTGTTAAAGGGGCTATTTTCTTCCAGTGAACCTGTTTGGCTTCTTTGTCCACGAAGTCAATACTCAGGAGTTTTGAACTGGATGCAGTGCCCTGCTATTTGGTCTCTTCACCCCATGCGATAGCCTGTGTGGCTGCAGGTGACTTCTCAATTTTGCAGTCCCTGGATATCCGTGTTGTTCCTGGTTTCTCCTGAGGAGCAGTGCTACTCACGTGTCCCCGAGTTGGGGGCAGGGTTGTTGTCCTTCTTGCTGGTGTTGGTCTTGCTCCCGGGCAGGTCACACCTCTTCCTCTTCTCCCAACCTGATGCATGCACAGTCACCTTCCAGGCCCCCTACTACCCCAGAGGATGCTTCTGTGACCTGAGCCAACCCTGGGTGGGGTTGCAACTGAATGGGACGTCTCATATTGGGGCCTATACCTATGCGTTCCCACCTTGAGTCACCCCCATAAGCATATTGGATCCCCCAGGCTCTATGTTCAGAAGAGGAAGAAATGGGAAAAAAAGTGCTGCAGTCAGGCAGTGGTGAGTTCCAATGTCCAGCTGTCACATGCCAGCTGTACGACCTTGGGCAAGGCAGTTCCCCTTGTGGAGCCTCAGTTTCTTCAACTGTGAAGTGGACACACAGCACGGCCCTCATAGTGCATTATGAGAGTCATGGGTGCTCGGTGGAGGCGGGGGCTGCTGAGGACCAGGGCCATCACTGTTTTCCCTGTGCCTGCACTGGCCTCTTGGTTGCAAACAGCCCCAGGTGCTGTCAGGCGCTTCAGAGAGCACTTAGCCCAGCCCGTTGGAAATGAGGAAACTGAGGCTGAGGGGTGGGGCTCCCACCCTCTTCTTTGCTGCAGGGCTGACTGGTGCCACACTGGGGCATCCTGTTGGCTCTGTGCACTCAGAGACTATCATGGTGCCCCTCTTTTGTGGGACCCTGGACCTTCCCTCCAGCTCTGCTCTGTCCTGATCTTAAGGTAAAAATGGGAATGGCAGGACAGGATACACTGGTGGGGTCAGTGTCCCTAGAGAAGACTCAGCAGCCTACATGCACCTTGACCCCCACCACCAGCGGTTTTCTCCCGTGAACCCCCTGGCTCCCCTAGGCCCCCTGACCAGCCTCTTTGTCTGGAAGGCTTTGGTCTTGCACTGCTTAGGGCCTCCAGAGCCTCAGGACAGGCTCGCCCTGCTCTAAGGAGTGGTTGTGGGGTGGGCATAGGGGAGCAGGCAGAGGACAGGCAGTAACAGGGAGGCTGATGCTCTCTCCAGACAGAAGAGAAGTGTCCTGCAGAATGGGGGCGGGATCAAGTGCTTGGGTTTGCCCTTACACCAGTTCTCTGGTGAGGAGCGTACAAGGGACCGGGCATAACCCGGTAGGCAACGCCTCTGCCTAGAGCCTGAGCAGCCTGCGTCCAAAAGAGCTCATAGGAGGGATCCCTGGGGGCAAAGCTCTGCCTGAAGTGTTGAGGTGGGGGTGAGGGGCTCCTCCAAACTGACTGTGCTAGCGGGAGCCCGATGCCACACTTCACCGGGCAGGTGGGGTCACCCTCCCCACCAAGACTGCTCCAGAAAGTTCCCAGCAAACAGGCCTGGAGCCTGGAGAGAAACGGCAAGGAAGGGCCATGCTCCCTTCTGCAAAATGCACCCCTTCCCACCTGCCGCACTGTCTCTTCTCTGTTTCCTCTCAGGGAACCCCCTCCAGGCTCCGGTCACATTCCCGCTAGCGCCCCACCCCCGCAGCCCCCAGGCTCCCCCTCCACACCAGGGTGGGAGCACAGTAATTGAAGCTATTTTTAGCCAGGCTGCATCCTCCAGAAGATTCAAGGCAAGGGGAAGCCGCCCCCGCGCCTCCGGGAGCTGCTCAGGGAAAAGTGATCGATTAAAACCATTGCTGGGCGGGCTCTGTGCCAAGCGGGCAGCAGGCGCTGAGACGGAGAGCCCTGGGCCTCTCACCCGCTGGCTCCCGGAACTGGTGCACGTGAACAGCAGTGGTGGGGGGCCCCATGTGCCCCCATTGCCATCTCTCAGTGGTTGTCCTCAGCAGTGCCCCTGAGGAGGAGAGCCACACTGAGCCATGTGCCCACCTGTCCCATCCTGGCCCCAAGCAGAGAGCTTGAAGGTGGGAAGCCTCTGCCCACCAGGAAAGATGTGGGAGCAAGGAAGGACCCTCACTTTGCCTATCTGGCCTCCTCTTCAATTCATACTTTGCAGTGGAAGAGTTGCCCTAGGAATATGTGGAAACAAAACAGCAAAGCATGGGGGCAGAAGGGTGGCCTGGGAAGCAGGGCCTCAGAGCACTTGGGTAAGCAGGTGACTGAGCTGTGCCGGGTGTCCAGTACGTGCTTGGAATGAACGGGTCCTGAGACCTCACCACGCTGATCACTAGCACCTTACAAAGGGAAGCTAAGCTGGGGAGTCATTTGCTCAAGATCACCCGCTGGCTGCCCGGAGGAGGCTGCTTTCCAGCCTTTACCAGGGGACGGACAGTGAGAGGTACCTGGGCATGCAGCCAGCCAGCTAATGAGGAAAGTGGGGCAAGACACAGAAAGGGAGGACAGCCTGAGACGGATGCAGAGCACCTGTGGCATGAGGTGGGCCTGCACCTCTTGGCATCCCCACCTGCTGTGTGCACCCCAGCACCTTCTGCAGGAAGCATCGCCTTCCTTTGCCCACACTTCCACCAGTGTCGCAGACAGTGTCCAAACCCAGAAGAGTTCTAGAAGCGGCTTTGACAGAGGAAAAAAAACCCGGATGACCATGGGCAAGTCACTTCACTTCTCTGAGACTCAGTTTCCTCATCTGCAGCATGAGATTAATCAGAGAAGCTACTCTGAGAGTAACAAGGACCAGAGATTACCAGTGCAAACTGATCCTGGCTCCTGTCCCCACAGAAGGCCCCTTTCCCTGCCTGACTCCTGGACTTACTGCCATGCTGGGGAGTGACAGCCACCACTGTGGTCAGGCCTCTGGGGCTTCAGAGGTGCAGTGAGTGACAGCTGAGAGGCAGGGTCAGGGGAAGACCTATGGATGATCAGTGTAGGCCCCATTGCCCTGTGTCCTCCTCACCTTTCCGCATTCTCACGGGGCCTGTTTCCTCTCCCAAGGGGTCCCTGTCCTTCCTTCGGCCCCCAGGGACTCTGTGGGGGCCTCCAGCTGGCCCAGATGGAGCTCTCTGTTCTGCCTCTTGGATGCTGTGCCCAAGCTTAGTCCCAGCTCCCAGCCTCTGCACACAGTAGGTGCTCCAGGTGTTCAGGGCAGCAGTCCTGGTCCAGCAGGCTGCACCCTAGAGCTGCCCGGGGGAGCCAGGCTTCACCTCTTGCATCTGTTGCAGCATGGAAATCTCTCCTCAGCCTGTGCTGCAAGCCCTATTTATTTATTTAGGTACAAAATATTGCACTTGGGACCTTTGCCCTGAGCTATATACCAGCCCCTTTTGTTTTTTATTTAGAGACAGAGTTTTATTAAATAACTAAGGTGCCCAGACTGGGCTCAAACTGTTGATCCTCCTGCTTCAACTTTCTAGGGTGCTGCCATGATAGGCTTTCAGCACCAAGCCCTGCTAGGCTGACCTCACCTTGTATGTGGGATAAAGAGGGGAGTTGGGGGCAATTAAGTAGCCCCTTGGCAGATAGTTGGGTGACCCGTCCATTGTGTCCCCTTGCCTGATTGGGGCTGGGCCCCATGGTGTGCTGGGGCCTTGTTCTGGAGACAAGCACCTCTCAGGGAACAGAAGCTGGGGCAGAAATATGAACCTTCTCAACACTTCTGGGGGAGACACTAGAGACCCCACCCCACTGCATCCCCGGGCTGCAGCCTTCTTGGGACCCTCACGTGCCTTTCCTACCTGACTCTGCCATGTATACATATCCTGAGTACCCCTGGGAGAGTCCCTTTCCTTCCTGGGCCTCAGTTTCCCCACCTATAAGACTGAACAGTAGAACAAGTGCCTGCCCCAGTGTTGCTTTCCTGAACTCTGTCTGAAGCTGCCTCTGTGTCCCAGGAGGGGTGAGGCTGGGTATGGGGACCTGTGAAGTTAAGGCCGGAACTCTGAACTCTTCACTCTTCCGAGAAGACAGTCCCTTGTTCATAGAGAGGAATTCTTTGAAAGGTCACTTCATCCTGCCCTGGTACCCCTTAAAGAGCCCTCCATCTGATCCCAGGAAGGGGCGGTCCTGAGACACAGCCAGGGCATTAACCCCAGGGCTGCTTGGTGAGAAGAGTCCCCTCTCCCCCATCCTCAGCCTCTCCTTAGCCCTGCCTGGGGGTGGGGGTGCAGGCTAGAGGAGCATCCAGGCAGGTCAGGGTTAAAGGAGAAAGGGGAGTTGGAAGGGGGCTGTGGTTGCCCAGGCAACAGCATTGCCAGACCCCTGGAGGCTGCTGGGGAGGGGGAGGAGAGGGGTGTCCCTCCAAGCCCTCCCTTCATTCTTCCTGCTCTTTGTTAAAAAGGAGTCTTCTTAGCCTCTCCTTATGGCTAGGGGAGGGAGAGGGGGAGCCACGTAGGGACTCCTTCCCACTCATGCCAGCACCTTTTTGCACCCATTTCCCATCCCTTCCCTCCTCCACACCCCTGCTGTTTATATCCCAGCTCCTGTCTACCTGGGTGTGGACCCCAGCGCAGACCTGAACTTACGGACACTGCCCTCTTCCAGTGACACTCCCGACTGACTCCTTTCTACACCTGCTAGGGTGGCCTGGGAGCTTCTGTGTCACTGAAGGCCTCTTTGGGTATGATCTATCCCATACTCCCTAGAGCCCGTATGACACTCAGACAGCAGGTTTCCCTGGGCTGTGGGACCTCTAGCAAGTCACACCAGGACTCTGTACCTGGCCTGTCAAATGGAGAGAATTAAAAACTCCATCACTGGCTACTGTGACACAAAGCCAGGCTCTTGGAAGGCCTCCTGCCCTTTAGCTTTAGGCGCTGTTTTTCTCTGTGACAGACGAGGAAACTGAGTCTCAGAGAGAAGCCAGTCTGCCGGCAAGTGGCAGTCAGAGTTGAAACCCAAATGTGTCTGATGCTGCATTCTGTTCCTTTAACCCCCAAACGACATGGTTTTGGGTAACTCCAAAGTGGACCAGGAGGGGCTGTGACCAGGGTGTCCTACTTTCTCTGGCTTGAACCCTCTAAGAGAAGACACCTCACTACCACCCCAGGAGCCTGGAGATCAGGGTGATTTGACAGAGAACTTGCCCAGAACCGGGAGTCAGGGGCTGGACCCACAGGAGAGGTGGCCTTGGGAGCGGGAGCAAAGAGGAAGGGCAGACTCCTACTCTGCAGCCTGACAGCAGTGGGAATTCCTTCTGTGGTTCCATGCTGCCCCCTCGTGGACCAGAGGCTCACACTTTTAGTTCCAAATACTATATCATCCCTGGGGCGGATGAGCCAGGCTCCCTACGGAACAGGAATAGATGGCCAAGCTATAGGCTGCACCTCCAGCTTCCGGAACTGACAGTTCTGAGCCCCAGCAGGTCTTAGACACCTTTCTTTCTCTCCTGAGCTTTAATCTGATTCTTGCAGGGAAGTGAATTTACAAGTCTATTTTCTGCTGACTATAATGGGGCATGTTTGCAAATCTCAGCTTCTTGGAAGGCTGAGGCAGAAAGATCATAAGTTTGAGGCCAGCATGGGCAATTTAGCAAGATCCTGTCTCAAAAAACAAAACAAGGGGCTGGGGATTTAGCTCAGCGGCATAAGCCTTCCTTGTAAGTGAGTGGTCATGAGTTCGATCCCCAGTACGGATTAAAGAAACAACAACAACAACAGTTGGGCATGATGGTGCACACCTGTAATCCCAGCACTCGGGAAGCTGAGGCAGGAGGATCATTGCAAGTTTGAGGCCAGCCTGGGCTACACAGTGAGTTCAAGACTAGCCTGAACTACATAGCAATAGTCCATCTCAAAACACACTCCCATAATGGCATGGGGGAGCTGAGCTCAGTGGTAGAGTGTGTATGGAGGCCCTGGTCTCAGTTCCCAGTAACACACACACACACACACACACACACACACACTCACATTTTCCAACCTTATAGCTCCTATGTTCAACCCCCACTCCCAGTCATTTGAAAGGGAAGCAACACTCCCGAAATCATTCCTGGAAGCAAGAATCACCCTGATACCAAAATCAGAAGATCTCAACCAAAAAGAGAATTACAGGGCAATCTCCCTCATGAACATGGATGTAAAAGTCTTCAGTAAGATACTGGTAAACAGACTGTAGCAAATCATCAAGAAAATTGTACGCTATGATCAAGTGGGATTCATCCCAGGGATGCAGGGATGGTTCAACATATGGAAATCCATAAATGTAATACACCAGATTAACAGAGCCAAGGACAAAAATCATGATCACCTCAATAGATGCAGAAAAAGCTTTTGACAAAGTTCAGCACCCATTCATGAAAAAAACCCTACAGAAAATTGGAACAGATGGTCTTTTTGTCAATCTCATAAAAGCCATTTATGACAAACCAACAGGCACTATCATACTAAATAGTCAAAAAATTTAAAATTTTCACTCGAAAATCAGGAAAAGACAAGGATGTCCGCTATCACCACTCCTGTTCAGTATGGTTCTGGAAATACTAGCCAGAGCAATTAGACCAAAGAAAGAAATAAAAGGAATAAGGATAGAAAAGGAAGAAGTTAAATTATCATTTTTGCAGATAACATGGTACTCTACATAGAAGACCCCATGAACTCCACCAAAAGACTCCTAGACTTGATAAGCAAAGTCAGTAGCATAATTGGATACAAAATTAACACTAAAAAAGCAATAGCATTCCTGCACGCAAATAACAAACTCATTAAAAGAGAAATTAAGGAAACAGTGCCTTTCACATTAGCGTCAAGAAAAATGAAAGACCAGGCATGGTGGCACATGCCTGTAATCCCAGCACTCTGGAGGCTGAGGCAGAAGGATTTCTGAGTTCAAGCCCAGCCTGGGCTACGAAGTGAGTTCAAGGTCAGCCTGAACTGCATAGTGAAACCCAGTCTCAAAAGACCAAAACAAAAACAAAAACAAAAAACAAAAACAAAAACAAAAAAACTTAGTAATCAGTCTAACAATGGAAGTAAAAGACCTCTACACTGAAAACTACAGTACTCTGAAAAAGAAGATCTAAGAGGATATCAGAAAATGGAAAGATACCCCTTGTTCTTGGATAGGCAGGACCAACATAGTGAAAGTGGCCATACAGGGGCTGGGGATTTAGCTCAGTGGCTTTTAAGCACCTGCCTGGCAAGCGCAAGGTTATAAGTTCAATCCCCAGTACCAAAAAAGAAAAAGAAAAAAAAAAAAAAAAAGAAAATGACCATATTCCCAAAACTCTTATACAGATTTAATGAAATTCCAATCAAAATACAAATAGCATACCTCACAGAACTGGAGAAAACAATCCTAAAATGCACTTGGGATCAGAAGAGACCTAGAAAAGCAAAAGCAATTCTGGCAACAAAGCCAAAGCAGAGGGCATACCAATCCCTGACCTTAAATCATACCACAAAGCTACTGTGATTAAAAACAGGATGGTATTAGCCAAAAACCAGACCCAAAGATCAGTGGAACAGATTAGAAGATACAGAAACAACTCCAAGCACACTCATCTACCATATCTTTGACAAAGGAGCCAAAAACCTTCAATGAAGAAAGACAGCCTCTTGAATAAATAGTGCTGGAAAAACTGGCTTTCCACATGCTGAAGATTAAACCTAGACCCATATCTTTCACCATGTACTAAATGAAAATTGAAATGGATCAAAGATCTAAATGTTAAAATAGAAACACTGGAAGTATTGAAAGATAGGATATGTAAAACTCTTGAAGACTTAGGTATATGCGAAGAATTTACAAATGAAACCTGACCACACAGGAAATACTGCAAAGAATCAACAATTAGGATCACATTATGTTAAAAAGTTTTCCAAGTGTGGTGGCTGTAATCCCAGTACTCGGGAGGCTGAGGTAGGAGGACCACCGTGAGTTCGAGGCCAGCCTGGGCTACCAGGTGAGTTCAAGGCCACCCTGAACTGAACAGCATAGTGAAACTCTGTCTCAAAAAAAGCTTTTGCACAGCAAAAGAAACCACCAATAAAGTAAAAAGACGATTTATAGAATGGGAAAGTTTTTTACCAGCCTTCCTCAGACAAAAGACTATAATATCTAGAATATATAAAGAACTTAAAAAAAAATCAGACCCTCCCAAATTTAAAGACTCAATCCAAAAATGGGCATCTGAAAGGTATAGAAATTTCTCAGATTAAGAAGTACAAAAAGCAAATAAATATTAGAAAAAATGTTCAACATCACTGGTTATTTGAGAGATGCAAATTAAAACAACATGGAGACCCCATCTCATTACAGATAGAATGGCTATTATCTAGAAATTAACCAATAACAATGCTGGCGGGCTGTGGGCAAATGGCAGTGTAGACTGATGCAACCATTATGGAATTCAGTGTGGAGATTCCTTAAAAAGCTAAAATTAGAGGGTCTATTTGACCCAGATACTCCTCTTCTTGGTGTCTTCCCCAAAGAGTTAAAAATAGCATACTACAGAGATACATGCACACCCAAGTTTATAGCAGTGCAATTGGTAGTAGTTATATCTTGGAAACAGTCCATATGGTCATCAACAGGTGAATGCATAAAGATGTGGAGTTTTTTATACATACCATAAAGAAAGATAAACTTGAGACATTGTTAGATAAATGGATGCAACTTGAGGACATAATTTTAAGTGAAATAAATCAGACATACACGTTTAAATATCACATTGCTTCTCTCATGTGAGAAACCCAAAGGATAAATAAGGACAAAACACATGATAGATAATGGGAAGTAGGAAGAAAATGTTCAAATGGGAAGAGGAACAAAGGAGAGGGGAGGGAATATGACTAAAAAATAATAAAGAACAGATGGAAACAACAGAAACAAAGCTTTGTAAATGGAGAGGGGAAAAAGGATTGTAGGGAACAGAGGGGAATAGGGATAAAAGAATTAAAATATATACAAGTACAAATTCCCTAGGATGATCATTATGTATGTTAAAGGTGTGCCAATAAATTTAATTTTATACTTGATCAGAAAGTGATTAAAATTAATTTCTAAAAAACAAAACAAAACAAAAAAATGTGTGCTATCGCATCCAGGTTGGCGAGATTCTTGATAGCAGAAGTGACACTTGCATGGAGCTGTCATTTGTACCCCTCACCCTAACTCCATCCTCTGAGAACACACAGCACCTGGAGCTCCTCACTTGGGGATTTTTAAGCACAGGACACTCGAAGGCTCCCTGTGCCAACCCATACCAGCAGTGTCTTCATACAAACATGCCAGTGGCCAAGCTGTCTCTGGAACTGCAGATTGACAGTTCAGAGTCCTTGAGAACTGTCACTTCCCCCTCCCTGGCTTTCTCCTTCGCCTTCCCCTTCCCCTTCCCCTTCCCCTTCTCCTTCTCCTTCTTCTTGTACCAGGGATTGAACTCAAGACCTTGCACTTGCCAGGCAGGCGCTTATGCCACTGAGCTAAATCCCCGGCCCCCTGGTTCTATTCTTATCCTTGCACGTTATCCTCATTTTTATTTTCTTTTTTACAAATCCATTTTATTTCAAGGAGAAAAAGAAAAATAAAGAAAGAAGAAGAAAAACAACTAAAAATTTCAACACATGTCAATCAGGGGACAACAATGGTATGTACATTGCAGATTGTCATCCTAAATCATTCACTCAGAGCTCAAGACACCTGCATTCAATTGTCTGAACTATACTGGCACAAATCTTTGTCTTCAGTGAACTCAGAGAAATCAGTTTTGTAACTATCTTTATATATATATATATATATATATATATATATATATATTCACACACATACACACACACATGTGGTTTCTTTCAACTTCTCACACTAATGAAACAATATGATGTTTACACATGTATGTGTTATTTATTTCACTAAAGAGTGTGGTCTCAAGTTGCACCCATTTACTTATAAAAGTCTGTATTTATCCTTCTTTATGGCTGAGTAGTACTCCATTGTATAAAAATACCACTTTTTTTTATCCATTCCTCAGTCAATGGGTATTTAGGTTGTTTCCAAGATCTTTCTGTTACAAATTGTGATGCTATAAACATGGGTGCCCACATATCATTGTGGTATGATGTTTTTAATTCTTTTGGGAAGATGCCCAGAAGGGGAATAGCTGGGTTGAATGGGACCTGTAGTCCTAGTGTTTTGAGGAATCTCCACACTGATCTCCATGGTAGTTGCACCAGTTTGCATTCCCATCAACAGTGGAGAAGGGTTCCTTTTTCCCCAAAGCCCCTCCAGCATTTGTTATTGATTGATTTCTTGATAGTAGCCATTTTTTCTGGGTGAGGTGGAATCTCAGTGTTGTTTTAATTTGCATCTCTCAAATGACCAGTGATATTGAACATTTTTTTCACATATTTATTTGCTGTTTGCATTTCTTCATCTGAGAAGTGTGTATTCATTTCAGATGCCCAGATCTTTAAATCTGGGAGGACTGATTTTTTTTTTTTGAGTTCTTTATAGGTTATCGATAATAATCCTTTGTCTGAGGAATAGCTGGCAAATATTTCTTCCACGTTGTGGGTTGTCTCTTCACTCTGTTGGTGGTTTCTCATGATGTGCATAAGCTTTTTAATAGGGTAAGATCTCAGTGGTTGGTTCTTTGTGATAGTTCCTGTGCAGTCAGGAACTAGTCTTTGCTTACACCAGTGTCTTCGAGAGTGTTACCTACTCTATCTTCCAGCGGATTTAATGTTTCTGTTTTAATATGAAGATCTTTGATTCATTCTAGTTTTAGCTTGATACATGGTGAAAGATATGGATCCAGTTTTAATTTCTGGCATGTGTAGAGCCAGTTTTTTCAGCACCATTTATTAAAGAGGCTATCTTTCTTCCAGTGAATGTGTTTGGCACCTTTGTCAAAGATAAGGTGGCTTAGTGTGTCTGTTGTTTCTGCATTTTCTAATCTGTTCTATTGATCTTTGGGTCTGTGTTTTGTTTTTGTTTTTGCCAGTCCCATACTTTTTATCACAGTAGCTTTACAGTATAATTTCAAGTCAAGGATTGTGATGCCCCCTGTCTTGTCTTTGTTGCCCAGGATTGCCTTTGCTATTCTAGGTCTCTTCTGGTTCCAGATGAATTTTCAGATTGTTTTCTGTAATTCTGTGAGATGTGCCATTACATCCTATCTTGAGATCTGGTGCACAGCAAAAGACTGTGTGTCTCCTCCAAGGTCAGCAGATATCTGATCCTGGGCCAGCTTCTTTGAGGGCCTAGTCCTGTCTCACTGCCTATAATATTTCTAACTAGCTCAGTTGCCCGTAGCAACCCCACCTCCCGGAGTGCCTCCCTCTGCCCCCAAAGCACTGCATCTTTGCTCCGCACTCCGCAAGTACTTTGCTCCTGCAGAGACCTTCCTCTCCAACCTCAGCTGCTTCTTTCCTGGCACTGGATCATCTGCCAGCACACAAGCCTACTCTTCACTCTCCCAGCCCGTGCCTGCAAGAGTTCTCTCTCTCCTCTCACTATCAGGAGTCTTCTGTGTGTCCTGCCTCTGCAACTTGCTTTCCTCATCCTGTAGTTCCTAAACACTGGCGGTACGCTTCCACCACTCTGTGAACCTGCCTTGCCACAGTGAGATCATTCACAGGTGTTTACTAAGTTCCTGCTCTTCATCAGGGACTGTTAGGCAGCAGGAAATGAAAGTGACCAAATCAGTTCCAGACTCAGGGCACTGTGATGATGGACACAAATAACATAATTACAGTCTGGAAAAGTTCTACAACAAAAGCATATAGAATGTGAGGATATAGAGTAACTGAGGAGATGAGATGAAGGGTCTGTATTTTAGATTGGGTAATCCAGAGTGGCCTCTACAGGAAAGAACACACATTCAAAGAACAAGGGGCGGATCAGATAGAAGGGACAGAAGTGCAAAGGCACTGAGGCAGTAAGAAGATATTTGTGCTTGGCAGGAAAGAAAGAAGTGTGGGTTTGGAGATAAGGAGTTTGCCTAGGCCAGGGAAGGTAATTTATGTAAAGGAGAACCACCTTGCAGGATTTCTGGGGCAGGATCTCATATGTATCTTTAAAAAAAAAAAAAAAAAAAAAAAAGAGCCTCGACCCCATTGCCTTGTGGAATTAAGCCGAGAAGGCAACCAAGTTGTTAGGAGGCAAGGCCTCCTCAATTTGAAGGTAAGCTCCCAGTTAATGCATCTGAAAAGAAGCATCTGAATCACCACTGCCTCCAAAACAAAAGAACAAAAGCCTGGCTCCTCCCCAGTCTACCTCATCTCGGTGAACAGCACCACTGTTCGCTTCCTTGTTTACAGATTTGCCCTATCCTCACCTCCTCCCTCTCCCCTGTCCTTCTGCACCTAGTCTACTTTTTCCCTTGTCCACTTCCGTTTTCAGGTAGTGGACATCCTCTCCATGGTGTCCACACTGCATAGTCCATGTTGGCTCTGAATTTACTATGTAGCCCCCTCACCTCGGTAAGGGCTCCAATTGGTGATCGCCCTGCATCAATCTCCTGAGGATGGGGGATTACTGGAGTGGTCTACCCATCCTTCCTTCCCTACAGTTTATTTTCCACTCAGGCACCAGGCGCATTGCTTTTTTTTTTTTTTTTTTTTTGTCTTTTTGGTCTCACTATGCAGTTCAGGCTTGCCTTGAGCTCACTTTGTAGAGGTTGGTCTCGAATTTGCAACAATCCTCCCGCCTCAACCTCCGAATGCTGGGATTACAGGCATGCGCCACCACACCCGGCTTGCCAGGAGCGTTTTTAAAGAATAGAGATAGCCCATAACTCCCTAACAAACATTCCTCAAGGACTCCCTTCGTCTTCAGGATCCTTAAAAGAATGGAAGAAGACAGCCGAAAGGGGCGGGGCCAGATTTACAGCCTCCTTCTAGTTTGCAGACCTTCTGGGCTTAGGAACCTTTCTTTCCGGTAATGGGGGAAGCTTTTCCACAGTACCTTCCGGTGTCGTCGGCTCTTTTTCCCGTATTGCATTGCGGACTTTCTTTTCTTCTTCCGGTTCCAGGCATTTGGCAGCCGCGGTTTACAGTGAGTTTTAAACGGAGTGCATCCGATGCCATCCGCGACTCACGGGTTGCCACGGGTTGTGGGGTACTGGCCGCGGGTAGGAGAGGAAGACTGGTGGTGTGGCTGTAGGGGAGTGGAAGCTGCGGAGCGGGGATGTTGCTTCTAAATTCCTCAGGGGGGTGTCTGAGAGGGAAAGGAAACTGGGAAGAAGTCGGAGTTAATCCGGGAGTTCAGCATTGCGAGTTGGGCGACAGTTGGTCTCAGGGCATCGTTAGCAGGGTTTAAGAGTCAGGGACAGGCCTCGGGTCGTGCAGGGTGAACTTAGTTGAGCATTCAGAGACTTGCTGTCTTTTCTGGCCTCGTGTTGCATCAGGTCAGGGCAGCAGAGGTTGTTCCCCCGGCTGGCGACCCGCAGTTCTGATGTCCATTCTTACGTTGTAGGTGCAGATATGGCCAAGTCCAAGAACCACACCACGCACAACCAGTGTAAGTTTCTTAGACCCACCTCGAGTTTGTCAGCTGTCAAGGATTGGTTTAGTATAGCCAGGGGGCACATTTCCATTGCTACCTTGGAGTTGATTTTGTTTCTAGCCAGTATGTCGAGGTTATATGTTTAAAGTGGCAGGCACGCAAGGATCCTGTTTGAAACTCAAACAGTTTTTTTGCGTTCACAGGTAAAGTCTCGGGGAGTCCTGATCTGAAAAATAACGGTTTCCTCTCGTGGATGGTATTATAAGAGGAAATCATTTTTTTTTTAAGATAGAGTCTTGCTAAGCTTCCCAAGCTGACCTTGAACTTGGAATCTTTTATACCATAGCATCGCAGAGAACTGGGATTCACATCTGGCCTAATTACTTTTTTTTTTTTTCTTCTATAGCTCGAAAATGGCACAGAAATGGCATCAAGAAACCCCGATCGCAAAGATACGAATCTCTGAAGGGGGTAAGTATGTGCACTGAATCACATAAATGGCCTTTCTTGGTTTCAACTTTAGTTTCTGCATTGAGTACTGCTAACTGTCCCTTGACTTATGTGGTCTACTGAAGTCCATAGTTCCTTTCTGTACTTGGTTAGACTCATGATAAAACTATCCTTGGCCTTCTCCCTTGTTCAACCAGAGCCCTTAAGGGAAGTAATCCTGTGCCAGGCCCTCTCATCTTTCAATTCCACATTTGCCCTGTGACATTGACCTGACTGAGTACTGGGCTTGAGGAGTACTTTCCTCTCTGTTGCGGTTCTGAGGAAAAGCTGAGAAGGCCAGAAAGGTGTAGGGAAGAACCGAGCCTGCCCCCATTCTGTTTTTTTGTGTCTTTGCTCTTAAGATGGTTGGTGTATATTTGTTGGGCCTCGGCTTGGTATTTGACAGTTTCCTTTGAAGGGGCAGGGAGTTCCTGAAAGAATTGCAGGAAAAATTTTTAGCCAAACTCCCACTGTAGGAAGTCAGTGCCCTATATTCCTGACAAAGGGCAGCCTTATTCTATCTGAAGTAGCGTTTTGACTGTTAGTGACTTTGAGAATGTGTTCTTTACCCCAGTAGCAAGGTGGAGCATTTCCTCCTTAGGGTAAGTGGTGGTGTGTGTGTTCCTGGAAATAGTTTTAAAGGATTGGATATGATCTTAAAAAACTAGGTTCCTTTATGGAAAGGGCCACAGAGGATGACTTGGAGTCCCTTATGTTACAGTTGAGTACAAGTATATAAGTTCTTGTGTACAATAAGGAAAGAATTGCCAAGCACATACCTCATAGTTTGTAGTAAATAGCTACATTTATCGAAGATCATGGGATAGGAACAGGGAGAAAGGTGTTATAGGGTCAGATGTCACTGATCTAAGGTGCCTCCAGTTGTCTGTCTCACTGATGTCAAATCTGCTTGACCTGCTAAGCTTTAAGCCTAATCATTAGGGATTGTGTTTATGGTTGAATAGAGAGAAGGAAAGTGGCTGACAGTACTTGCATGTCTTGGGATTATGAAATCTTGGATAATCATCAGGATGGTATGGTGTTTACAGTTGAACAAAGGGAAGTGAGTGACTCAGCTCCTTTGTTTCTAACTGTACTAGTGTGCTGCTACCTGAACCTTTTCTCCTTTCCAGGTAGATCCCAAGTTCCTGAGGAATATGCGCTTTGCCAAGAAGCACAACAAGAAGGGCTTCAAGAAGATGCAAGCAAACAACGCCAAGGCCATGAGTGCACGTGCTGAGGCTGTCAAGGCCCTCCTCAAGCCCAAGGAGGTCAAGCCCAAGATCCCAAAGGGTGCGAACCGCAAGCTCACTCGACTTGCCATTATCGCCCACCCCAAGCTTGGGAAGCGTATTCGTGCTCACATTGCCAAGGGTCGCAGGCTTTGCCGGCCAAAGGCCCAGGCTCCAGCCGAGGCCCAGGCCCCAACTAAGACCCATCCTCCAATCAAGGCCAAGGCTATAACCAAGGCAAAGGCCAGGGCTCTAACCAAGGCCAAGGCTCCAACCAAGGCCCAGGCTCCAGCCAAGGCCCAGGCTCCAACCAAGGCCCAGGCTCCAACCAAGGCCCAGGCTCCAACCAAGGCCCAGGTTCCATCCAAGGCCCAGGCTCCAACCAAGGCCCAGGCTCCATCCAAGGCCCAGGCTCCATCCAAGGCCCAGGCTCCATCCAAGGCCCAAGCTCCATCCAAGGCCCAGGCTCCATCAAAGGCCCAGGCTCCATCCAAGACCCAGGCTTCATCCAAGGGCCAGGCCCCAACCAAGGGCCAGGCTCAAGTGGCTGCTCCACCTTCTGTTCCAGCTCAGGCTCCCAAAGGTGCCCAGGCCTCTGTGAAGGCTCCACAGTAAAGGCCTGTTTCTGCCGATGTGAGGACAGAAGGACTGGTGTGACCGCTGGGCTGCCATCTCTGCGGGGGCTGGTGTCCTCCTGTGTTCTTTATACAAATAAACCCAAGGCAGGATTTGTTAGCTTTTGTCTGTCATGCACAGGCTGCTGGTGGAGTGTGGACTCTTGTAGGAAGAAAGAAGATAGCCCTTCTGTTAACAGCCAGATGTGGGTCAGTCAGGGAGTGGGACCCTGGAGTGGAGGAGGGACCTGGTAAGTGAGAATGATGGAGGATTGGGGGAGGTGGGGTGCTTAGCTTGTTGAACTGGGTCCCTGCTGAGGAAAGGAAGAAATCTCTACACAATGAGGCAGTGTTGTTGGACCTCTTAGAGGCTGAGTGCCAAATTGCTACCTGACCCAAGACCACATAGCAAGTCCCAACACTAAATACTGAGGATTTAGTTTAGGAAAAAAAAAAACTTTTGTCTTAAAATAGTAAGACATGGGTACCCTGCCACTGCTTTGAAGGAAGGCCCTGCTGATGTCTAATCCAGCTGGACCTACTACTATTGCACCTGGTCTGAGTTGTGCTGGTCCCCAGCTCCCCAAGTGATAGGGACTTGGGAAGGAAGGCCAGGCCGTGGTGGAACTGCCTCATCGTGACTATACCATTCGATTCACACACAGGGCCCTAATCCTCATGGCAGTCAATCGTGGCTAAGCCAATTACAGAGGCTTTCTGTAGGGAATGCCAAATGGAGCATGTCATGGTTACACCAGCCTGGCAGCAAGAGCCTATAATCCTAGCATTCTCAGAGGCTGAGACAGGAGAATCACAAATTCAAACCCCAGTCTGGGCAGCTTAGTTCTCAATGAGACCCTATCTCAAATAATAAAAAGGTTGGGCATGTAGTACAGTGCAGAGGCTGGGTTGAACCCTCAGTACTACAAAGGAGTTGGGGAGCTGGGGTGTCTAGCTTGCTGAATTGGGGTCCCTGTTGAGGAAAGGTAGGCACAGCTTATGGTCCCTCTGCCCACGAAGCAGGTATATTTTGTTGACAGGTGAGGAAGTGATCATGTGACTGAAGGATTAGATAGCATTTGAACTGAGGTGGCCTATCAGCTCCAGAAAGTGGGGTTTAGATTGTCTAACAAAGCGAGGGACTGTTACCTACGGGTGGCCCTCTTGACCATGTCAGGTGTCAAATGTAAGTAGGGTCCTGAAAAGAGCGGATTTTGTGTTACCTGGTCCTGTCAGAGTGAGGCCCACCTACATACGTGAAGTGGAGGTTCTTTTCCCATTCCTCCTGTGTGGTTTATTAAGGAAGAAGCTCCAGTGGGTGTACATTGGTGGGAGCGGAGATGGAGGGGGTGTTTCAACCATGCATGGCTCTCAGTCGGCCTGTTGGCAACAAATCTTGTTTGTGCATCTCCCCTGCAACTTGGCATACAGGGCCTATGTGAGGGTTCAATGGGCAAGTCAGAGTCCTGGTGCCGTGCCAATAGGCTCTGGACTTATTTCTGGCCACAATTACATCATCAAACCATTCCTTTCTGTCTCCTCATACACAGAGGTATGGACTGGTGGAAAGGAACACTTACACTTGGGGCCACAGCTGACTCAGTGCTCCCTGTGGACCTAACAAGGTTGTTTCAAAACAGTATTCTATATGAAAAGCTGCCAGAAGACCAAAGAAGCAAACAAAACTAGGATTGCACAGTTTATTGGGGACCAACTGACCGAGGCATGTCTCAGGCAATGGGAGACAGTAGAATCCTCACACCTGCCTGACCCTAAGGCAGGAGGAAGGTGCTTATGTGCTGAGCAGGACAAAATTAGCCTGAAGCCAGTCAGCTTTCTCCAGAGGTACTAATACGGGCCAGGGATGGAGTTTGGTAGAATGCTTGCCTAGCATTTGCAAGGCCCTGGGTTCTATCTCCAGCACTACCCCCTCCCCCAATTATTAAAGTATCAAAGGTCAGTTAGGTGGATATCTTAATGACTTCTTTCATCCTGTAGAGATTGGAATGTGTAGGAAGGTCATCTGGCAGGTGAAGGATGGTTACAACCAAGATGGTAGGCTACAGTCATCCAGCTGGATTCCTTACAAGCACCAAGACTAAAGCCCAACTCCTGGGCCCTTCCACACCTACTGATCCATGACCACTGACCTGTCTGCTGGGACCCCTAAGAGAAATACCTGGTCTACCCAGGCCCCTGCTTCCCACACCAGAGCCTATGGATTTTGACAAAACACATTAACAACAACAAAAGCACTTGTAAGCTGTCCCACTAATGTCAGGGCCCAGCTGTAGTAGTACCCTGAGGTGCTTATCTTGGGAAATGAGGACTCCATGAATGTCTACCCTTACAACTTCAAGGTGCAGCCACGCACACTATAACCAGGCAGGGGTCCGGGGCTCAGTGGTCAGTGGTCAGGGCAGGCACACTAGCCAGGGCAGGCAGCAAGCGTGTGTATATGTCAATCCCCCGAAGGAACACGGCCTCATGCAGCCGCTCATCATGGTCGTGCAGCAGTACTGGCGTATGGTTCATGGGTGAGAAGCCCAGCGCTGGGACCCCCGCCTGCAGGGTTGAGAGGGAGCTGTCAGCACAAGGCAGCATTTAAGTCCGCCCACTGCCCACGCCACCACTCGGGAAGCTCACCGCGCGGATATAGCGGCTGTCAGTGGCAGCAGGAAAGATCTCCCGCTCCAGTGTGAGGTTCCTGCAGAGGCAAGAGCCTGATGAACAGGGGTTCAGGGAAGAGCTCAGGGAGAAGTGAAGGGCAGAGGGCAGGGGAGGGAAAGAGGTTAAAAAGGGCAGCACTATGGGAGAGGGCTGGCCAGTGCACTCACATGTCCTTACAGGTCCCACTGAAAGCTGCCCACCAGGGATCTGCATCATCAGTAGAGGTTATTCGGGGCTTTGTCCATTTCTGGGAAAGGGGAAAGATGGCAGGATCAGGAGCGAGCAGGGGAAGGGGACATCCTTCCCATACCTAGTCAGATGTCCAGGTGGCCAGTACAGTCACAGGTTCTCAAAAGCCCTAGGTCTGGGGCCTTCCCTCACTCAGACTTCTACTTGCCTCCTGTTCCTTATTCAAAATGGTTCCCCCAGATCCTTTCAGACTGGTCAAATATGTGGATGAAATGGTCTCAAATGCAAGGTCCCAACCCTTCTTGGAACACATGTGTGCATACTCATATTGAAGGGATATTATGTGAATACTTGATTTACACCCATCCCCTTCATGCCCTGAGGGCCATGAGGGTGAGAACTGGGCCTAGCCTAGGGATGACACATCTATAAACCCAGTGCTTGGGAGGCTGAGGCAGGAGGATCACTGTGAGTACATAGCCAGCCTGGGCTACATAATGAGTCCAAGGGCAGCCTGAACTACATAGTTTCTTAAAGAAAAAAAAATGCTTAGTGTTACTTGTTATACTTTGCTGTATTCCCTAATATCCATAATGGCCTCTGTGGCTAAAGCCTGTTAAATCAAATCTCTCATAGCTAAAACAACACCCAGATGCAGTGTGGCACACACTGCTACACTGTCACACATCTGGGGAGCCCATTCTCTAGTCCCCACACTCCCTCATCAGAGGTCCAAGTCAGTACCTGACTAAACTCGAAGGTGACCCCGTCACCAGCAGCTTGGCACCATCTTTGGAGTTGCTTCTCGAAAGCCTAAGAGAAAGGAGATGAGCTCAGGCTTTCTCTGAGCCTCTGGGGCAGAAGTGAGGACCCTGGCTGCCTCCCTCAAGCCCAGGTGTGTGTGTGGGATCACCTCCAGGTCCACATCTGGTGCGATGCGAAAGTCGAAGGCAGCACTTATGGTGGCGGGTACCACATTAAATGCCACACCACCCTCTATCTTTGTCAGGTTCACACAGGTCACAGCCCCCTCCTTCAAGTGAGGGTTTGACTGGAGCCTGCAATTAGGGATGGGGAGGACAACAGATATAAGAAAGCGGTGCAACTTCCCCACTGTTTTGCACACCTCCCAGAGCCACCCCAGCACGCGCCCTGCTCAGCCTGCCTCACCTCTGCTTTTCCTTTTCCCGGAAGGCCAGGACGGAGTCCACAACCTTGTGCTAGAAGGTGGGAGGCAAGGTCTGAGAGTGGCCCCAGGACCCAGCCTCCCCGCCCCACGCCTTCCTTCAGGCCACATACCAGCTTCTCGGTGGCTGTGTCCTCAACAAAGCGTGAGCCATGGCCTGGTCTCCCAGTGCAGGTAATCCGCACCCCTGAAAGATAGAGAGGGAAGTGCTGTCATTGAGAGAGGGCTTGGAGATTTCATCAGCCCTAGGCACCCTCTCATTCCAAACTCCCCAGGCAGGGTTCTGTCCCCCTCGGAGGCAGCACTGTAGGCCTGGTTCCCCCTTACAGAGCTTGTCTGAGGTGGGAAGGGGCTGGGAGGCAGAGACCACCTAGCCTCTCAGGCATCTCACCCTGGTGTGCGACCCACCCTTTGCAGCCCTTCCCCTTTCTGACCCAGTCTCTCCACGGCACACTGAGCCCCTCTAAGCCCATACTTACACCAGACAGTCCGTTCACTATAGAAGACAGTGAAGGCATCTGTGGGGTTGGCCAGGCCTGGGGGGGCAAAAGGAGGTTCAGAGGGGGAAGTGAGTCAGCCCCTACTCCCCCCAGCCTGGCTTCTTGGAGGCCTGTCAGTGCTCACCCTCATCCAGGGCAAAGCCTACTCTCAGGGACTGGAACTCTGGCCGCTGTACGAATAGCTGCATACCTTTAAGACCTCCAATTTCCTCATCTGTAAAAGTGGTAGAGACTAGAGATGAGGGGATGCCACCCTCGACACAGCCTCTCCCTTCCCAAATATACCTCTCCGCACCACTCCTACCAGGCACAAAGCTCATGTGGATGGTTCTAGGAAAACGGTGGCCCTCATCCTTCAGCCTCCTCACAGCCTCCAGGTACCTGAGGAGGCATAAGCCGAGAGCTGAAGAAGCCACCAGACATTCCTGCCGGCCTGGCAGGCAGAGCCAGACAGGGCAGGCAAGGTGCAGACCTGTGCCTTGGACACTACCCTGCCATGGCCTGGCAGGGACTACAGAAAGTCCCCTGTCCTTCTCTGGACCTTAACTGTTCCATCTATGCAATGGTTATAGCAGTAACTCCTGTCCTAAGTAAGGGGTCAAGATGTCCCTTGGCCTTGAGTTTGTCCACATGCATGGGTCACTGGTCAGTAAGTTGTATGAGTAGAGACACTGTAGGGGCCTGGGATTAGAGGACACTCACTGGATGCTGACACTTTTCATGTCCTGGGTGCCCCTGGCATAGATGTAGCCCTCAGGATCCTTGAAGGCCTCGAAAGGGTCATGACTCCAATATTCCTGGGGACAGAGATGGGAAGTGGGGCCTACCATAGAGCTGGAGTGACAGGTGGGGTATTAGAGGGACAGAAGAGGGCTGAAGAAGGCATCTAATTGCTCCCCTCCCCCATCTCTGTCACCTACCTCCCTTCCCAACCCTGGCATAGAATCAATCATTGGCTGGTCAAAGACTGCTTGAGTGCAGTCATGCACTATGGAGGTCAAGAGTTAGCATTAGGACTGGTGCCGTGGGCTCCGTGAGGTCAGATCCTGAAGTCTACATCCTGGTTGTCCCCCCCACACTGCTCTATACGAACCTTGAAGACAGGTACCACATCCATGTGGGAGTTGAGTAAGATGGAGGAGAGTTTAGAGTTGGTGCCTGGCCAGGTCAGCACAAGGATTACATAGCCAGGTGCTACCTACAGAGGGTTAGGAGGTTAGGAGGGGAAGTGGTGAGTGCAGTGAAGGGGTGCCCCACGCCCCATCCCTCCTCCTTAGGAGCCCAGACTCACCTCTACTTTCTGACTGCTCAGGCCCATCTGGAGGCCTCTCTCCTCAAGGAAGGCCAGGGCAGCTCCTGGGGGCACAAAGTCTTGGGGCTGCTTCTGCCTACCTGTGGCTCCCACCACTGTGGGTAACCCAGCCAGGACAGCAGACCCAGAAATAGGTTGCTGCCTCCCCTACACAATTCCACATCTCTCAGAGCCATTTGCTTTTTGGTCTATCTGTGACCCTTTGGGAAGGCCAGGGGAAATCTGAGGTTGGAAGATGTTAATTCTTCTTTTCCTTAAAGATAGGAAAATTATAGCCCAGAAATCTGAAGAGAGTCACTGAACAGCTCTCAGCTGGAAATTACCACACAAGGGTTGGACCTCCACAAACAATTCCTACAGCCACCAAGCCTGATTCCTTAGAGTGACGGACTTTGTCCAGCCCAATAGGTTCCTGGGGGCCTCTCCTGTGTCTGGCTTGTCTCTCACTCCACTCCTGCCTGGGGAATGAGGGGAAGTTATTTCTTTTTTCTTTTCCCTCTGTCTTGTGTGTTTCTGGTACTGGGGAATGAACCCAGGGCCTTTAAACTGAGCTATATACAGTCCTTTTTTAATCATTAATTTTTTTTTAAATTTTGAGGTAAGTTCTCATTAAGTCACTAAATTGCTCAGGCTAGGCTCAAACTACCTTCCTGCCCTGAGCCTCTCAACAGTGCTGGAATTCAGCTGTTCTTTAGCTAGCTGCCAGGCAATACAGTCTGGGGAATGCGTGGTCCACAGCCCAGGGGGGCTAGTTCCGTGGACCGAGGAGTCCCACGGGGCTGCAGAGCGGGGCTCAGCTGAGTGACAGAAGCTGGAGGAAGTTTAGCGGCAGCTCCCCTACCCCGAACCGCCGGAACCGCGGGGTCTCACCATAGTCGGGGTCGGGGTGAACCGTACGGATGCGCAGGTACCGTCTGAACAGCGTCACGGACGGGTGCTCGCACTCTGAACCCTCGCAGGCCATGGCTCCGAGTGATGAGCTGGGGGCGAAGGGAACGCGGCTGGGACCCGGCAGATGACACCTGGGGTCTGGGGCTCCCTGAAGCCCCATAGGAAGAGGATCCTTTGCTTTGGAGCACCCATTCTGTGCAGGCCGCTTTCAGCACAGTTCCTTTAGTCCCTCGAAAGCTCCAGAAGTTTGTGCCTCCCAGAGCTCACTTTCTAGAGAGAGCTGCCGCTCGGGCGGGGGGGGCAGCTACAAAGTAGCCGACCCAGGTATGAATCCCAACAATGACCCCCGAACCCTCCTCCAAATATTTCTCCCAACTGTCTGGTTTTGAGGTCGAGGGGCCCCAGACCCAAGCTGCCCCTCTCAAGGTCGCACCCTGCTCCCTCCTAGCCTTTGGCTCGCGTTCGCCTCTCAACCCCAGCTCTGGACTTGTGACCAGGAGCCCCAGCCCAGGAAGACCGCAAGTTTAAACCCGTCCTTGTCCGCACACCACGTGGCCGGAGCCCCGCCGCGGGGCGGAGACTGGAGGCTGCAAGCCTGGGAAGCCCGGGTCTCTGTGCGTGCCGGGAGTCGACGCTGACGTCTCCGCCCGCCCCTGCCTGGGGCCTCCATTCGGAGCTTGCATTTGCCCCGCCCTCAGGCACCAACCAGCTCCGCCCCTAAACGGGAGGTTTGGCCCCGTCCCTTCTGACCCCACCGGGCTGGTCCAGCGCGGGAGAACACCACCTCCTCCTCCCGCCTCCGGATAGGGCGCAAGGAGAGTGGGGCGGGCCCTGACGCTGAAGGGCTTAGCTGTAGTGTTGGGCAACACTGGCTCTGAGCGCTCCCCTTTGTCCCTCCTGTTTTATGCCTCAGCTCTTCTGGGCGCTGTTCCCGGTGGAGTGAGGTTGCTGGTCAGTGTCTGCTAACCCCGCATGGTGAGCTCAGGAGGCTGGTCCTTGTAATTTCGGGATCCTGACTCACCGGATGCCTGGACACTGTGCCTGGAACGGAGAAAACGTGCTGGATGGGGGCACATGTGACTGCGAATGTGTCACTGTGCGGGTAAATCTGTCCCAGTGGGCATGACTGTATGTGTGACAGTATGAATGCGAGATGGTGGGTGTGACATGTCACGGGGAGAGGGTGTAGTCCTAACACTGTGTGACTGTGAGGGCCTGGGAGTGGCACTCCTGGCAAGCTGTGCCAATCGCTCTGGCTCCACTGCATCTAGTAAGGAAGGCGCAAAGCCCCGCTCTCTCCCCTCCTCCTCCCACCCTGGCTGTATGGAACTAGAGCTGCCCATTTGGGTGTCTGGCTGTTCTATGTACTCCCAGCCAGTTCTGCCCTTTGCTCTAGGGGGTGCAGCCAAGTGGGGGATGGGCTGGCTGAAGACTTCAACCTCTGAACCAAGGAGTTAGGCTGGGGAGGTAAGTGAAGGACCCATCCCACCCCTCCTGGGGTGGAAGTCTCCAGAGTGTTCACCCACATGGAACAAGGGAGTGAACAGACTCAGCAGTTCAACAACAAATCTGCTTTAATTCTTAAACCGCATTCCCCACCCCCACCTCTGCAGGGCATTCCCAATTTACTCAGCTGGGCTGCCCAGACCCTGCATTTCCCACCAATCCCAATGGTCATGTGACAACAGTTAACACCTGCCTCCAGTCCTTCAGCCTTGTGTAACCAAGTGCCCCACTTACCTGGAAGTATTCAATCCTACAACCATTATCCACAACAAATTCTAAGAGTTACCATCATGCCCACTTTACAGAAACTGAGGCACAGAGAAGTGAGGCACTCTGGACTCCTAACTCCAGCTCCAGCCTCAAAGCAGCCCCAAACCTCCTGCTCCCGCCTCTCCTCAAGCACAGCAGCACACTGGCAAGACAAATTGATTTGCTTTATTGCACCTGTGAAATAAAATGAGCTGTCCTGGCTGGGCCTGGCCCTCTGATCTCTGATCTCTGCCCTCCAATCCCAGGGACTACCTCCCTGGAAGGACAGAGTGGTCCAGATCCTCCACGTGCAGGCCAAATCTGGGGAGAGTGGTCAAGGCAAACGGTCAAGGAAGGAAAGAAGGGTGAGGTGGAAGTCCTGCGGCTTGTGGAGGTAGCAGGCATGGCCTGCGTCATGTAGCTTCACCACAGAGTGGTTGGGCAAGTGGCGGAGCTGCTGCAGTGACTCTTGGGCCAGGGCATGGTCCAGCTCCCCATACACAATGAGGGTTGGCGTCTGCAGGGAAAGGTAGGAGGCCATAACCCTGCAGCCTGGCGAGGATCGACCCCCAAAGTATTCCCTTAGGAAGCCTTCCCCAAACAGCCGCTGCTTCCATCCAAGATCAGCAGCCCTGAGGCTCCAAAATGGACCTAAAGGCCTGACTCCCACCTCCCACCATGACACAAGCCAGGGACAGGGTGCTAGGACTTCTGAAGAGTCTTCTAGTACCTTTACCGCCCAGAACTGCTTCTGTGTGTAGTTCTTGGTGTAGGTGGGTGCGATGGGCACGAATCCACGTAGCTGGTGGTGGCCTCGAATCAGGAAGGGCAGGGCATAGTGGCCACTGAGCGAAGGGCTCACCAGTACGACATTCTTCACGTGCAGGTCCTGCAGCACTCGCTGCAGCAGCTCTGCCCGTCCTGCCTCTGTGCTTGCCTCCTTCGAAGGTGCCGAGTTCCCAAAACCTGGGAACAGCAACAGGAGACTAAGGCTGGCTGGGAAGTGCCCAGGGGCTGCTGCCAACCACAGTGGAGAAAGATATGGGGACCAGTGTGACATGCAGTACACAGTATCCCAAACTTTCCAGAAATGATTAGTTACAGAATAGCCTACTAGGAAAAAAATGAAACTTTCATTCATCATATTGGCAAAACCATGTCTATCCAACCTTGTCTATCCCTCCTGTGGCCCCACTGCAGAGCTAACAGCAGCAAGGGTCTTTAGGAATTAGCATGATCCAGAAATCATGATGTAGGGGAGAAAACCAAGTTGCAGAATGATTTGCTCAGGAGGCAAGATGTTCATCAAGTCACAACCCCTGCCACACAGCCCGGCACAGGCACATTGTATCTGGAAATGCCCAGCAGGGGGTCTGGCACCCTTAAACTACCTAATGAGGGAGAGAAGTGTGCACCAGTCCTGAGAGTATTGCTGGGGTTTTTTTGTTTGTATTGTTTAATTTTGTTTTGAAGACAAGAATGATAGAGGATGTAGATCAGAGGCAGAGCGTGTACTTAGCATGCATGAGATCCTAAGTTTGACTCTCCAACACACACACACACACACACACACACACGAAAACGACCCAAAATCAAAACCAAACCAGATGATCATCTGTGTAGTTCAAAACAAAACACTACATAATTTGACAGAAAAAAAATACAGTGAAATTCCTCCTATCATTGCTCACAAGTGAGTCACATTTCTAGTTGCAGGATGACACATTAATTCACAGTGTACTTTTCAAAGCAGAAAATTAAAATTGGCCCCTTCTATGGTGCCATCTTGTGTTGTGACCTGCCACTGCCTGTCTAGACATTGAGGTCTAGATGATCCAGGCCACTTGAGGGCTTCTCTGTCTCTCCAGCTCCCTTTTTGGAAAGGTGCCTCCCTTTTTTATTCGTTTGGTTTTTGGTGCCAGGAATTGAACTCAGGATCTTGTAATTGCCAGGCAGGCAGTTATGCCACTGAACTATATCCTCGGTCCCCTAAGGTGCTCTTTTGTAATGGCTGCATCCTGCCTCCCCGGGAGGGGATGCTCACCTGGAAGGTCAAGGGCAACGGCCCGGTAGCCCCTTCGAGACAGCAGCTGCAATGTGCCCAGCTGCTCCCAGGTGTGGGAGTTAAAGGCCTTTCCATGGAGCAGTACGACCTCCACCCTGTGGGCATACAGGGAACTGTGGGACCAGGGAACCCTTTTTTCCTCCCACGCTTCTCCTACTGCCCTCCCAGGATCTGAGAACCCCGAGTAAGGCTGGGGTTCCTCTATTAGACCCTTGAATCAGCACCTACCTGCGTGGCTGGTGGAGTGGGAGCACCTCGCGGTAAAAGACAGGGGAGCTGCCCTGGGTGAGGCCAGCCAGGACTGTGACATTGGGGTCTCCGCTGAGCCAGGAAGTCTGCTCAGGGGGACCTGGCAGTCCCACATACAATAGCAGCAAGAACAGCAGGCCTATGCCCAGCAGGGCTGCCTGATACCTGCTCATGGAAGTCTGTACCACAGCCTAGAGGACAGGAGAGGAGAGGAAACGAGAGGGAAGAGGCCAGGCTGAAACCTCAGTCTCCTAGACCCTTTTCCCAAACCCTATCTTGTCATCCTTTGCAGAGGAAGAGCTCCAGCCCTTGCCCCTTTCCCTTGCCCTGAACAAAGATCTAGGGGTTTACACCCAACTACTCCATGTGCCAGTCAAAAGCTCAGCTGGCCCATGGTCTAAAGATGTGCATCTGAGATGTCCCTTGGACACACAGCATGCTGAGTGGCCACCAGCATCACTGTCTCAGCTAAATCCACTTCTGTTCTTCAAGACTGTAAGACAGCAGGCTGCATATTCAGCTTACGGGTTCACAAAGAAGACTGGGGAGCATATATGATTCTAGAGCCCTGCAAGGTGAACTCTCTTGCCTAAGTAGCATGTGAAGGATTTAGGACTTGATCCTGGGGCTGGGCTGCTAATCATTAGGCCATATTTGTTTCGGAAGACGAAAAACACAGAAATGGGTAGAAGTGACGGATGAACTGGAGCTTTGCTGGTGGACAGAGTGGTGAGGGCTGCCACAGGAGAAACAGCACAAAGGGAACCCCCACTGAGGACATGGGAAGGGTTCGTTCTCTCACACAGTATGTAACTTACATTTGATGGGAACACTTAATGGGCTACTCTAAGTTGCTTGGAATTGCATGGAGAATGTCTGTGATGGAGAAAATGCTGAGGCCTGAGCTAATGTGGGGAGACAGGGAAGAGCAAAGTTCACCTATAAAGGGAAAGGGCAGCATGGAGGCCAAGAAATGATTCCCCCCAACCTTCGTCTCAAATGACCTGCTTCAAGGAATCCTCCAGTCCAGGACCTTTGCCTGCCCAGAGGACAGGACCCAGAGAGAGTAGATAGCCTGGATTTGAAACTGGACTCTGTCACTTCCTGACTGTGCTGTTTTTTTTTTTTTTTTTTTTTTTGAGACAAGGTCTCGCTATGTAGTTCAAACTGGCCTTGACCTATGTAGCCCATATTGACCTTGAAGTCCCAGGGATCCTCTTGCCTCAACCTCCCACGTGCTGGGATTACATGCATGTACCAGCACGTCCAGCTCCCTCCCAAGTCTTCTGTGTGATGTAAAAAAAAAATACAGTAGCCCTGGAGATGGGGGTGTCTCTGTCATCATTTCCTGGGCTTAGGGTGAGCATGTCTGCTTTATTCTGGAATGTCAGTACACACATCTTTAATCTTTATTTTATTTTGTATCAGGGATCGAACTCATGACCTCACACTTGCCAGGCAGGCACACGTGCTACTGAGTTAAAGCCCTTTATTGAGTGCCATCTGGGTGCCAACTAGAGCTAGGAGTCTTGGACCACAGCCCCTTCTCCATGACATTTTGGGGCAGGTTTCCGGAGGCCATCCCCAGGTTTTAGAGTTAGGCAGTGGTGGGCAGTCACAGCTCCTCTGAAGGTGATAGAAGGCTCAGAGCCAAGTGGAGGAAGATTCTGCTGCTCCCTTCTTCCTAACCATGAATAGTCTAGTTGCACAGGGCAGGAGCCCAGAGAGAGGATCCACACTGCACCTCTCCTTGGGGTTCACCGTAGAGAGGCCTCGGTGACTGCACATCCCCCAGAAGGGCAGAACTTCTGATATTGTCTTGGCATCCCAGGGTTCAGTGGTACTAGGCAATTGTAAAGGTCCAGTAGCAGGTCACTCTAATGCCCCCATTAGGCCATTGTAATAGTGCTGACAATGGCACATTTGTATACAAAGTGCACACAGACATCAGATCTTGCCCATATACTTGCTTTTGCACACATTATTACCATAATGTATACACAGCCTCCTTGCACACACACTGGCCCTTGCAATAACACCCTCAAAGTCATATTCAGGCACACAGACAGATGGACAGACACACACTTTCAAAATCACATGCTAACTCTCAGAAATACTCAAGTATACAGAAATACATACAGCTCTTACGCACATAAGAAACACGAGCACAGAGACATGGACACGCAGAGACCTTCAAAAGTGCACACACAAGTAGATAAAAGTCACACGCACACAGGAACACACAAAATAGACATACAGTGATATAGCATGCAGATAGACCAAGGAACGCATCTCTGGAAATAAGCATGCAGCAGCGCTCATACTCGGACACACGCAGACACACACACGCCTGCCGCGCGTCTGCCCCCTCCGCAGGACTCCGCCGCAGGCAGCCGGATCAGGCTGGCCCGCCGCAGCAGTCTATGGACCTCCCTCCCTGGGGACACTCACCGGGCCGACCGGGATGACAGGGATGGCTACCGAGAGGCAGCTCCGCCCCCGCTCAGGCGGAACCAGCAGCCAAAAAAGCGCAGCGGCCCAATAGCAGTCGCCTCTACCCTTCTGACTGTAGGGTCACTCGGGGGAGGAGCGCGGCGGCGCCTGCGCAGTCAGCATCTACGGCCGGGCCTTCTACCCTAAGAGGAGCTGGGGGCGGTGCCCAAGCGCTGAGGTCCGCCCCGTGCAGATTTTCCGAGTTGTTTTGGTCTGGGGAGCCCTCGGAGAGCTACCTGGATTCTTCTTACTAGGACATCTTTCTTTTGGCTGAGTTTTCTGTCTTCACCGAACAGGGCTCAAGCCACAGAACGGGGCAGCCACAAAGCCCTTCTGGGTAAATGCTACTGTTCCTACGCAGTAGCTCCAGGCCCCCGCCCAACTACTGCCCTGATCCTAAACGCGCGGGCGCACGCACATATGCCCAGATCCTGGGTGGCTGCAGTCTGTCCCAGGCTCGGGGACCCCCTGGGGGGCCAGGCCTGGCCCCGGGATGCTCTGCAGAGCGCCGATTCGCTGCTCACCAACACCCCGAGGAGGCTGGCAGCCTCCCACCCATTCTCCAGGCAGGGAAACAGGCTCTGGGGCACTGAGACAGCGCTCGAGGCCACCTGCTGCACTCGCAGACCCCATGTTCCAGCCTGTCCCGCCTCTACCAGGAGCCACAGGGCCTGGCCAGGCCTGACTGAGGATGGGAACAGAAGAGAGTAGCAGGGGTGCCATTCCGCAGGGAAGTTCCTCCTCAGGGGCGCCAAGACTTTAGCGGGTAGGTCACCCAGGAGACTGAAACCGCGCCCAGGCCGACACTTGAGGTGGGGCGGGGCAAAGGATTTAGGTTAACAGCCACTGTAGCTGTGAGAACAGGAGAGGGTTTAGCTGCGCGGACGACCCGGAGGCAACTGTGGCCAAAAGAGGGCGCCACGGAGCATGGCCCGACCCTTGCCCAGCCCCTATCCCGGCCTCTTCCTAGTTTTCCTACTTGTCCCTGTCCGCCTTCGCTCAGCTCTCGTCTGTCCGACCACGCAGCTCCCCAGGTACCTGTCCTGAGCGCCTGCCCTTTTCTCCCTCTGTCCACTCAGACTCTACCCCAAATCTTCTCATTTCGGCTTCCTTCTGGGCTGCGTCCTCTCCCTGTGCGCCCCCTAGATCGAAAGAGCCTGAACCGTGGTCTGCGGAGAGGACCGAGCGAGCCGCGGCAGCGCCCGCGACTGCAGTCGCTACCGCAAGGTGTACGCGTTGGACCCTCGGGTTGCACGCTGGACACTTCGCGTCCCTTGCTGGAACTCCACAGTCTTTGCCTGCTGGACGTTTAGGTTTCTTCCTCTGGCAAATGGGTTTTGCACCAAAGTTGTTCTCCCTTCAACCTGTGCTAATTGGCGTTGGGCTGAAGGAGGTTGATAAGCCAAGTAGTGAGGTACCGTGTATTTGCTGTTGGTTGAGCACTTACTGTGTGCTAGGCATGGTACCAAGTTTTTACATGCAGGGCCCCATTTAATCCTGTCAACTGCCTATGAGCAAGTACTATCAAATTACTCTATTTGTAGAAAAGCATAATAGTGATAATAATTGTAATGGGAGCCCTCTGTATTGAGTTCTTAAGTACCTGTAGGCACCCTCAGTGTTATTTTTTTTTGCTTGAACTCTTAATTAAATCCTCACTTCTTGGGGGGGGTAGGCTTTATTTCTCCACATTCCAGATCAGGAAGCTGAAGTCCAAGTTTACCCAATTAAGTGGTAGAGAAAGGAGTAACACCTATATCTTCCTGACCCTGAAGTATGTTCTAGAGTCCCGGAAGCACTTCCCTTTTCTTGTTGCTTTCTCTGCCTCCTATATATCTTCTGACCTCTGCCTCCCTTCCTCCCCGCCCAGGCTGTTCTGTGGCTTCTTATATAACTGGCTTTGAACTGCAGGCACCTTAGGACACAGTGGCGACAGGAATGACAAGCGTGGAGCAGCAGGTGGGCACCATCCAGGTGCAAGGCCAGGACCTATTCTTCCGAGAGGCACGGCCTGGCAGTGGGCAGACTGCTCGATTCTCTGTGTTGCTCTTGCATGGCATTAAATTCTCTTCTGAGACCTGGCAAAACCTGGGCACACTGCATAGTCTGGCTCAGGCTGGTTATCGGACTGTGGCCATTGACCTGCCAGGTACTTGGGGGCAAGCTTCTGGGGCAGGGGCTGGTGAGGCCTAGCGGACTCAGAATCTGGGGCTGAAGAATTGGGAAGACCTATCCAGGCTGGGCCCTAAAGTTGATGAGTTCAGTGCACACTACAGGTTCCTTTGAGCTACTCCAGTCTTGATCTAGATGTGGTCTAGACATTGCTGAGCAGCTCTCCACTCTTACCTGGAGATGTCTTACCCTCATGTTTGGGATTGGTCCTAGCGAGAAAGTAATGAGATTACCCTTTACAGGTGTGCAGTTAGCCCCTGACATGGAGTAATGGTGTTTTAACAGAGCTAATCCACAAGCTGTTGGGATTCTGGAGGAGGGAGACTTGTGTCTCCTGATGTCATAGCAGGGCCTGGTGGATGAGTAGCTTTTTATTATCCCACTGCAAAGCCTTGAGATGAGCTTTTTGAGGAGAGGGGAGGGACAGCCCCCAGACTACCTGTCGTATCCTGGACTGCCAGGCTGCCAGCCTTGGTGTCTAGTGTGGAAGGGGAGGCATGACCCATCTAATCCTCTCACAGGCCAAGGCTGGTATGATTTCAGAGCTCAACGGTGGGCCTCCAGCCTGGATAAGATTAGTTCCAGCAATGGGTTCAGCTGAACTTCAGTGCAAAGGTCTGGAGCTAATGCTGTTGTCAAAGGTAGAAACTAACCAGAAGGGGAGGGATGAGCATGGAAGCCGCCCCTTGGTCACTGTCCTCCAGCACAACGCCCTGTGTCAATGCCCAGGTGCCTTTTTAAGCAGTTAGCTTAATTTTTACAATATTCCGATATGGTGGATTCTTTCATTATCCTCTTGTAACAGAAGGGGAAACTCAGTAGCTCAGTGAGACAGGTGAGGAGACTTAGACAAAGTCACACAGACAGTAAATGGAGAACAAGGGCTTGGCCCTACTCAAAGCCTGAGTCTTCAGGACACTTAGTTCTGCAAAAGAAGGTGTGCTTGCCACAGAGATGATAGATCAGACTGCTGTAGGAATAGACAAGGCCTGACGGGTGTTACAGGAACCTGGGCACACAGCTTGACCTAGGAGGGTTTCCTGAAGGAAGGCACCTGGTTTTCCCACTCACTGCCCTTGTCTTGTTTTTCTCACACTTGAATCCCTGCAGGTCTGGGGCGTTCTAAAGAAGTGCCAGCCCCTGCCCCCATCGGGGAGTTGGCCCCTGGCAGTTTCCTGGAATCTGTGGTGGAGGCCTTGCAGCTGGGTCCCCCGGTTGTGATCAGTCCATCATTAAGTGGCATGTACTCCCTGCCCTTCCTCACGGCCCCTGGCTCCCAGCTCCGGGGCTATGTACCTGTGGCCCCCATCTGCACTGACAAGATCAGTGCTGCCGACTATGCTGCTGTGAAGGTACCTCTCCTAGGAAGCCAAGGTGCCCCTGCAGGAACCAGAGTTCATCCCTGAGCCTTCCTCATTTGGGCTAGGTCACCAAGGGGTGGCTTCTGGGAGGTTACCACCATATGGTCTATTTAGCAAATCACTGCCATATTCTGTGCTAAGCTATGTGCTGGGCAGATACAAACCCATGTGTCCATCCAGTGGGCCAGCAGGCCTCTCTTCCTCAGAGTGGCCCCAGACAGAGGCTGATAGTGATGGGAAGAGCTGGAGCTGACCTTCTAGGGGCTGGGGTTGGTGTGGCTGGGCCCTGTTAACCCTGTCCCTCTCTTTCATTTCTCTCAGACTCCAGCTTTGATTGTGTATGGTGACCAGGACCCCATGGGTCACACCAGCTTTGAGCATCTGAAGCAGTTGCCCAACCACCGGGTGCTCGTCCTGAAGGGGGCAAAGCACCCCTGCTACCTGGACAAACCTGAGGAGTGGCACACCGGGCTGCTGGACTTCCTGCAGGGGCTGGCATGAGTCCAGCCCTGCAGATGGAAGGGGTGGCTGCCTGCTTGCCTTAAGATCTGTCTCCCTGCTCAGTGGGCTCTGGCAAACCATGCACTTCTAACAGGTGTGTGTCTGTCTTTTCTGCTTATTTCTCTTGCAGCGATGAGGTAAAATCAAGAGAAAAAACTCAGAAATCAATAGATGTGCTCTGGCAGAGGGTAATCCAGGTGCTATCCTTCCTTCCTGTCCTCTGCTCTGCAGGCCAGCCATCCCCTTTGGCTTCACTACCCCTCTGGGACCACAAATACATACATACATGCCCATACACATACTTACACATTAGAGGCATCTGTGATCGCAGGTACACACACACACACACACACACACACACACACACACACGCTCGCACGCACTCTGGGCTTGCACAGGTACAAGGGGATTTCAAACTGTAGCTCATTGCCTGCGAAGGTGGGGATCTCACCCGCCAACTTCAGGCCAGGCATAGGGTGTGGCCAACTCTAGACTCCACCCATAACCCACTGGTTACTAGATTGTAGCCCACAATTGTCCCCCTCTCCATATGGAAGGGCTGTCCACTGCCTCTGAAACTCCCTTTTTCCTCTGCTTCTGGGATTTTCATCCTTTAGCCCCACCCGCTATTAGGCTTGGGTCTTCTCAGCCAACTTGTTTTCTGCACTGAGGTTTAAGGAGTGGGAAGACAGATTGTGGAGGTCGGTTAAATAAAGCCATGCAATTAGACCTTCATAGACTCTTGCTCTGGCCAGAGCGCCGCCCCTCCCCCCGCCCCTTGGGACTCCCACTGCGGCCCCTCCCCCATCCTGGAGGCACCAGATGGTCCCCCTGCCCTTTGTCCACCAGGCCAGATGGAGGGAAAGGGAGATTGGATTCCCCTCCCCACCCACACACATCCAGGTGCCAAGAGACTCAGCTGTGGGGGGAGGTGGAGGTCAGTGGGACTGGGTTGAGCCGATTACGGGAAGGGGGGGAATACTATTTGATCCCACGGTGGGGGGGAGGGGACTTGGGAACAGTCCAGTTGCCCCCGCCCGGCGCCCTTCTTGCGGCTCTGGCCCAAGAAGAAATCCTGGGGGTATCTTTGGGAGCACCATGGGGTGGGGGTGCACAGGGGCCACATGGCTCTCAGGCCCCTCCTCCATGGAGCTGGTCGGGTAACCTGTTTTGTGTGCACCAGCCGGGTGGCTGCAGGAAACGGGTCTCTGAGGGCGAGGCCTGGCGCGGAGGATGGCGCGGAAGCGAGGAGGGCTGGGCAGGGCGGAGGATCGAAGCCCGAGCGCCCGGGGACCCGGGCCGAGTCCGAAATAGGGGACGGACGCCGGGGGCCCGCGGCGGCGCGAGGCCGGAGGAGCGAGCCGGGCTGGCTGGCGGCGTAAGACCTCGGTGGCTGGCATGGCGCTCCACGCGGACTCCTGCTGGGGCCCGGGAGCTGTATGCAGGGTCGCGGGTTCTCCCGGAAGCGGCCGCCGCTCTGGGCGCACCGCGGCGCGTGGGGCGGGGCGGGGCGCGCGGCTGCGGCACTGGGGCAGCTGGGGCGGACCCGCCGCGCTGTAATCGGATCCGGGGAGGGGGCGGGGAGGGGCCGGGCCTGGCGGGCCGGGGGGTGGGGTGGGGGGGGCGCGGAGCCGGGCTTCGGGCCGGCCGGGCTCCGCGCCTGTCAAACCCCTCATTGTTCGCAGCTGATGTCACTCGCAGTTGTGAGCGGCCGCCTCTCCCGGGGACAATGTGGGACTGAGCGGCCCAGCCGCCGCGCCGCCGTCGCAGGACAGCCCCAGCGAGGTAGGGCGCGGGCCGGGCGGGGCGCGGCGGGCCGCGAAGTTTGGGGGTTCGGCTGGGGGCGGGGAGTCCGCGCCCCGGTACACAGCTTAGAGCCCTAGGAGGCTGTGAGGGACACGTTTCCAGTCCAGTGCCGAGGCCTGCACAGGTGGGGGGCGCTGGTCTGCCAGAGGAGCCCCCGGACCCGGGAGGGGTTTCCTCGACCTCAGTTACCAGCTTTGATGCCCCCATCCCACCCTCTGTTTCCGTTCTTTGAACCTGCTCTTTTCTCACCTTCTGCCCTGGATTTGGGTTCTGCTACCTCTGCTATTCTCCTGCAGCTCTGGGCTGGCACACACCCCTTCCCATTCTCTGCAGTCCCAGGAGGAGCCAGACACACACCTCCAGGCCAAGGGTGTATGGAGACCACAGTTGGGGCACAGAGTGGTCCTTCTTGCCCTTCAGCACCTTGGCTTTCCCTATGTTCTTGGCTGGGATCCTGGGAGGTGGAAAAGGGGCCTCTGCTACTCCAGCCTGACCCTCATGCCTGCCAGTCCAGAAGAGGGAGGTGGCCACCTCCTCACTCTCCTGTCCCAGGCCCGCCATCTTGAGACCTGTGGCACCCAAGGCCCCACCCCACCCAGGACCCAGGAGAGTGGTCTTCAAAGAGATGCAGCCTGGGCCATCTCTTAGCATGTGGGGCTTTGTTTCCCCACCAAGCTCAGGATGCTCACCCTCATGCTGGACTAACAGGAAATGTGTCCTCAGGCTCTCCTTCCTCTACAAAGGGGACCCCAGTCACTCCTTAAGAGCTGAGCTTTGGCTCTGTTTCTTGGGGTCACTCTCATGGATGGTACCTGAGACCCTATTGTTTCCCCAGCTGCAGATCTAATCGTTCTAGGTCCTGGAACCTCCTCAACTTCCAAGGGGCCCCCATCCCAGCCCCCACCCCCAGCCTTCATCAGCATGCAGGCTCAGGCTACCCAAACACAAGGGGATTGTTCTCCTTGCATGCTCAGGGTGGGGGGCTGGGACCAGGCGGCCCACACACCCTGGCAGTCCAGGCCTGAGGAGGCTGGAAGCCCCACCCTGTGTCCCCAGACAGGCTCTGTCCATCTCTCCAGCCCCTTCACTGCCCCCTCTGCAGCCTCCATCAGCACTACCCAGTGACACTGACCTCTTAAAGGAGGACTGAGGCAGGAGCTGTGCTGCACTGGTGGACCTCGGGTCATCCCAGTCTGCCAGTGGTCTCTGCTGTAGTCCTAAGAACAACTCCTTTCACTGGGTCTCAGTTTCGTCTCTTGATTGCTGAGGCTTTGCCAGTTGTGATGGGCTGAACCCTGCCTTTGAAATCTGCCCCACACTCTGAGGCTTTTTCCAACCCCTGTCCTCCTAGGGATACCTGTTTGGCCTCCTAGGGATACCTGTTTGGCCTCCCAGAAGTCTCACACCAACCCCTGTTACTCTCCCCAGCAATATTCCCAGGGAGCCTCTAGATCTGGAAAAACGGGAACAGGGGCTTAGGGTGCTTAGAAAGGAGCTGGGAATCTTGTGTAGGTAGGTCCTGCATCTGCACATGTGGTTAGTCTCTTAGTCCTAGGAGTCTGAGCCTAATAGTGCCTGCAGCCCCTGGCCTGTGAGCCTTCACTCCTCTGTCTCACCCTGAGCTTGGTCTTAGGTCTTCCTGGGAGCAGTCTGGAGAGTGGAAAGACAGGCTCAGAAGTCTCGTTGTGGCTGTATCTTTGGGAGGTACAGAGGCCTAGTGATTACATCTGACCTGAAAGGTTGGGGGAAGATTGTGACAGTGTGTGGAGGATGGGCATTTCAAGCTGGGATCACCAGCCCAGATGTCTGGAGGTACCTGGCCAGGTTTTGGAGCCTGGTGTGTTTGGGGGATGGGATGGAGATGAGACAAGAGAAGCTGGCAGGGGCTGGCTCTTGAAGGGAAGCTGATCCAGTTCATAGAGATCAAGCTTTATTCCTTGGGTACTAGGGAGCTATGGATATTTCTTGAGCTGCAGAGTGAATGTAGCATCTTCAGCAGGGAGAATGGATGCTAGAGACCTTTTCTCAATTTGGGTGAGACAGGGACTTGGGCTACACTATGAGGGTGTGGCCTTTCTCCTGTGTTTCTGTCTAGGCCTGGGCTTGGGCCTAGCTTACTTTGGACTCCCTTGATTATGAAGGCTGTCTAATGATGATGAAGAAACTGTAGCATTTCTGCTGGGAGCTCCTCAGAGCTTCCCTTCCCAGCCTCCCTTCCCTGCTGGGCACTTTGGCTATGAGACATACCTGGATCAAGAAACCGAAGGCTGGAACTTGTAGATCCCAGGCTGCTCTCTTGTAGTCTTCTCCTAAGCCTCTTCCTTCCAAAGTTCAATGTGATGGGTTGTCATAGGAGGCTGAAAACTTAGGCTGGTCCATGGGTCTGAAGATGCTAGGGCAGATCCTGCAGGGCTTGGCTGATTAACCAGGGCTAGCATCCCTGGAATAGGGGATAGGCAAGGGAGAGAAGAGCCCTCAGTGCTGACCTCCCCACCCCTCACCCCTACAGTCCACCCTCTGCCACACCCTGCCTTGCCTGATGCTCAAAGCCATTCCCCAGCATCACTGGGTGTGGCCAGCATGGCTGCTTTTGGAGTGAGGAAAGAAGGACACTGCTAGGTTGGGAGCTGGGAGTGCTGAGGAGGATGAGCCCTCTCCCTAGTCCAGGTGGGTCCATAGGCCTCCACTGGTCCAGACATTCCAGCCAGCAGAATGGAGGGAATCCCCCAAGGGGCGGGCCAGTCTACTTGAGTTGCTTGGCCCCAGGAGCCCTCCCCTCCCCTGGATTGTTCTTACTCCAGAACAAAGCCAGAGTGGACACTTGATCCCTGCCTGTGGGGGGAGCTGGCTAAGCCCCTAGCCCTTTGATTGGACAGCTGTCATGGGAGAGAGACAGCTGGGGGGGGAGGGGCAGGAAGGAGCAGCCGCCATCGCTTACACAGCTGTCATCCCACCCCCGCCCCCACCCTGCGCCCTCCAGCCTAAGTGGCAGGAAGCCAGAGACAGAAGGAGTGGGTACTGGGTCTGGGGAGTGGACCTGGGGAGCATGAGGGACTCCTGAGGTAAAGGGCTGGTCTGAGCTTGGTATGTTCTGCCAGGGAGCCCTGCTGACCAGAGGTGAGCTGGAGGTCAGTGTGGCATGATGTGTGGCTGCCACAAGGGTGGCACAGCAGAGACCCAAGGCCCATCAGCTGGAAAGAACTCCCTAGAGCCCCAGCGAGGGCAGGAGAGCCAGTAATGCCTAATGGGGCTGCTTATTTTTAGGGGCTTAGGAGAATAATTTTGAAACATGAGTTGGGACCCTTTGTTCCCTCCCTGGGACAGGAAAGAATTTGAGGGTCTTTTAGAACAGGAAGGGCACAGAGACCAGCAATCCCCTCCCATCCTCAACCCCCAAATATGTACTAGGTGGGTAAACCAAGGGCCAGGTCAGAGGAGGCCTAGGTCAAGGTCACCCCCTGAATTTGAGGCAGTTAAAGTCTTTACTGCAGACTCAGGTACCCTTTTCATGTGGGAATTCCAGTTCTGGCTGTGTTGCCACCCTGTCTTTCCTGGTGCCACAGAGGTGATGAGACAGTGTGGGAACAATGTAAGGACTCCCACTGATTACTATCTCAAAGGGTCTCTGTACCTCCACAAAATTCTAGAGCTTAAGATTATGACTTTGGACAGACTGATCACCCTTGCCAAACAGAACCCATGTTCACCAGCCAAATGGACACCGCCTTTGAAAAGGTCATCCACCAGGAGGAGGGCTAGCAGACCCCGACAAGGGCAGCCAGGAAGGGGACCAGATGAGGCTAGGGTCAGCCATGAACTAGCAGGTAGGACCCTGCTGTCCGTCCACACCTTTCCTCTCCTTGACCTTGGCTAGGTTATAGACCCTTTCTAGGTATCAGGTTCCCACTGTGTATGGTGAATTCACCTGCTCAGTTACCAGCATGTTTGAGCACCTCTGCTGGCCTGGCTCTGAGCTGAGCCCTCAGGATACTGGGAGAAGCCGGCAGCCTTGGCTCTTGCTTTAAGGGCTCCCAGGCTTGGCTGTCCAGGGAGGCAGAAACTAAGTGTGTCATCACAAGTGCTTTGATGGGGGGAAGTGCAGGCCACCAGGGGAATGTCTAGCAAGGGCAGCCAGCGCCAGAGGTTGGCTAGGATGCCAAAGAGCACAGTCCCTTCATCTCCTGCTGCTTTCCACCCTCCAGAGAGTTTACTGCAGGACTCAAATGAAACGAGGAGCGGGGTTGGCATCCCCATTGTAGGGATGGGGAAGTGGAGACCACATGTGCACTGGTTGCTTAGGCTGTGAGCCCCTTTTCCCTTCCATTCCAAGCCCTGACTAGCAAGGGACATTCAGAAGTGGGCACTGGGTAGAGCTTCATGCCCTTGACCCTCATGTTGGGACAGAATGGGGGATGAGGGAAAAGGTACCCAGAGGCTCCCCTGTGCTCCAAGACCAGTTATACATCCTTGGTTCCCCCCTACTCCCAACCCCTGGGGCAAAAAGAATTTTCAGGGTTAGGGTTTAGCCTTGGCTTGGATTTGGCACCAGCTGGTCACACTCTCTGTCCTCCTTGAGTTCTGGGCTCCCAGTGAGCTCCCCAGCAAAGCTGAGTCTTGGCAGGAGACAACTGCTGAAAAAGGATTTCCAAGCAGGATTAAGGTTCAGGATTAAGTTGGGGCATGAAAAGGGGTCTTGTGGGGAGGGTTAGTGGCTGAGCTAATCCCAGCAGCTAATCTCAGGCTCTACCTTCCTCTAGCAGTTAATGGCCTTGACATTCCTTTGGCCCACTGAATCCTTTTCTTACCCATCACCCAGTCCCAAGGAGACAAAGATGGGACATCCCTTCTTTGTTGTATGGGTGAGGCAATTGAGACCCTGAACGTAGGGTTTGTTTCTGGGTACAGTAGAAAGTGTCCAGGGACTGTGGGCAGCCTAGATGCTTCTCGCCTCCTGTGCCATAGGGATGCAATGAAAACACCCCTGTGCTGACTTCTGAACCCCCCTCTCACCCCCTTCCTAGTGCTGAATGCATCCTGCTCAGCGCTGCCCCGCAAGCAGCCTCTGCTCAGGCAATGGGCCCAGGCTCTGGAGGTGGGGGAAGGCAGGCGCAGGACCTCAGCAGCTTTATTGTTGCCTTCCCTTCAAGACCTCCATGGCTGCTCCAGCTTCCTCTGCAGCTGATTCTCCACCCTTAAAACAGCTGGGCTCTTGTTTGGAGTAATTTTTAAATTTTAACTCTACCTTCAGGGCCCAGTCCACAGGGAGCTTCTCTTTTTCTTTCAAGAGATCAAGGATGAGGCTGTCCTTTCTGGAGTCCTCCTATAGGTCTCCTACTTAATTCTTTGGTTGGTGGATTGATTGATCTTGGGGTTGAACCCCAGACCTTGTGCATGGTAGATAAGAACTTTTCCACTGAGCTTCATCCCAGCTCTTCTCATATATAAGAGGAAGGGAATGACAGGGAAACCTGGTTCCCACTGTGTATGCACTTACTTTTTTAATTGTCTGAATTTGAGGGTGGATAGGAATTGGTATCTCTTTTAGAGATGGGGGAAACTGGGCCTACGGGGTTCAATGACCTGTCCAGGGTTACACAGCTAATGAGACACACACATAAGCACATTGGTCAGCAGGGACACGTGGAACTCAAAATCCATGCTGTCTCCCCTCTCTGAGAGTTTGACTAGCTTCCTCTGGCCAGGCTCCTTATGTAAGGGCAGGGCCAGATGAATTGGGTTCCTCTCTGACCCCTTTCCAGAGCCGGCCAGGCCACAGCGTGGACACACCCCCAGGCCACTGTGGCCCCAGCCCCGCCTGACAGGATGAGCAGCTCAGATGCGGGGCTGGAGGAGGAGCCAGAGCTTAGCATCACCCTCACACTACGGATGCTGATGCATGGGAAGGTGAGTGAGAGGAGCTGAGACACCGGGCCGGTGCCGATTTGCTCTCAGGAGTCCCATCTTTGGTGGACCTCTTCTGGGGTGAGGGAAGGGGCCAGGTCTGGGGCATCGGTACCCATCTGACTCCATTGTCATTTGTTTGCAGGAAGTGGGCAGCATAATTGGGAAGGTAGGTGTCCAGTTGTGGCTGGTGTGTCTCCCTCAGTCCAGGGAAGAAGGTGGTGACTGCTCAGGCTGAGTGATTCTCTGTTTTGCCTCCCACAGAAGGGAGAAACTGTCAAGCGGATCAGGGAGCAGGTGAGGAAGGAGTTTGGGGGAGGAGCCCAAGATACCCAATTGGAGGGAGAGGAGTTACCAGACCACTCTATTTGGGAAGAGCACTGGGTATCTAAGAGGATGGTGGTTTCCAGCTGCGACTGAGGACTGGTGAGTGGGGATTGTGTCCTATTTCCTGGCACTCATTCTGTATCTGCAGAGCAGTGCCCGAATCACCATCTCCGAGGGCTCCTGCCCCGAGCGCATCACCACCATCACTGGTTCCACAGCTGCTGTCTTCCATGCAGTCTCCATGATTGCTTTCAAGCTGGATGAGGTCTGGTGCTGGCAGGCTGGGAGTTCAAAGGGTTCCTGGTCGGAGGGGAGGAGCGGGGTTGTGACTCCAAATAGTGGCTGTGGGGGGAAGGATAGCGTTCTCTTGGAGGAGCGTGGGGAAGGGTACCTGCCAGATTCCTCAGCAGGAAGGTCCTTGGGATGCAGTAGGAGAGTAGTAGAGGCATGTGGCCCACCCACTATCTCCCTGCTCCAGGACCTTTGTGCTGCTCCTGCAAACGGTGGCAGTGTCTCTAGGCCTCCAGTGACTCTGCGCCTTGTCATCCCTGCCAGCCAGTGTGGCTCACTGATTGGGAAGGCCGGCACCAAGATCAAGGAGATCCGAGAGGTAAGGGTAGAGGAGTTCCCCGCCCTCTGGTTCTGGGAGGCTCCCGTGCTTATGGCTGCACATGAGCTCTCGAGAGCTCTAAGCCTAGGGGTCCTTCTGCAGGCTGCTGGAGCAGCCAGAAGTAGCCTCTGTTTTCCATTTGCAGACTACAGGTGCCCAGGTGCAGGTGGCAGGGGACCTGCTCCCCAATTCCACAGAGCGTGCTGTCACTGTGTCCGGGGTGCCTGATGCCATCATCTTGTGTGTGCGCCAGATCTGTGCTGTTATTCTGGAGGTGCTGCCCTGGGGCAGAGAAAGAGGGGGCAGGAGATGGGCCCTGTGGCACCAGGTTGGGTAGGGTGGGGTTGCAGGGATAAATTATGAGCTCCAGAGTATGGGGATGCATTTGTATAGGGGTCCTTCTAGGGGGCTTGAGGCTACTGGGCATTTGGGGCCTGAGAGGGTCCCCAAAGAGCCTCCCCCATTTGTGCCTAACAGTCCCCACCCAAAGGAGCCACTATCCCATACCATCCGAGCCTCTCCCTAGGTACTGTCCTCCTCTCTGCCAACCAGGTAAGCAGACAGCAGGAGGGATGGGAAGCATTATTGGAGAAAGGGGGCAGAGTTGGAGCTGGGGATAAAAGAAGAAATTATGGAGAAGGGGAGGTGTAACCCTGGTCAACCTGCCCTAACCTGTCAGTAACAGCCTCTTCACCTATTTTGTTCCCTACAGGGCTTCTCTGTTCAGGGTCAGTATGGAGCTGTGACCCCTGCTGAGGTGAGTGAGCCACAGCCAAAGACCCTCTCTTTCTTTTTTTTTTATCGGTACCAGGGATTGAACTCACGACCACGTGCTTGCAAGGCAGGCACTTATGCTGCTGAGCTAAATCCCCAGCCCCGACACTCTCTTTCTGAGCTAAGCCTCTTCTAACCTCTGACCTCTGACCCCTCTTTGGCATAGGTCACCAAGCTCCAGCAGCTCTCGGGCCATGCAGTCCCTTTTGCCTCACCCAGCGTGGTGCCAGGTAAGCAGCTCCTGCAGGAGGAGACGGGCAGACCCAAGAGGCGGGGCAGCACCCTTTGATGGATATGGGGTTCAGAGAGGCCCATAACACACTCAGTTCCTCTTCTCCGCCTTAGGACTCGATCCCGCTGCACAAACCAGCTCCCAGGAGTTTTTGGTTCCCAATGATGTGAGCAGGGGATATGGTGGCTGGAGAGTGGTGGGGGAGATGAGGTTCTAGGCCATGCCCAAGGTCAATTTCTGCCTTTTCCCTAGCTGATTGGCTGCGTAATCGGGCGCCAGGGCAGCAAGATCAGTGAGATCCGGCAGATGTCAGGGGCACATATCAAGATCGGGAACCAAGCGGAGGGTGCTGGTGAGCGGCACATAACCATCACTGGCTCGCCAGTCTCCATCGCCCTGGCCCAGTACCTCATCACTGCCTGGTGAGCATGGGGTGGACAATGGGGGATCCCAGGTGGGGAGGGGAAAACTGACCTCCTTTCTCTCTGGACTGGTCTTCTGCCTCCCAGAACTCTCACGTCTCCATGCTATTCTACCCAAGTACCCCTCGTTACTGCATCCTCACGTTCTCTTTCCCCATTGCTGTCTCTGTCCCCTGGGTCTTTGCCCACAGCCCCAATTTTCCTCTTATCCCATGCTAGATCTGGTTATCATCTCTCCTTTCTCCTCACATTTCTACTTTTCCCACCTTCCCCCAAGCACACCTATCCTACCACTGCTCTCAGTGCTTCTCTTCTGTCTTTGGCTAATCTCAACCTGTTTATCTTCCCTCATTGCTCCCATCTCACCCCTGCTCTCCCCTTCATCTCCCCTCTATATCCCTCTCTCCAGTCTAGAGACGGCCAAGTCTACCTCTGGGGGGACGCCCGGCTCGGCCCCCGCAGACCTGCCTGCCCCCTTCTCGCCGCCCCTGACGGCCCTGCCCACGGCTCCCCCAGGCCTGCTGGGCACACCCTATGCCATCTCCCTCTCCAACTTCATCGGCCTCAAGCCTGTGCCCTTCTTGGCTCTACCACCTGCTTCCCCAGGGCCACCACCGGGCTTGGCGGCCTACACTGCCAAGATGGCAGCGGCCAATGGGAGCAAGAAAGCTGAGCGGCAGAAATTCTCCCCCTACTGAGGCCAGCTGAGGCACAGGCGGGGGCAGGCAGAACCTCCGGCAAGGTCTGCCTCCACATCCTACCTGTCCAAGGAAACTCCACCCTGGGGTCCCAAATGCAGCCGCTAACGCCAGACGCATGGATACACCCCCTACCCTGCCCGTCTTTGGAGTTCCTACTCTTGGAGAAGGGGCAGTTTTTGGCCCAGGGTTGTGGGAGCTGTGGCAGCCCTTGGCCAGAGGACCCTATCTTCAGCTCTAGGAGCAGCCAGGGGTCTCCCTAGTGCCCCACCATGGGGGGAACCATGTATTCTCCATCCCTTAGGGCTCTCTACCTACTGCCCCCAGTGGGAATCAAGGAGGGCCGGGGCCAAGCTTCTCTCCAACTCCCTGCAGATTCCTGCTGCTTCCATGGGTAATACTTTTTGACTGGAATGGACTGGCTGGGCTTGTCAGGGGCAACCCAAAGAGGGGGCTCTGCTGGGTAGCTGAGGGAGTGGCTTGGGGGGCAGGGGCCCAAGCAGCAGACACTCTGTACAGTTTTTTCAATCCCTGTTTTTGAATAAATATTCTCAGCGACCAGAAAAGTGTGAAATAGTGGTGTTGGGGGTAGTAAAACCTGCAGAAAGTGGGTGCAGCAGAAGCCCCAGAGAACCTCCATCTCTGGCTTGGGCTCTAGCCCTCTCCACACACCATTTCTCAGGTTTCAGGGCCTTTTGGGGTTGTCCAGCCTCCTGCTTCTAGCATTAGGAAGAGCTAGTTGTCTTCCGAACACAGAAGCAGATAGAAGAGTTTCAGTAGCTTTTTCCAGCGTCTCTCTGATTCAGATGTCGGGGAAGTCCTTCTGAGGGTTTCTCCCCTGGTTCCTCCTACTGTGGCTGTAACCAGACCCTTCCCTGCTTGGCCCATCCCTGGGGACTTGGGCACCATCCATGAGTTTAACAGCGTGTGCCAGAGGGACTCTCAGAGATGATCCAGGGTACAGAAGGGGAAACTGAGGTCTCAGGAGAGTAGGTTGTGCGCAAGGCTGTACCATGTGGCCCAGAACCCTGAGTTCTGGAGAAGTCTCTGGACCTTGCCAGACTGCAGACAAACTGTCTCCCGTTTCAGAGCCAAAAGTCCAGGCTGGGCACCTGCTGCTGCCTGTGCAGGAGGCTGGATGGGTTTTCTTTGATGGCACCCTCTTTCTTCAGTCAGGAGAGGGAGCTCTTAAGTGGTTTCTGGCAGGCTAAGGCTCGGTCCTCCTGCCAGTCCACCGGTCTGCTGGCGTGCCTCGGAAGGGCCCAGGGCAGGGCCTTCTGGGGGTCCCTTGAGGCGCTGCAGGAGTGCTCGAGGGTGCCAGGCTGTCGGGAACCGAGGTAGAGCACGGCGGGTGAGGCGGCCCAACGCCAAACGCACAGGGCGTTGCAGCAAACCATACAGGAAGGGGTGAGCCGCAAAGGCTGAGTAGGCCACCCAGGTGACAGCCGCCTCGGCCTCTGCTGCCTGCGCGGCTGGTGCCAGGCACGCACAGCCATAGGGCAGCCAGCAGGCTGCAAATTGGCCCACGGCCAGAGCTGGGGCCAGGGCTGCCTTGCCCCCAGGCAGGCGAGGCCGGAGGGTAGGCAAGAAGGAGAGTCGGCTGTCCAGAGAGTCCGAGCGCAGGCGGGTACCACGCACAGGCAGCGGGGGACGCAGGGCGGCACGGCGCGCCACGAGGAAGATGCTGCCATAGGCGCCAAGCAGCAGGAGCGCGGGCAGCGCGAAGGCCAGCAGCGCCCAGAGCGGCCTGAAGGGTCCGAGGCCCCCAACCAGGACCGAGCAGCGCGCCGGGGCTGGTGGCGGTGCGGGTGGCGGCCCAAGCAAGGACAGCGCACCCAGAAGCCCAGCAGCGGCCCACACGGCAGTGAGCACGAGCCCGGGCGCCGGCCGCCCGCCTGGGCGCAGCGGGTGTGCGATGAGGCGGTAGCGCGCCAGGCCTAGCGCGGCCACGCCGAGCGTGCACGCGGGCAGCAGCGCCGCGGAGAGGAAGCGTGCAGCTCTGCACGGCGCGGGTCCCAGGCGCACGCGGCCCAGCCCCGGAGGGGGCGCGGCCAGCAAGCCCAATGGCATGATGGAGGCGGCTGCCAGCAGGTCCACGACGCACAGGTGCACCAGATAGAGCGCGTCCTGCAGGCCAGGCGTGCGTAGCACCACGACCAGCAGTGCCCCGTTGCCCAGTAGGGCCCCCACCTCCACGAGAACTGCCAGGATCAAGCCCACCGAGCCTGCGAGTTCTGCAGCGATCTGCCCTGTGGTGTTGGCCATTGGAGCGCTCAGGCTTCACCTGTGCTGGTATGCAGAGAGCCGATGGGATCCTTCAGCGCCAGGGTTCTCATTACCTGACCCTTGTTCCTCTGGTCCCTCACCTCATAGGCTGCCCGGAAGGGGGCTCCGATGCCCGGGCTGCCATTCTTTTGGGAGTTTGGTGGGCGCCTTGGAGAGTGCAAGTCTGAGCCTGCGGGCTCTCTCTCCTTGCCCCAGATCAGCCATTCAGCCTCTGCCGGAGATGGTACTGGCTGTTACTCTGATGTTGCTCTTTGGAGACACATGGAACTGGCAAGGGAGGGGCAGGGCCTGGCGCCAGCCCCCTGGGTCCTAGCAGCTGCCAGCTGGAGGCTGGAGGCGCTGCTGCGGAAGTGCTAGGGGGTGGGGGTAGGGTGGGGGAATGAGGGGTGGTAGGGTGGTGAGCAGAGCAGGCGCCAGCCTAGAGATGGGGAATTAGTGTCCCTTTAGAGCCAGCCAGACCCTGTCATGCCTTTCCTAGGGTGGGAAATATGTGCACAGGGAGTGGTCAGTTACCCCAAACTGGTTAAAATTGCTGGAGTGGGTCGGATGTGGTGGCCCATGCCTGTATTCCCAGCACTTGGGAAGCTGAGACAGGAGGATCACTGTGAGTTTGAGGCCAGCTGTGGCTACATAGTGAGTTTTAGGTCAGCCTGAACTGCTTAGTGAGACTCTGCCTCAAAAAAACCCCAAAATCCAAAACAAAACAAAACAAAAATCTGGAGCGGGAAGACCCTTAGGTATGCTCTGAACCTCAAGAGTGGCTCTCCTGGAAGGAAAATCCCAGGGCACAGCACACAGTAGGTGCTTGGCTAATATTAAAACGGCACAGGGTATTGCATGACAGTGAGGAATAGCAGATCTTAGCAGACAACTTGCTGGTTGTTTTTACTGCTAACAAGCCCCTTTTTGGGAAAAGCACCCTGAATTTTCTTTAGGGAACCACCCTTCCCCAGTTCTCAGGACTTGCAATTTCAGTGAGCAAGATCTCCACCCTCTGTTTTCCCCAGTAGACCCAAAAGTCAGTCCTGGCCAATCAGTGCGTGGCACCTCAAGGTGGTTGGCTCAGGGAAGAGCTGTGTAGCTCCAGTGTGGCACCCAGTCTCATGGCAAAACCCCATCGGTATTCTGGTGTTTTGCATATGCATCTGAAGCTCTTCTTCCTTGAACCCCAGGACTGAATCTTCAGCTGCCTCTCTAATGTCTCCCCCAGGACTCTGACCTAATGGGCACTTCAGACTTCCTGTTCTAAAACTGAACCATGACTCTTGATCCTCTTTAACCTGCTCCTCCTAGAATCTTTTTATCTTAGCAAACTTCTCAGGATAAATCTCTCCCTTTCCATTACATCCAACCCACCAAGATATTCAAAATCCAGTGATTTCTCACCTCCAGCCTCAATACTCTGGCCTCTGCCACCACCATGTCTTACCTGGACCCTTGCAGCACCCTTCTAACTGATGATCTGGCCTCTGCTCCTGCATCTTATGGTGGCCATCTGCTTGTTTGCCCTCAGATCTGTTCCCTGCCCCTTGCTCCCCTGGCCCCTCACCTCATAGGCTACTGAGGAAGGGGCTCCAATCCCTGGGCTGCCCTCCTTTGTGCTTGCGTTTTATGCTGGGCATTTGTACTCCCAGCATTCCTCCATAAGAACTGTACTTGCCTGACTTCTTTGTGAGTGTGCACGGAGTGGACATAACAAACAGAAGACTGGAGAATGGGAGGAGGAAGTATCATGTTCCACCTGGGACTCTAAGCACTGTCCTGCCCCCCAATCCTGGCTAGCTTCAGACAGCCTCCTGTGGGTCTGGTTCCTGCAAGGTGATCCTGGCAGGAGCACTCATCAGAACAGTGTTTCCTGCCATTAACTTTCTACCCTTTACGGTAGCGGTGCTTCCCGCTGTTACTCATCATCCGAATGCTTCATCATCTGTTGGTGCTTCCTCTGTACCAGAGTCCCCTTGTCTAGATACCTTGGGTAATTTGTTTCAGTGGCTGGATCTTGACTGACACACACCCTCCTGTCTCCTTTTGACCCAGCAGCTGAAGTGGGTCATTCTCAAATCAGGTGCAGTCATGACTGCTCCCATCCCTCCCAGAGCTCCCCACCATCTGTGGAATCTCAGCTCCTCTGTGCTGTGGGGTGGCCTCTGTTATCTGCCTTCTCCCCACATCTCTGCCTGCCCCCTCTTTTCCACCACACACCCAGCCATGGCAATTATCTTCTTGTTCTTCTCACCTGTTATATAGCACTTTTTACCACTGGATCTTTGCACTCATTCTTTCCTCTGGAGAGACCTTTGCTGACCACCTTCAACATTATTCCATCTTCCTATCACTTTTTTCTTTCTGGCACTTTCCTTACCTGATACTACATTTCATACTTAAGCACATATTGATGGTGAGCCTGTTTTACTAGAATGTAGGAGTAGGGACCTCGGCTGAGTCTTCCTCAAGCATGTGTCCCCCAAATCAAGCGCAGGCACATGGCCAGCGTCACTGCAGATCCAGATGGTAGAGATCAGCCACAGACTGCCTGGTTTGACTTTTTGTGCTGGAATTTTGCAGGCCCTCATCCAATTTTCCATTATTCAGATGAGAGGGCTAAAACTCACAGAGTGGAGGAATATGGCCCAGAACACATACTGGAGCCCTGAGCACCTGTCTCCTAGAGCTCTGTCCTCGTGGTGTCCTGTCCTGTTCTCAGTCACACTTGGAATGTGGCCACTTGCTTAGGGGAAGTGAGGCGGCAAGTTTTGAGGTTGTGGATTAGAGGAAGAGGGGAGCTCCTGCTTCTGCTTCTTCCAACCTGGTCAGGCTTGCAGGCCTGAGGAGAGCTCAGCTGGGCTAGCTGGGAGCAAGGAGTGAGGAAGCAGGATTGGGGAAGGCAAGAACTGGAGGCTATGGTGGCAGCAGAGTGCCGCTACCTCCAAAACCTCTAAAATGAATTCAAAATTCAACCCAAGCCTGGGCAATTTAGCTAGACCCTGTCTCAAAATAAAAAATAAAAAAGAGCTGGGGATGCAGCTCAGGGTGAAGGCCTGGCTTCAATCCTCAGCACTAGGGGTAAAAAAAAAAAAAAAAAATAGGAGAAATAAGCCAGAAACAAATGACATGGGAGTCGAGAGGACTAGGAGGATTCTCCTGAGTGCACTCTGTCGTCTGCACCCATAAGAGCTGTGCTATATTTTATGGATTGAGATTCATAAATTAACAAGGATGAAGAACACTTTTAAAAAGTGAATATAAATAGAAACAAATGAAGCCAATGATATGGGTATAGGAATTCCGAACCAATTTTTGTGTGGGATAAGGCAAGTGGCAAATATATTGATATTGGTATTGATGGGGACCCAGGTGCTTACTGTTTATGAAGTAAGGAAATACGGCATTGGGGAAGAATGGAAGCTTCCGTGGTGCTTGATTGGAATTGGAGAAATAGATATAGATAGACATTCATTTATTGTTTAGCTACATATGCCTCTTCCAAGCCCCAGGATTGGATTCTCTGGGGAACCAAAGCTCCTTGGAAATGGCTGATTCCAGGTTGTACAAGATGAACCTGGAATATCCTTGGTGGCAGCAGAGTGCTGCCAGAAAGTAAGGAGATACAAAAAAAAAAAAAAAAAGAGACACACAAAGGGACCTTTTGCTGGCCAAGTCTGAGACAATCTGAAAATCAAAATAGGTAATGACCTGCCATAGATTATAACCCACTGGATGAAATAAAAGTCTATATTTAGTAATAATAAAATATATAAATATACAGATTCTGCATAGACAAAAGAAATGATAGAGCTCAGTAGCTACCATTTACCACCATCTTAGCAAAACTCATTCAGGTGATTTGTTTCAGGTAAATATTAATGAATGTTAAAGCTTGTGGGTGAAAGATGATGAGGAATGAGAAATTTACAGTTCACAACATGGTCCTGCAGGTTACTGGCTAATTACAAAGGGGAAAAATGGTAGATTTATGTTGGAGAAATCTGCCAGACATCACTTCAATGAAAGGGTCAAATTTAATTAATATCTCCAGGAATGGGCCATGTCTCTCCCGATATAACACACCCAGGGCGCATCATCCATGTGCCCAGACATGGAAAGCCTGAATCTGATCAGGACAAAACAGCAAATAAGCTGAAATTGAGAGATATTATATAAAGCAACTTGCCGGTACTCTTGTAAAATGTGAGGAATATGACTGGGCGTGATGGTGCGTGCCTCCTAGCTACTTGGGAAGCCGAGGCAGGAGTTAGCAAGTTCAAGGCCAGCTTGGGCAACTTACTGAGAATCTGTCTCAAAGTAAAATTAAAAAAAAAATAGATGGGGCATGTGGAGGTAGTTCAGTGCTTCTTGGGTTCAATCCCCCAATTAAAAAAAAAAGCCCCAAATGTCAAAGTTATTAAATCTGTGAGGAGCATTTTTAGATTACAGAGGAGATTACAGAGGAGTCACAATAGCTAAATGCAGTGGGTGACCCTAGATGGGGTCCTGCCTGTGGGCAGGGTTTCGTGGTATGTTAGCTTTTTTACTACTAGGATAAAACATTTGACACACACAATGTGAAGGAGGAAAGGTTTGTTCTGACTCCTGATTTCAGTTCCTGGTCAGTTGGCTCTCAGCCACAAATGTCATGGCAGAAGGGCCTGGCAGAGCAGGGTTGCTCAGCTCATGGCAGCAGAAAGCAGACAGCAGAGGAAGAAGCAGGGAGGATGGAGCAGACTGCATGCACTCTTCAAAGACCCCCCCCACACACACACTTCCTCCAGGAAGGCCAGACTGCCGACCGCTCATCTGTGAACTCCTCAGCGGATTATTCCCTTGATGAGGTTAGTCCCGCATTATCCCATCACCTTCTAAAGCCCTAGTTCTGAACATAAAAGCCTTCTGGGGCACACCTTTTAAATCTAAACCATAACCCATGGGGTGATAACTGGCATTCCTTTCCTGATGGCAGACCTGTGCCTACTGATAGCTGCTTATTTATTTTCTGAGACAGGGTCTGGTAGTTCAGGTTGGCCTTGAACTCATTATGTAGCCCAGGCTGACCTTGAACTCATGGATCCTCCTGCTTCAGCCTCCTAGGTGCTAGTATTACAAGTGTGTGCCACCACGCTTGGCTCTTGTTTGTAACATCCAGATGCAGGGTGTACAGGGATATTTATCACCCAGATATGATTCTCCTGGCAGTGGTAGGTAGAGAATTGCCAGGAGGATCCTCAAATGACAAACAGCTGTGTTGACAGAGTCTTCTTTTGAGCCTTGATTATTAGCACAGGGTGTTACAGTGATGGCCCTGGGTGTGTGTGTTGGGGGCTGGGGGAGCATGTGCATACATGTGGTCCTTATCAGCCCATGTAAGTGTCTGCATCATGGAGTGGGGCTGGAGTGGCCATGAGCTGGGACTCCAGCATGGAGGAAGGCCAGGCCTGGAGTAGCCATGGTGCGGACCAGTGGGGGTTCACACCTAATAACCCTACCTGATCCCTGTTTTGGGCTAGGATAGACAGCCCTGGTGAAGTGTGAGCCAATCCACTGGTTTTTTTTTTTTTTTTTTTTTTTTGGTAGCGGGGATCAAACTTATGACACTGCACTTACCAGGCAAACACTTACGCCCCTAAGCTAAATCCCCAGCTACCCAATCAGCTGTTAGCTATGCCCTCCCACCACAGAGCCGTGAGGAGCCGCTGATTTGATCCCAGTAGAGAGTCCCCACCGTGCTATCACATCAGGAGGCAAAGCTGTGGCTCAGAGCCTCGCCAGGGCTAATGGGGGCTGGAGAAAAAAGTGATCACGCTCTGAGGCCCAGGAGGACCTAAGAGGAAAAAGTGACCAGACCCATAACTTACTACTCCGGAGGAAATGGAAGCCCCCTTAGATGTCTGCGCTTATGCTCACTGCAGCGCTACTCAGCAGCCACAAAATGGGATCAACAGAAGTGCTCATCAACGTTGAATGGGTAAAGAAAATGCGGCATGCGTTCCTGACGGAGTACTAACTAGGCAGCCCCTTAGGAAATCCTGTCCTTTACAACAGCAAGCATAAACCCGGAGGATAGGATGCTAAGAGAAACAAGCCAGGCACAGAAAGACAAATACCAAGGCATGTTACTTGTATGTGGGACCTAAAAATGTTGAATTCAGAAGAAAAGCATGGCATTAGTTTCTAGGGGCTAGTGGGAGGGGGCTTAAGAAAATGTGGGTCAGAGGATTCCAAGTGCAGTTAGGCGGAATAAATTGAAGAAATCTATCGTAGGACATGGTAACTATAGGTAATGCTAATTGTCTTAGTCACCTTCTCATCGCTGAGACTCATTAGCTGACACCCACAATGTAAAAGAGGTTTATTTTGCCATGGTCCGCCGCCTCAAGGCAGGTAACAGAATGGCACAGGGGCTCAGGACAGGCGCTTTTGTCATGGTGTCCAGGAAGCAGATCTGCAAGGAGGTACATGGGTCCGGTCCTGCCCTGGGGGCTGCCTCTTCTGACCAGAGCCGACCTTCTAACTGCAACAGTAAGTCAGCCATGGCGCCCCAATCCAGTCACAGCCCACAGCCCTGCCTGAGGTGCCTGCGGCCCTTGTAGGTCACCTAGCTGTGAACCCTAAGAGTGTACAAGGATTCGCTGCTTAACAACGGGAGGTATCTCAGAAACGGGTGACCCTGTCATGGCGTGGATATCACGGAGTGTGTCACAAACAAAGATGGTGATGAGGTGATAGGATCTTACAGATTTATTATCATATATATGGTCCACTGTTGATCAAAATGTTAACTGGAGCATGATTATATATATATATATATATATATATATATATATATATATATATATTTTTTTTTTGGATGCAGGTTTCACCCTGTTGCTCAGGATGGCCTTCACTCCTGGGCCCAACTGACCTCCTTCCCTATCTCCTGAATACTGGGATTACAGGCACATATTAGTATACCAGCCATAGATGTACTTTTGGAAAAAAAAAAAAAAAAAGGAGTGGTGATACAAGGTGACAGAGGCGGTGAGGATGACGGATGATCCTGGTCCAGGCCTGAGCGGGCCGCAGCTCAGAGGAGAACCTCCAGCAGGTAGCGCAGGCGACACCGGTTCTCCTGATAGATGACGTACACTCTGGGAGAAGGGGGAGCTGCTGAATTTTGGGCATGGAATGGGCCGGCCCTGGGGCACCACCACTTTCTGGCCATCCAGCTCCAGTTCAGTGTCCTGGGAAGGATCTGCAAGACACAGCAAGGGCCATGGGTGGCACAGGGTCCCTGGTCTCTGGCCTTTTCAGTCTGCCCTGGCCCCACATCTCCTCTTCTGCCACAGGGAAGGCCTGCACTTTTCCGCCTTGCCATCCCTGCCACCTTGCAGGGCCAGACCTTCTGACTGAACATCCTCCCCGGGACTCCTACCATGTCAGTTCCCAGCCAATGACACCACTTTTTAGCCCGCTTAGATGACCAAGAGTGTTGCACTGGATTAGGGGATGTTTGATTGATGACGGGAGGAAAGACTGCAGTGAAAAGCCTGCGCTTCTGTGCCTCTCCAGTCCCTTCTTTGCTTGACTCCTCCCTGAAAATGCCCCAGTCCCCTACTTCAGTGTTGCCCCCATCCTCAGACCCATGCAGCTTCCCAGGCTCACCAGGCTCTGTGCATCCTCGGGCAATGACACTGTCGAAGCCGAGGGGTGGGCGCGTAAAGCTGGGGTCATCCATGGTGATGTAGTGCTCTTTGCCCAGGGCCACCTCGCTGAGGAACATGTAGCCCACCTGGTGGTTCCCACAGTGCATGGCAGTAACTGGAGGACACAGGAAGTCTCAGGAGGGCAGCGCAGACCTCTGCCTGATGTGTGTGTGTGCATGTGTGCAAGCATACGTGTGTGTGTGTATGTGTGTGTGTGTGTGTGTCTGAGACGATGGCAATGCTATCTGTGCTGGCTTTGCTGCCTGGCTTGGAAAATCGCCCACTGTGGTCCCAACGACCTCCCCACCTCTGTGCTCTGCACCCTCTGCCACCCTCATCGAGTCAGCAGACCCAAGGAGAGGGCCTGCTGCGTCTGCTACTGGTGTCCTTCAGGGCCATCCCTGGGACCACCCTTAGGCCCTCCTAGCCTCTCTTTCTTAGGCTCCTCTGCCCCATTCTGGTCTTAGGTGACCTTCCAACCTCAGCCTGATCTGTCCTTGGAGGAATTCGTGGGTTGTGTTCTTTTACACATGTGGGTGGTGGTGGCCTCTGATGATGTGGTCAGCCTAAGCTGGGAGGCCTGAGCTGGGGAGGTCGCTTCAGTTGGGCTATAATTTGGGAGTCCCTGGAGACACCTCTGACACACTCCTACATGCTGCCCACTGTCCTCCCACATTCCTGTCACGGATTCTCTCCCTTCCTACTCGTTGGCCACAGGATTCAGTAAGAGCCTGGCTTCCCTGCGCTTTCCAGCCTCAGTCACCTTATCCAAAGCTGCAGCCACTGGGATCCTGCTAGGGCTGTTTCCAGCTGGTCTCCATTAGCACCTTGGGAAGGCTCCCTCAACAGTCCCAGTCCCCGATCCTAGCCCTGCCAGACACTGCTGTGAGTTTCAGCAGCAGGACCTGCTTAGAAGGCTTGGCTGCCACAACCCCTGGCCTCTCTGCCCTTCAAGCTCACTCTTTCACCCCTTGTCGGTGTGGTGATGTCCTCATCCTCTGAGGCCCTCAAGCTGATGCTGATGCGTGCTCCCTGAGCACTCTGGCCGCAGCTCTTTAAAGTTTCCTTCCTTGGCTCCACCAGGAGTTTCCAGAGGGGAAGACTAGCCCACGCTAACTTGGCACCTCTCACTCTGCCCAGGGCTCAGCCCAGAGGGTGCCTCACCAGACTTGCTGTTCTCTGAGGTGAAGTAGATGCCCTTGCCAAAACGACCACCAGAATGTGGCATGATGCAGAGCCCACTGGTGAGGATGGCAGCCACGACAGCCACGTTGGTGCCATGCCACAGCAGCTTCCGATTCCCCAGCTTGGAATGGGCCTGGAACCTGTCTCCCTGAGCAGGAGAGGGGCAGGGAATGGGAGATGCAGGTGCGAAACTGGCATGACCAACGCTGAGTGCCCCTCTGGCCACTCATACCTTCAGGCCAGAGAAACTGGTCAGAGTGGCTAAGCCAGTTGACCAAGGCACTGATAAGCCAAGGTTCTTCCCCTGAGGGCCAGGGTGGCGATAAGGGAGGGGCTGAGCAATCTCCCTTACCTCGCCTTCCCGGTTCACTTTCCAAACATGCTGCAGAGCCGGGCGTCTGGACATGCTGCTCGTCTGTTCTAAGTATATCTGTATCACCTAAGGGAGAGCAGAAGCTGGGGACTCGTGGACTCATCTCCTCAGGTCCCCCTAGTCCCACAGCTCTCCTTTTACTCTGCAGGCACAGGGGGAGAAGGGGAAGGGCCAGGAGTCGTCCCAACCTCTCGGAGCTGGAGGGAAGCGGGCTGGCACTGTGCAGGCCCTAGCCCACCTTGTACTCAGGTGCCTCAGAATCCAGCAGCTGAAGCTGGCACTTGAAGAGCTGGTAGTCTTGGTCCACTGTCTCCTCTGTTCCACAGGCCGCCTGCAGGGTCTGGGCCAGCTCAATGTCCTCCAGCACCTAGGATAACAGGCACTGGCAGCTTGTCTCTCCTGGACTCTGGCCACCCGCTCCTTCCGCACAGGACTGATCCCACTGCCATCCCACCTGTTGTTCACCAGTATAACAACCCCACCCACCCCTTAGCCTGCCCAATGCAGCCCATCCCTCTGGGGCTTCTTGGCCACCTGTCCCTCGCATTCCTTGCCCACTCAGTTTGGCGGCTTGCTGACAGCCCGCCCCCTGCTGGCCTCACCAGGAGCATGTCCTTCTTAGCCTGCAAATGCTCGGGGGTGTTGATGGTTGGGGGCCGGTCGCTGCCAAAGCTGTGTGGGATGACGGTGTAAAAGTGGGAGGACAGCTCCTCCAGGCTTGGGCTGCCCTTTGCAGGGGCTTTCAGAGCCTCCTCCAGCGCCTTCAAGGCCTCAAAACCCCGTGCGTCACTTAACTTCCCCAGAGGCATCTTCTTCACATCTGGGAGGATGGGAGAATGGGGACTCAGCCACGCAGCCCTGCCACCCTGGGCCCTGCCACCCTGCCAGGCTCTTCCCCTTACCTAGGTTCATGAGGGTCATGGTGTTCTTGAACATCTCCTTGCTGAAGATATTGGAGATGAGCTTCTGGGTGGCGGGGTCCAGAGAGCAGGGCTCTTCCTGCTTAACCACAGTCCCTGCTGGGCCTCTGACTACCTGGGGAAAGAGGGCCATGTGGGCCGGATTAGCTGGGCAGGGCACCAGCACTTGGGGCAGAGCATGGTCCCAGACAGAGATAAGCCAGACTGAGGCCAACGAGGGTGGCCGCAGGGGTCACATAGCTGGGCAGTGGCAGAGCCTCATCTGCTGGGTCTCTTCAACAGCAGGCCCCTCCCTCAGCCCAGGCGCCCCCACCCACAGGCTCGTAACCCTCACCATGGCCTCCTGGCCCTCAGCGGTGTCTCTTTGCACTTCAATAAGTGTGTACTTGCTGGACTGGGGCACAAAATGGTCCCGCTCTGCCCATTTGTTCTTGGTCTTCTCATGAAACTTCTTCTCGAAGTCCTTCTTTGCATCTTCCAGGCAGGGGAAGCGCTTCATCTTTGACTGGCCTGTCTCTCCCTGCAAGTAACAGCCATCAGGGCTGCACCCACCATAAATATTTGCTGGTCTCTGTGCTGGGGCAGGCCTTGTGGCCAGTCCCCCTGCATAGTTGGAGGTGCAGGGGGGCAGTTAGCAGCTGTGGCTTTTGGGGACCCTGGGGAATACTGCTGAGCAGCAGGAGACGGGGAGGCAGCACAGGGGCTGGAATGCTTACCACGCGGCCCCAGCGGTTCCAGCAGAAGTGGCTGCCATCTTCCAGCAGCTGGATGACATAGAACCTGTTATTGTTGTCCTTGATATTGGTCTGGTTCAGGGTGCAGTCATAATCCTCGTGTACCTGGGCAGGAGCCAGGGGGAAGTGGGGGGCAGGCTGCAGTTTCCTGGATGCCTGGCTGCACACTAAGTGGGGCCTGGTGGACACAGGAATCTGACACCTCTGGGGCATCAAAGGGACCCTGTCCTGGAGCTGTGGGGTCACACTTCTGCCCTAGAGGATGCAGTCTAAGGGGCTCAGGGAAGATGGGGCTGTGTCCTGGGGTGTGGCTCTGAGGACATGACTCTGCCCTGAGGGCTGGTTTGAGGGGACACCAAGGAAGTTGGAGCCCTTCCTCAGGTGTGATGGAGCCTGATGGGCAAGGCTGGCCTATCTGGGCCTGGTGGGCACAGCCCTGACCCTTATGGTCTTTGGGGACATGGCCTTGCTCTGGAGCTAACCTGGGGCTGGAGCGTCGAGGGATGGGTACATCTGTTCTTAGCAAGGAGCAGGCTCTGGCCTACCTGGGGATGCAGCTCACCTGGACGCCAGACTTGTTGCTCAGTGGACAGTTGGGGTCCACACAGATTATGCGCTTCTCTGTGGGTGCAGCTCCGAGGGCCTCAGCAGTGGAGTGGAAGCTGTCTTCTTCCCCTGACCCCCATTGCCCCTCTTTCTTCTCAGGGTGCTCGGTCTTTACTGAAGGCTTTTGTTTTGTAGCCATGGTTGTCTTAGGGAACAGGGAGTACTTAGACCTCTATGGCCCTTGCAGTCATCCTGTCTCACGGCACCCACTTGGCCCACTTGGGCTTGCGTTTGGGGGCCTGAGCTATTCCTCCCTTCCTACACCATCCCTGGGCCAGCCCAGGGCCCAAACCACCTCTCTGCATCTCAGTTACACCCTTCTCCCCAGTCACAAGTGCAAGGTCAGGACCGGGCCAGTCTGCCCACTCTGGCCAAGGAAAAGGCTGGTGCCCATGCTCTTGCAGTTATCCAGTGAGTTCTCACATGGAAGGGAAAATGAAAGGAAACTCTTCTTTCATTTCTGGGCCCTGCCCTGTTCAGGACAGTTCCTCTTCGCCTAGCCTATTGCTAGGGCTGAGTCACTGAGCAATAGGGGAGGGTGGGGAGCTGCTCCAGGGCAGCTATCTTAGGACCAGATCTATCCCTCTGGAGCTAGGAACCCAGGGTGCAGGGCCTTCTTCCTAATATAGTCAGTTCTTGTTAGGTGTGGTGGTGTACACTTGTAATCCCAGCACTCAGGAAGCTGAGGCAGCAGAATTGCTGTGAGTTTGAGGCCAAAGTGAACTACACATGAGCTATAAAGTGAGACCCTGGCTTTAAAAGAAAGAGAAGCCAGGTGCGGTGGCACACATTTGTAATCCCAGCACTTGAGAGGCTGAAGCAGGAGGATTGTAGTAAGTTTGAGACCAGTTTGGGCTACAAAGTGAGCCCAAGGCCAGCCTGAACTGCATAATGAACCCCTGTCTGAGAGAGAGAGAGAGAGAGAGACAGAGAGAGAGAGACAGAGAGAGAGAGGAAGGGAGGAGAGAGACACAGACAGAAGGAAGCAGGGAGGAGGGGGGAAAGAGCGAGAGAAGGAAAGAGGGTAGAGAGAGATTGTTCTACGATGCCAACCAATTCAAGATTCGTGGCCTTGAACTGCCAGAGGTCAGGGCCAGTTCCACTAGAGTGGCTCTGTACTGCTGGGCAGAAGTTTATGGGAAGAAGGCAAAGGACACTCACCGAGGAGAAGCGGGGACCTGAGCGAGATAGCTGCCACCCAGCCTGGTATTCGGACTGCTGTGTGCACCTTCCAGGACAGTACTAGGTCTGGGGACCCAGCGATCTTGTGATCCTGTGGCAGCCTTGAGTTGGGAAATTCCTAATAAGTGTTAGAGGAATGGGAGGAGCACTGGGGAGGTACAGAATTTTGGCTATTTGTGTACTTGGTGTGGTTTCACAAGAGTGAAGCTGACTTGCACGTATCCAACGCCCAGGATACAGTGTCGTCCTGAACGCTGCTGGTCCAGCCTGGGACACGCAGCAAGTACACCCATCCCAGTGACTTTTGCAACAGAGGGGCACTAGCTCCCTTTCTCTAGGGTTCCCTGGATTCTGCCCGTTTCCTAGGGTCAACGAAGAATCCCGCACTTCTGGCTCCCCCTAGTGGCCAGGGGTTGCAAGCACCGCGAAGACACTCGGGGCCCTTCCAGTGTGCTAGCTGGAGAGTAGAGCGCAAGCGCCAAACATCAGACCGGAAGCGCTGTAGAAAGAGAATTGCTTCCGACTCCAACCCGGCGTGGGGGCGTGGTCAGAGCGACTATCCTATGGGCTTTCGGGGGCGTGACAGAACTTGCTTGAGAATCCAATGGAGTTGCGGGAGGTGGGATCCACTGGGAGGTGGGAGCCTATCAGGGAGCAGGGTCTTGCCATGCGGCCTTGGGTGTAGCTGCCATGTGAGCTTTCCAGTAGCTGCTGCAGCGAACTAGGTGGGCAGCATGTCGGCCACAGTGGCAGCTCGAAAGCGGAGAAAGCCGTCCTCCGGGGTTGGGGCTAGCAAGCGGCGGCTAAAGGTGAGGATGGCGATTCCGTGGGCTGGGTTACTGGGACAGCTGCCATCCCATCCGAGGAATCCGAACCCGGGCCCCTCTCCTGCTCTGGAGCCAGCTTCGTCCCTGTCTCCGCCCGCCAAATCCTGAAAAGCTTTGCACTTGACCAGGGCCAGGAGCCACCACCTTTCCCAGTCTTGGACTCTCAAAGAACCAGAGGGACCCCTGGTCAGTGCTGGGGTGGCCGGGATCAGACCAAAGAGAGGATCACATTATTAATTACCAGGTCGACTCTGTGGGTGACTCGAGCAAGTCCAAAGGCGGCGGCAAGATGAACGAGGAGATCTCCAGCGACTCTGAGAGCGAGAGGTGAGCTGTCCTTTCCCACTTGGTGGATGGGGGAACTGAGGCCCACGTGAGTGAGCTGGGCCGAGAAACCAGGACTCTGACCTTCGCATTCAGATCAAGGCTCTTTCCTCCAATATCTCATCTCTGTGGTCTCAGTGGGAGACCACTGAGACCCCTTGACTCATGACAGGGACTCTAGCACAGGGCTGGACTGACAGGCAAAGAGAGACAGATGAAAGACATGCTTGCTGGAGTTTCATTTTATGTGTCCATAAAGTCACAATTTGCGATTTTCCTACTTTTTTTTTCTTTTTTTAAGACAGGGGTGTCACTGTCTTGCCTTGCTAGGTTTAAATGATTGTCCCACTTGGTATCCTGGGTAGCGGGGACTCCTTCAAGTAAGTCTTTAACATGTGAGACATCGGCTTCACTGTCAGGACAGAAATGAGCCAGCAGGTGGAGAGAGAAAGCGTGGAGGGAGAAACATCTTACAGCAGTGTATTTTGGGAGCAGAGAGTACCAATAAAGAGGTAACACGGCATTCAGAGATTAGAAAAAAAAAGTTTGAAATATCATGGTGCCAGAATGGGATATGGGAAAGATGGAAAGGCAGGTGCTGTGTGCATCCAACACAGGGGCTTCGAATGTTTCCCACATTTCTGCAGCTGATGGGAGGCTCAGGGTTTCAAAGGGCTGTGCAGGTTGACACCCTTGTGGGGTGAAGGCTCTCAGTCCATAGAATGCTGGTGACTTCCAAATGAGTTGGATTTAGAAATTTTGTTTCTGAATTTGAGTTTTTATTGCCTTAACTTGCTCACTAAAAGACTTAAAAATTTTTATTTTATTTTTGAGACAGGGTCTTACTGTGTAGTTCAGGCTGCTCTTGAACTTACTATATAGCTCAGGCTGATCTTGCCTTAGCTTCCCAAGTGCTGGGATTACAGGCATGTGCCAACACACCCAGCTAATTTTTTCTACTTTTCATTATTTGTTTTTTGTTTTTTGAGACCTCTGCAGAATCTTAGAAGCCCCAACTCTCATTCCTGACTCCAGTTAATCGCTTAATTTTCTTTCTTCTAAAAAATAGAAGTAAGGCTGGAGGTGGTGGCACATACCTGTAATCCCAGCACTTGGGAGGCTGAGGCAGGAGGATTGCTGTGAGTTCAAGGCCAGCCTGCATAGCAAAATCCTGTTTCAAAAAGTAGCCCCCCACAAAAAAAAGACCAAAAAAAGAAAAGTTTTCCTTTGAGGTATAATTTACATACAGTAGTGCTCACCTTTTTTTAGCTTGTAGTTCTTTGAGCTTTGACAAACACACAGTTGTGTAGCTGTCACAACCATGAAACTATAGAATTACCCCCTCCCTCTTCATCTCTGCTAACCAGCATCCCTGGAGTTGTTTTTTTTAGAAAGTTCTATAAGTGGAATCATGCAGTGTATAGTTTTTTTTGCTTTTTGTTAGAGTTTTGCTTCCTGTGTGTGAATCCTTGAATAACTGATTGGTTTGGATAAACTCCCAACCTTGGTTTTACATGGGAGGGGCAGTATCAACCCTGCTGCTTGAAGGCTTGGCAAGCCCTAAAGGGTCTCTGGAACATTGTTTGGCCTTGGCTTTCTGGAGTTTTCAAGGTCTCTTCGGTGGGAAGTCATGGGCTAAGTCATGCCTGTGTCCTGGGAAACATAGTTGAGGCATCTGATAGAAACTAGGTGTCCTAGACATGCAGTCAGAGGGAGAGGACTATCCTAGATTTTCTTATTTTTCACCCAAGACTGGGTCTTACTTTGTAGGTTAGACTGGTGTTGAACTCACTATGTAGAGATCCTGCCGCCTCGGCCTCCCAAGTGTTGGGATTACTGGCATGTGCCACCACACCTGGCTGTCCTGAGTTTCTGCTTCTGAGTTCCCATGATCTACCTCCAGCTGCAAGAAGTGGGTCAAAGCAGGACCTATATTTGGATGGAGGGAATGCCCTTGGTTGGCCAAGGGATGAGGTCTAGGAGAGGACAAAAACTTACCAGTACGAGGCCAAGCCACAGCCAGTTAAGATTCACTTGGAACTTTGTCCTGAGGGTACAGGACGGTGCTCTGGCAGTGAGTCTAGGATGATGACAGTCCCAGGGTGTCTGCTTCTTCTAGCCTTGGATCTGACTGACTGGCTGTCCCCCATGTTGGGGGCCGATTGTCTTCTTAGGATCTACCTTGAGTGCTCTGTTGTATCTCCCTCTGCCTTCTTGCTTCCCTCCTATTTGGGAAGCCCACTCTCTATCCATCCTAAGCAAGAAGAAAAACTGCTTCTGACAGTTTCTATTTGGGTGCTGAGAACTGAACCCAGGACATTGTGTACACAGTGCCCAGGCTCTTACGACCAAGCTACATACACCCAAACCCCGGATACTGACTTCATTTTTCATAATGCTTTCAGGGGGAGGGCAGTCCAGAGGTTGGCATTTTCCTTCAGAGTTTTGTTTTCTGATTCTCAGTGTTGGGACTGAGATGTCTGGAGCCATTTTGGTTTCTCTTGGTTTCTCTTGGAAACCTTAGAACTTTCTGTTTCCCCAAGAGTTGAGAAATTTCAGTGATCTCTGGAGCTTTGGTCTGTTCTCAGCCTATGTCAGCAATGAAGTGAGGCCTTTCAGGTTGCTTAGTTACATCTTTCAGCTCTCTGCATATATGATCCTTGGTCCTGAGGGCTGGCAGTGATGGGCAAGGTTGAGTGGCGGGATGTTCTCATCGAGGAAGTGTGTTCCTTTTGGCCACAGGAGTGGAGTAAGCCCCTTCAGACCTGACCCTTTGTCTCCCACAGCTTGGCTCCAAAGAGGACTAAGGAGGAGGAGGAAGAGGAGGAGCTGGAGGAAACTGCCCAGGAGAAGAAGCTACGCTTGGCTAAACTTTACCTTGAGCAGCTGAGGCAGCAGGGTGAGCCATGGGCAGGCCAAGCAAGGACTGGGGCCTGTGCCAAAGCCTCCTCATCCCCGCTGCAGCTCCAGTCACCTGATGGATCACTGGCACAGGTGTCCAGCAGCTGCCTGGACTCCTGGAGCTGCCTGCTTGGTGGGAATGGCAGATGTGTAGAGATCTTTGGGCTGATGTGATTAGCAAAGGTGGGGTGTGGGGGGGAGACAGCCTGCCCTTCCCTCCTTTCCACCGAAGCGGCCTGAACTTTGTGCAGGACACAGGTTGGGCATTTAAGAGTCCAGCCCCAGGGTGGAGGAGTGGGATGAGCTGAGAAGGAAAAGGGGAACCTGGTTCTTGGTTTATGTGGACTGTCTGTCCTGCACAGAGGAGGAGAAGGCTGAGGCGCGGGCATTTGAAGAGGACCAAGTGGCAGGGCGCCTGAAGGAGGATGTGGTGAGTGAGTGTGGAGAGTGAGTAGAGGAGGGAAGGCTGCTTCCGCACCCAGGACCTGTCCTCTCCTTACTCCTGTCCTCTCCATGCAGCTCGAGCAGAGGGGCAGGCTGCAGAAGGCAGTGGCAAAGGAGGTGAGTGGGCAGGGTGCTTTGGGGTGAGGTTGGGGAGTTGGCAGCCCCATGGGGTTGGGCAGATTTCCCAGCAGGGGCTCAGGTCGTAGGGTCTTTATTATCAACACAGTGGACACCTGGGTGGATGTGGTCAGGTACAGGTCTGGTCCTCGCAGCCCGGGGTCTTGCTTGCCTTCTGGGTAGGGTGGGTGGGAAAGGATGGTGTGGGGTAGAGCCCTTCTGCCCCCAGCCGGAGTGACCCAGTCTCTGCCTACCCAGATCCAGACCCCAGGTCCGGCAGACATTCGTGTTTTACGGGGCCACCAACTCTCCATCACGTGTTTGGTGATCACCCCTGATGACTCGGCCATCTTCTCTGCCGCCAAAGACTGCACTATCATTAAATGTGAGTGGCCCTGGGTAAATCTGGGGGCTGGGCCGGGGAGGGGGAGCCCTGACAGGGGACCTCTGGAGGCAGATTTGCTACCGTGTTCCTGGGTGATGTCCACAGTGGGCCTGTGAGCCCGGTGATGGTTGGGACCATGAGCAGAGGCAGGATGATGACTTAATGGGAGTTGAAGCTGCGAGTGTCTGAGGCGCTGTGTAGACTGGGGACTGAGTCCTCGGTCCTTCTGGGTTCCAGCCCTGACAGCTGAGCACAGCCTCCCCCAACCCGCAGTAGCTATTGGGAAAACTCATACCCTAGTCCTCCTTTTTTTTTGGTGGCTCTGGGGATGGAATCCGGAACTGTAAGTGTGCCAGGCAAGCTACACCTCTAACCCCTAAACTTCTGTTTTTCCCTTGTTTTTTGAGACAGGATCTCACAGTGTAGTTGAGGCTGGCCTTGCACTCAGTATGTAGCTCAGGCTGGTCTTGAACTCATGGCGGTTCTCTTGCCTCAGCCTCCTGAATGCTGGGATTACAGGTGTGCACCACCAACCCTAGCTCACCTCAAAGCACTTCTGCATTCTCTCTTTTTGGGTTTCATGGCCACCCTTTGGAACTGTTGCCCACATTTACCAGATTAGGAAACTTGTCTCAAAGCTTAAGGTGACTGCAGTCAGTTAAGCCGACCGGGCGCCTTTGCTGGTGGTGCCCAGTGTGCAGTGGCTGCAGACAGCAACCTCCTCGGTAGTGTACGCAGCCTGTTGCTTGTATGGGCTGCCCCAAGGGACCTTGGAAACACTGCTTCCCATGGATGTTCTCGTATCTGACCACCTGCTACCCCCAATCCAGGCTCCAGACTGGCACGTGGGGTGCCTTTGAGAAGCCCCAGGGCACAGTGGCAAGGGTTCACATTGGACAGGTCATCATGTCTATCCGCACCAAGCTGCAGAACAAGGAGCATGTGATTGAGGCCCTGCGCAGGGCCAAGTTCAAATTTCCTGGGTGCCAGAAGATCCACATCTCCAAGAAGTGGGGCCTCACGAAGTTCAGTGCAGATGAATTTGAAGATAGTGTGGCCGAGAAACGCCTCATTCCTGATGGCTGCGGGGTGAAATGCATCCCGAATCGTGGTCCCCTGGACAAGTGGCGGGCCTTGCCCTCCTGAAGGCGTCCACTGCCCCGCCCCCCCAATAGCAAGCTCATCAATAAACCTTATCTCTGTCCCCCTCCCCCCCCCGCCAAAAAAAAGCTTACGGTGGCTGAACCGGGTTTTTTAACACAAGTCTTGAATTTTTCCATGGCACCTGGTCTACGGTGATGCTCCCTGACAGCTCTGTCTGCTACCTCAGTAACCTCCTTTCTTCCCTGGTGGCAGGGAGTGTGGAGAGTGGACGGAAGCTGCATGTGATTCCAAGGGCCAAGAAGGGTGTGGAGGGGCAGGCCCCTGGCCACAGTAGCCACATCCTCTGCATGGCCATCTCCTCTGACGGCAAGTACCTAGTAAGGCCGGGCTGGCCCCAGAGGCGGGCGGGGCTCTGCGTGTGAGGTGTGCACCTTGGCCATTGCCCCTGTCCCTGTAGGCCTCCGGCGATCGTAGCAAGCTCATTCTCATTTGGGAAGCCCAGAGCTGCTGCCACTTGTACACCTTCACAGGACATCGGGATGCCGTGTCGGTGAGTGGCTGGCATACGCTGAGTGGGCGGGGCTTGGCACTGGGCTGCCGGGGACCCCGTCCTTAGGACACCTGCATTCTGGGGTGGTGAGTGGTGTGGGAAGGACATGGATGGGTTGCAGGTTGCCAAATTGGAAAGAGCTGAAAGAGACGGAGTTCCGCTTGTGCAAGGGCTGAGGATTCTGGGGGAATCCCACGTCTGCCCCAGGGCCAGTGGGCCTTCTGAGGTGCCTGCTGCAGTGCTCTTGGAGCAGCTGCTTGTTCTGTGACACCCGCTGCAGTCCATGTCCCTTTTCCTCCTTTCTCTATGCATCCTCAGGGGCTGGCATTCCGCAGGGGCACTCACCAGCTCTACAGCACCTCCCACGACCGCTCCGTGAAGGTGTGGAACGTGGCAGAGAACTCTTACGTGGAGACGCTGTGAGTGCCTCAGTGGAGGGTGTGTGTGTGTGTGTGTGTGTGTGTGTGTGTGTGTGTGTGTGTGTTCATGCCTGACCCATCCTACTCTGTCCTGCCCTTAGCTTTGGACATCAGGATGCTGTGGCCGCACTGGACGCCCTGAGCCGGGAGTGCTGTGTGACAGCTGGGGGCCGGGATGGCACCGTGCGTGTGTGGAAGATCCCTGAAGAGTCCCAGCTGGTCTTCTATGGCCACCAGTAAGGCAGTGTGCCAGGCTAGTGGGGGTTCCATGGGTGGTGGGACTGGCCACATCTGTGATAGCCCCTCTCCCCAGGGGCTCCATCGACTGCCTCCATCTCATCAACGAGGAGCACATGGTTTCGGGTGCAGACGACGGGTAAGAGCTGCCCTTTGGCTGCCTCTGAGCACTTGCTTCTTTTTCCTTTTGTTTTTTTGAGACAGGGTCTTGCTAGGCAGTTCAGGCTGGCCCTGAACTCACTGTATAGCCCAGCCTGGCCTTGAACTCACAACAGTCCTTTTGCCTTGGCCTCCCAAGTGCTGGGATTATAGGCCTGCTAAGTACTTCTGTAAGAACCCCACTGTGGGGCAGCTGTTAGGACTATGGTCATAGATGTCACAGGCACTGATAACCTTGTCCATGTCCCATGCTGGCTTGCAGACTTGGTCCCTCTCTGTCCTGTCCCTGGCTTCTCACCTGCCATCCCACCCGCAGCTCTGTGGCCTTGTGGGGCCTCTCTAAGAAGCGGCCACTCGCCCTGCAGCGGGAAGCTCACGGGCTGCAGGGAGAGCCGGGCCTGGAGCAGCCCTTCTGGGTGTCATCGGTGGCAGCCCTCCTTAATACGGACCTTGTGGCTACAGGTGGGTGCCCTCAGGCAGGGAGGCGGGGGTCACAGGGTGGACCGCTGCAGCCATTGCTCATTGTCCCTTTTCTCAGGCTCCCACAGCTCTTGCGTGCGGCTCTGGCAGTGCGGGGAGGGCTTCAGGAGGCTCGATCACCTCTGCGACATCCCCCTGGTGAGTGGGGCCTGAACACTCAGCCTTTTTTTTTGCCCCACCCAAGGACCCTAGACCTCTGGGCCCCTGGAATGAGCTCTGGGCCCCTGCTAGAAGGGAAACTTTTCAGAAGTGAGGGCCAGCTCCTAGCACAGGCCTGGCAGGACCCACCGTCCTTCCCTCCTCTCCCTCTTCCTTTCCTGCACTCTCTGTCCTGGGTGCTGTCCTGGGTGCTGTCCTGGGTGCCAAGTGCAAGGCAGGGTCTAGGTCTGAGAGTGTGGGCCTAGGTCTGCAGTACTCTATAGTCGGCAGCCGAGGGGTGGAGCAGCCCTTCTGGGTGTCATCCGGTGTGCCCGGTAAGCAGCGGCCCGAGGCGGAGCAGGGATTTAACCCCAAGCCCTTGCTGGTGATGCTGGGGACCGATGCTGGGGTGGAGGGTGCTCTAATGCTGAACATAGCCTTTGCTCTCCTCAGGTGGGCTTTATCAACAGCCTCAAGTTCTCTAGCACTGGGGACTTCCTAGTGGCTGGAGTAGGCCAGGAACACAGGTACGTGATCCCCTGTGGCTCTCGGTGGGCAGTGGGTGGGGATGGGGGTATAGACTGGGTGGACGTTGGCTTGGTCCCAGCCGCTTCTCTTGTGTCCTGCAGGCTTGGCCGATGGTGGCGGATCAAAGAGGCCCGGAACTCAGTCTGCATCATCCGACTCCATAGGGTCCCCGTGCCCCCCACAGCTGGCTCGTGACGCCGTCATCCTTATTTAAGTCCTTCCTACACCCCACCCCATTCTTTGTATTAAAAGCCTCCTTTTTGCATCTTGTCTCTCGTAGCTTCTGAGGGTGAGGTCGAGGTGCACCAGGGACTGTGAAGCGAGTGAAGGGACAGGCTCTCAGCGTGGTCTCTTTGGCCTGAGGACCTTTATCCTTTTTGAAGAACTTAGGTAGAGGCCTTAGCCGGCTGCTAATTACTGGTCCCCAGGTCCCCTCCATGACATTATCTGGCCAGCTTCGCACTCACTGGTCTGGGCAGGGTAGAGTCCAAGCTGTCCAATTACACATGAGCGACTGAGAACTGAAGACAACGGGGGCTGGAAGTCCGGTGGACCCCGCTTTGCCATCTGGGGCAGGTCAGGAAGCTGGAAGGACAGACTACCCTGTGCCTGGATTGACCTGGGTCCAGAGGGATCACAGTCTCATCAAGCCCCTAAAATGGTCTGAGAATCAGAAGGTGTTGGTAGTTTTGCTTCCCCTGTTGTTTGGCCCCACTGGAGCTCAGCAGCATAGCTACACCTCCTGTTCTGGGGTCGGGGGTGTCCAGAAATAGACAGGAAGAGAGTTGTTGGGTTGGAGAAGCTAACCCTAACCTTCTGGCAGAAAGGGAACAAGCTCATACTGTATAACCAAGGCAGGTGGCCAGTGCTGAGAGAGAGGACAGAGACAGACAGTGGTCTGCAGGACCTCTGGAGAAGTGACACTGAGGGGACCTGAATCAGGCAAGGTCCAGGGGAAGAGCACCCCTACTTGGAGCCTGTGCGTGAGGGTGTGGTGTGGCTGAGGGATAAGCAGGAGGGGGGAGCCCCGGGAAGGGCGGGCCAGTTCAGGTGGGCCTTGAGGGTCATTGAAAAGCCTTAGGATTTGGTTCAAATGCTTTGGGAAGCTATGAGGGTGATGTGACTGGGTCTGGTTCATGCTGAAAAGGTAAGAAGCAGCCTCCAGTCGCTGTGTGCAGAATCGATCAGGAGGGGCCTAGGGCAGTGGGAGGCCAGTTAGGAAGCCGCCGCAGTGCTGAGAGGTGTGAGTGGCTGGCGGCAGACTGCCCACACAGCCACTTTGCGCATGGGTATTTGAGGGAAGCTCTGATGTCTTGCTGATAGGTTGGCTGTGGTGAGGCAGGACCAAGCAGGGGGCCACAGGAGCTGGGCAAAGGCCTCCTTAGGTGTGCAGTGTCCAGGAGATACGGCAAGAGTCACGGGGTCCTGGCCTGTACTGTGCCCTTATTCAGGCACAGGGTGGGGCTCTTATCAGTTGTCTGTAGCCATGGGGATTGGGGTTGGTGCCTGGATCTTGTTTAATCTAGTTGCGTTCAAATCTGGAGTTTTTATTTGGAGCTATTGGGGAAGAGAGGTACCCTGTAAGGCAGGAACTGCTGATTGTTATTCTGTCACCATAATATGGGGAGTTGGGAGGAGGAGGAGATTGTTACAGGGAAAAGGAGAGTAAGAAAGAGCCAGGACATTGTTTGGGCTTCTATTCAGCCCTGCCTTGTTGACCAGCTCCCCCTTTTTGGGCCAACCCCCCCCCCATTCGCTTCTAGACAGTTAAGTATGGACACACTGAAGGCTAGTGAATGGACACATGTCGGGCATCCCTGGACCCTGGATAAGCCACATGGTGCACTACTTAGAATTAAAGACTCCTGAAGTTGCCACCCACTGGCCACACAAAAGCTATAGCTTTGAGACCCAGTGACAACATGTCACTGAGTTGGGCCTCACCCACGTGGTGTCCCTTGTTGCCCCAGACCTGAGTCACCACCACAGACAGGGCACCACCGGGGGGAGGTCGATGCCCTTGGGAGCAGTCACCTCCTTCACATTCCTGGGAGTGTGGGGGCCCAGCCTGGTCTTGCAGATAGATCCCTAGGATCTTCCCCAGTTTTGCTCTTCCCAGCGCCTCCTCACGGGAAGCACACAGGCAGAACCCTGCAGGGTCCCGCTGCAGGGGCACAGTGATAGCAGTGTAGAGGGGCGTGGCTGCCCACTCCTGTCTGATGCTGGCTTCCCTGCCACGCTCTTCATCCCCTCGCTAAAGCCATCGCATGTCTGTCTCAGGTCTGGCTTCTGCAATCTTTCCAGGCCTTGCTCATCTGGGTGCTGTCCCGCTGTCGGTGCTGAGGCCTCCACCTTGACACAGGGACCCCTCAAGCCTCGCCACTTTCCTCTCACCTCCACTCCTACAAGGGAGATCAGTGACAGGACCTGTTGCCCTGGGAGTGGAGAGAAGGGTCCCGGAGCCTGAGGACTGTGGGTCTCCCAAGAGAAGCAGTTTGGCTGCTTTAATTTGTAATACTCATTCCTGAGCAGGTATTTAGTACTTACTGTGTGAACACTATTTGGCATTTGGGGACACAAATGAAGCAAATGTTCAGACTTTGCTCATCAGGAACCGAATGGACAGTCTAGCAAATAGGTGATGGTAGGAGATAAGAAACAGCCACAGTGAAAATTATAAAGGGCCACGGGGTCTCCAGGATCCAACAAGTTGACCCTGAGGTCCTGTGGGAGGAGCCATGCTGGAGTCAGCAGGCCACAGTCGCTTATCTGGGGCTGGAGCTGCTGCAGAAGAAATGACCAGGGCTGGGGCTGAGAGGAAGGGGTCATCCTCGCATAGCCCACTCCTGGGAGGCCTGCTCTGTAGGTGCGGGGGCTGGGAGTGGATAAATGGGGGCCCTCACTGATTCTCCTTTTTCCTCTCCACCCCTTCCTGAAGGGGAAAGGGATCAGAGAATGGGGTGTGGGGGGGGGTAGGGGAAGAGACCCTGGAGCGCTGGCACCATTGTAGCTGGGGGTCACCCGTGGTGGTCTTGAGGGGCTCATATCTTGTCCCTTTGCTCCGGCTCCAGGAGGCTTATTCCTGCTGTTAGTCCCAGACCCTTCCTTCCCTCACCCACCACACCCTGAGCACTCCCGGGGATGTTCTTAGCCCCTGTGGTGACTCCTCCTTACTGACTGGAGTCTGAGCTGGTTTTGGTGGCAGTGAAGGCCCTGGCACCCTTCTTGACCCTAGGGGCACTCGGTCTTCCTGCTCTCTGAAGCTCTCCTTCCTGGGCTTGACCCTCGAGTCGCCCAGGCTCCTGATGTGGGATCTTTGCTCAGTATGTAGGGTCTTTTGTCTGTGTCTTCACTCCTCAAAGGCACAGAGACCCAAAAATGAGGGTCATGGCTGCTCTGGTTAGTTAGAAAAATGTACATGCAACACACTTGCTTGGTATGATACATTAGGCTTCGAAGTTTAAAAAGTTATTGTACAGTAAAATTGATGTGGTGAAGGGTGTACAGTTCTGTAAATCAGGAATCGTAAGGTGTATAAATTCAAAATCACCATCACAACCAAGATACACAGTTGTTACTAAAAAAATCCCTGTGCCCCACTTTTTTGTTCTTGTGATGTTTGGGATGGAACTTGGGGTCCCTTGCAACCAGACAAGTGCTCTACCCCTGAGCTACACATGTAGCCTTGTACCCCCGTTTAGTCAGACCTTAACTGTCACCATTAACTGTCAGGACCGCTGATCTCTTTTTTTGAGAATGTCACATAAGTGGAATCCTTACAGTAGGAAACTTGAGGCTGGCTCTCCTCCTCTTCTTCTCTCCCCTCTCCCTCTCCTCCTCTTCTTTCTTCTCTTTGTCTTCTTTTCCATAGGAACTTTTATTATTTCAAATCCAGAGAGCAGCCTCCTGCCTGATGTCACAGGCAAGTGGCCCAGTCAGGATTCACTCTCGTTTTTGCCTATGCACAGAACCCAGTGTCTTAAGCCCAGGTCTTCTGCAGTTGACAGTGACCCTGTTCTCCTTGGGCCTGGCCTCAGGGCCCCAGCCCTCTTGCTTTCCAGTGGGAGCCAGCAACAGAGGGAGACTATTATCGGCAGAGCCCTGGGCACTCGGGTTGGGAGAAATAATGGCATCAGTGCACCCAGTGCCCGGGAGGAGGAGACATTGCCAGTGGAGGTGCAGGGGCAGCCTGGGCAGGGGTCAGACAGAGGTGTCTGAGGAGGGCTTGGCCCAGGACCTGTGTCTTTGGGGGTTGATGCTCTTAGCTGGCATCAGAAGGTGCTAATCTAGGGCAGTGACCACATAAGCAGAATAGGTGTGGGGCCCCAGAAGGAGACACAGCTGCAGCCTCAGGTGCACCCGCACTGATTGGCGACCAGTCAGGGGCTGCAGCTGCATTTGGGGCACATGAGGCTGGCTTCTGTGGCTCAGTACAGCGTCTGGAATTTGTTCCTTTTTACCACTGTATCCTTTTTACTACTGAGCAGCATTCTATTCAGCTTATCCCTTCGTATTGTGATGGACATTCAGTGACGGTGAATAGAACTGTTATGAACATTTGTGAACACAGGTTTTCATTTCTCTAGGATAAATACTAAGCTGGATTGCTGGGTTTTTACTAAGAAGCTGCCCATTTTTCATAGTAGTTGCACTCCACTATTTTGCATCTCTATCAACTATTTGTTGTGCAGTACTTGGGACTGAACCCAGGGCTTTTAGACTGAGCTACATACCCCAGTCCTTTATTTATTTTTATTTTCGAATGATGTTATTCAGGCTTGAACTCACTATGTAGCCTCGGCTACCCTTGACTCACAAGGATTCTCCTGCCTCAGCCTCTGAAGTGCTGGGATTATAGGCATATGCCACCATACCCAGTTTCCCAGTCCTTTAATTAAAGAAATTTTTGTTTGTTTTTTGAGACAGAGTCTTAGTACTATGAAGTTTAGGCTGGCCTTGAGCTCTCAGTGATCCTCTTGCCTTAGCTCCCAAGTGCTGGGATTACAGGTGTGCACCACCACACCTGGCTCTTAAGTTTTAGTTTTGAGACAGATTCTTGCTAAATTGCCAAATTGCCCAGGATGGGTTCAAATTTGTAATTTTCTTGCCTCAGCCTCCCAGAGTGCTGGGGTTACAGGTATGCACCACCACATCTGAGCCCACCAACATTGTATAAAATTCTAGTCACTGAATAGCCTCACTAGCATACTTATTATCAGTATTTTAATTTTTAACCATTTAAGTAAGTATGTAGTGGTTGTCTCATTTTAGTGTTAGTTTGTATTTCCCAGTGGACAAACCTAGCAAGGTACCTTCTCGTGTGGTGATTTTCCACTGATATATCTTCTTTGGTGAAATGTCTGTTTAAATCTTTTGCTCATTTAGTCTTCAGTGTGTCTTGGTTTTGTTTTGTTTTTGATGTTGAGGACTGAACCAGATCCTCACACATGCTATGCGAGAGCCCGACCACTGGTATATACTCCCCATGATCCCCCTTTTTTTCCCCTGACATAGGTTCTTGATAAATTTCCCAGACAGGGCATGAATTTTTGAGCCTCCTGCTTTGGCCTCTCAAAATGCTGGGATTATAGGCGTGTGGCCCAGCTGCGTTTCATTTCTTTCTCCAATTTTGCTGTCTTCAGGCTTCCAATAAGGTGTTGAATAGAAGTGGTGAGAACAGACTCATGAGCGTCATATTCCTGATCATAAGGGGGAAGCATTTAATTTTTCATTATGAAGAGTTATTTTATCTGTTGGTTCTTTTAGGAACTTTTTATAAGGTTATTAAGTACTCTATAGTCTATATTAGTTTGCTAGGTTTTTAAAAAAATATACTGATGATTTTTTTCAAATGGCCATTCTGAATCAATTGATATGATTATTTGGTTTTCTTTACTCTGTCTCTATGATGGATTATACTGGTTGCTTTTTTGAATACTGAATCACTCTTGCATTCCTAAAATTATTACCTTTGGCAGTGGTGTATGCTATGTTTTATATTTTTAAAAACTTGATGCACTCTGTTTTGTGGAGTATTTTTACTTGTATTTCATGAAGAATACAATCAGTAGTTTTATAAGCTTGGAATGTCTTTGTTTAGTCCTGATATTAAGGTAATTCTGACCTCTAAAAATCACTTGGAAAGGGTTCCCTTCTGTTCTATTCTCTCAAAGAGGTTGTTAGAATTGGTACTGTTTCTTCCTTAAATATTAGGAAGGATACACTAGTGAAACCATTGTGGCTTGTATTTTTTTGGAAAAATTTTAACATCAAAGCCACTTTCTGGGGTTAAGCAAATAACTTGGGGGGGATAAAAAAAATGGGAGATGGGTGTGGAGACTCAGGCCTGTAATCCCAGCACTCCAGAGGCAGGCAAGGAGGACTGCTGTGAATGTGAAGCCATTCCTGTGAGTTTGAGGCCAGCCTGGGCTACATAGCGAGTTCAAGGCCAGCCTCAACTACAGAGAGATCCTGTCACAAAAAATCAAAAAAAAAGAAAAGAAAGAAAACAAAACACCTAACAATTTCTCTGCTCACAGAGTACTACAATGGAACAGGAGAGTCTTACACAGTTGAACAGCAGGAAGAACCAGAGACACTGCTTCCCAAGTGTCACTCCAGAGTCAACAGTTGGTGAGTGACAGTGGTACAACTGCTGGAGGATACAGTCATGCAGAGGAGCTGCTGGTGGGGACGTCATTTAGCGAGGGGCCAAGTATTTGAACCTGGGTCCCAGAATAGACCCTTGGCTGCCTCATGCTGCCAAGTTTCCAGAGTGGATGAGGGAAAGACAGTCACAGGAGACACAGGAACTCTGGATCAAACTGTGACTTGGGAAAAAGAGGTCCTGAGTCTGAGTTAGCTCCAGTATTGCGGCGGAGGGGTCAGAGGTGGTACTGGGGGGGTGTGTGCTCAGGTACTGGGGTGTGTGTGCTCAGGTACTGGGGGTGTGTGTGCTCAGGTACTGGGGAGTGTGTGCTCAGGAACTTGGTGAAGAAGCTACTTGGGCGTCACATATGCAAGGTCTTAATGGGATATCTAATCTATGTTCCTATCAAGCATCTTACAGGCTTTGTATGTTTCTTGATTTATTTAGTAACATGAGGTTATATTTTTTATGGTTTCATGTGTTTATTTGGTTGTTACTCATGCATATTTGTTCTTTCATTGGGTGTTATCTGGGTTCTTTTCCTTGTCTCAGCTCCTTCTCTAGTTTCGTCATCTCAAACTCCTAAGATAATATTAACATGCTTTTTTAATTCTTTATCCAAACTCCGCTTTCCCAATTTTTTAAATTCTTCATACCTAGCTCTCTCAGTCACTCGTGCCTACACCAGTATAGCTCCTCAATCCTCCCTATCCCAAGCCTTTGGCTCTTCCCTATCTTACCCAGCTTGTGGTGCTCCCCATAAGTAGACACTGGTAACACACAGCCTTCCTCAGTCACGAAGTGAACTCCTTTCTCCCGTATCTCACACTTGCCCCCACAAAATAGCATCTGAAAACTCTCAGTACGAACCCTTCAACTCCGCTAAAAGTACTCCGAGAAAATCAGACCCCACAGCAGACTGCCGAGGCCCCTTTCCACATTTTCTTTGGCCAGGGAGGTGGCTTTTCAGGTGCTGGCCGCACTGCCACTGTGACAGCGTTGCTGCTCGACTGAGTTTGGCTGGGGAGTAGGTCTCAGAGGGAAAAATGAGAAAAACAGAAGAAATAAAGAAGCAGCAGCAGGAGGAGGAAGAAGAGGAAGAAGAGGTGGTGGAGGAGGAGGTGGAGCAAGAGGAGAAACAGAAGGAAAAAGGAGGAGAAACGGAGGAGGAGGAAGAAGAGATGCTGTTTATACTTTCTGGCTCAAGGAGGTGTGATTTTTCTGGTCCTCTTGAGTTATTTGCTGTCCACACTTGTACAATCTGCCTTTTTGCCTATTTTCAACTTTGGAAAGAATAACTGATAGTTCTTCAAGTTTTCACTTTCTTCTATAAGTTTTTTGTTTACTTTTCAGTGTGTAGTTCCTTTTTGTATTCTTTCCAGCATTTTTAGTTGTAATCACTGGGAAAGATTGGTCAGAGTGCGCTTAGGATCCCATGGGGAGGATCCCATGGATAGATTCCAGGCTCTTGTGTACGATGAGCAAAGAACTGCAAGTGTATCTCCAATGACAAAAGAAAAAGTGATCCAGCCCGTGGATCAGTCCGTGGGTCTCACCTGGAGAGGGAACGGGGATGGGGGGCAGGGTAAGAGGAAAGAGAGACAGAGACAAGTTGAGCAATTCCAATCAAGTCTCGTTTATTGATATAGGGCACAGGGTTTTTATAAGCAGGGGACAAAACATGGAGCTGGGCAGGGTAAGCACGTTGCGTGTCCGCTGATTAGCTAGAGAGCAAGAGCTATCCAAATAAGGACAAGTTAGAGGCAGGAAGCTGTTGCTAGGTGGGGGTACATGGTAACCATGACTGGGCCCTCATCATATCCGGTAAATACAGGAGAGGGTCATGGGTAATGTAGGCTGACACAGAATGCCCTCAGGCAGGAGGGGCAGGATGGTGGCAAAGCCGCTCCCTACATCTGCTCCCTTTATTATATTTAAAATCAGGAGAATGGCCGGCCCTATGGGGACAGCGCCTGTCTTAGGTCAAGGACTTTTCATATGTGCTCTACCGGGTTTTACCCGTCATGCACCAACAAGACAGCAGTTGGTCTTGTGCCTGTCTTAGGTGGCCGGTGGCAAAACATATGTGTCCTAATTGCCCGTCTCTGGCTGCCTGTCCAGCGCATTAGGGCATTTGGCCTACATTGTCATGTGGGCCATTTGTCGGGGTTGCTTCCCGATAAGTTTGTTGATCTGCCATCTCCAATTGATGATAATGTACCTGAATGGGCTTTGCCATGAATGCGTCAAGCCTATTTTTAAGAAGCGTCATGATCCTCTGAAAGATGCAAGGGCCAACAGTTAGGAATAACAGTAAAGCGGCTAGGGGTCCGAGAAGGGGGGCGATATAGGGGAAGAGGCCCCCCCCACATGGATGAAAAAGGGGAATCTCTGAGTGTAGGTGTCCATCCCGAGGCAAGTGTCTCACAGCCCCAATAGGGGCAGTAGAACTCAGAGGGGGAGGCACAATAAGGCTGAGAACCAGTTTCCGAGGGGCAGAGATATACATGATAGCCATCGTGACAGGTCGTCCCTGGGATGAAGTCGCAAGGACGGACATCAAAGCTGGGTCTTTCTGTTCCTCTCCAGGTCGCAAGCTCCTTGTTGCTGGGAAAGGTTATCAGTCGCCAGGTCAGGTGTGAGTGTGGGTTATTAGCCAGGGAAGGCGACATCAGAGAGATCAGGGCTAGGAGGCCAAGGATGGACAACAGCAGCAAGGATATCTATAAGAGAATATAAAGAGTGATGCCTCAGGGAAAAACATCATTCCTGGGCATTATCCAAAATCTTGGAAGGAGGACTGTCTATTTGTTTTACAAGTCATTCAGGTAGCCATCTAGCTCCTTTTTCTTGTCTAGAATAAACACAGACTGAGCCTCGCCCCCAGATGAGAACAGGGTCGGGGCCATTCCAGGTGTTAGTTAGCGGATACTTCCATAATACCGAGGCAAACTGTGTTTACGTTTGTGTATGCCAAAAGCGAGATGCCGCGGAGCAGCCTGAGGCATCTAAGATCAAAAAATTTAAAACGAATAGAGCATGTGAAAGGATATTTCTGGGGGATCCTCGAGTAGGGTACCATGTTCCCCCTTTTATTTTATCTATAGTGGACGTAAGTGAGCGGTGTGCACGTTTAACAATGCCCTGTCCTTGAGGATTATAAGGTATACCTGTAGTATGAAGAATATTAAGGCACTTGCAAAATTGAGCAAAGGAAGCACTTGTATAGCCAGGGCCATTGTCGGTCTTGAGTTGTTGAGGGCACCCCAGGGTAGAGAAAGCCAACAGCATGTGGGCCATCACATGTTTGGTAGCCTCTCCAGTCTGGAGGGTGGCAAAAATGAAACCACTATATGTGTCGACTATTACATGTATATATTTTAAGTTGCCAAATTCGTTAAGATGAGTAACATCCATTTGCCATAAGGCATTAGGAATCAGACCTTTTGGGTTGACTCCAAAATGTTGAACAGGTAGATGGGTAGCACAAGAAGGGCAGTTTTTAACAATTTGCCGGGCTTGTTCTCGGGTAATTTTGTGAAGGAGGCGGAGGGTTTGGGCATTGAGATGGTGTAGCTGATGAGCCCGTTGTGCCTCAGATACCTTGGAGTCATCTATGGACTCAGAGTGGGTCATGAAGACCTGTGTCCGTGCGGCAGCATCAGCTAGATGGTTCTCCTGAGCAAGGGGGCCTGGAAGGCCAGAGTGGGCCCACAAGTGGCCAATGAAAAACTTGTGACGGCGAAGCCAAATCATATCTTGCAGTTGTTTAAACAAGTTTGCAGCCGGGGAGGCATGACCTATGGTGGCAACAGTTTCTAACAATGGAACAGACTGAGCGAGGTAAGCATTGTCAGTAAACAAATTGAAGGGTTGGTCGGGGTAAGCGGTAAAAACTGCAAGAATAGCTTGTAGTTCTGCCAGCTGTGCAGAAGATGTCTCTGTCTGCAGAGTGGTAACATTATCTTGGGTTACATAAGCGGCTCTACCAGAAGAGGAGCCATCAGTGAATACCACTGGGACATCAGGAAGGGGTCGTGAAGCCGTGATCTTGGGGAAGATGAATGGGTGACGATTAGCAAAATGAACAAGTTTGTTGGGAGGGTAATGATTGTCAATTGTCCCTGAAAAAGAGGCTAAAGCAATAGGCCATGCCTCAGTGGTCTGAAGTAGCCAGTCCACTTGATCTTTAGTGAAGGGTTGAATAATGACTTTTGGTTTTTTACCAAAATAACATCTTCCTAATTTTCTGCCCTGAATCATTAGGTCAGAGACCGCCTGGTAGTAGGGCAATAATACCCTTCTTGGGGAGACCGGCAAATGAAACCACATGAGGGGGGCCTGTTGCCAGGGCAATAAAACCCAACCCAACAAAACAATCGGAAGGACATAGGACTTCAAAACAATACCGTAGGGAATCAACAATGGCTGCAACCCTCAGAAGGAGACACACTGCGCACAGATGTCCTGTGAACCCATGAGCAGACCACTGGCCCTAGACCTGCAAGGTCAGTGCAACACCAGAGCACCACAGGCATCCGATTGCATTTCACCTCCCTAGCTGTCATCACAGCCTGTGTTTCCCCGGATAAGCCAGTGGCTTATGGTGGGGATGAGGGGGTGGGCTGCTGTGGGATGGGACTTCTTGTTTGCCAGCCTGCGGGCCAGAAGGGGTTGGGGTCTGGCTGTTCCAGTCCAGCCGGGCTCTGCACATGCTGCTGCTTGCCCGATTCCTTTTTTCTTTCTTTTGAGTACAGTTCTCCATGTGTAGACCAGGCTGGCCTTGAACTGTTGATCTTCCTGCCTCAGCTTCTTGAATGCTAGATTACATGCATGTGTTACCACGCTGGGTTTAAGCAATTTATATTTTTTTCTGGGTCTTATCTAAGGAATTCTTCTCAATTTCAAGGGCACAACCTAAGTTTTTATGAGCTATTATTTAGCAGTTTCATACTTTTAGTTTTTACTTAGTTTTTGTTAGGTTCTATGATCCATCTTGAATGAATTTTTTTTTGTCTATGGTATTAAATAGTGCCAATTTTCATTGTTTTTTTGTTTTAGATCATAAGTACATTTCTTTTATGTATTGAGTTATCTTTTACAGTTTTAAAAAATCAATATACATAAATATAACTCTATTTCTGGTTTTTTTCTTTCTTTTGGTTCCAGGGATAGAACTCATGAACTCATACTTGCCAGGAAGGCACTTATACCACTGAGCTAAATCCCTAGCCCCTATTTCTGGTTTTTCTATTCTGTTCCATTGACCTGTTTGTCTTTTCTTACCCCACATTGTCTTGATTACTGTTACTTGACAGTGAGTCTTAAAATGAGATCATGAAGAGCTGGGCAAAGTGGTTCACATGTGTAATTCCAGCACTCGGGAGGCTGAGGCAGGAGGATCATTGTGAGTTCGAGACCAGCCTGGGCTACAAAGTGAGCTCAAGGCCAGCCTGAACTGCATAATGAGACCCTGTCTCAAAAAGACAAAAAAAAAAAAAGATCATGGAAAACCTTCATTTTTTTTTACTGCTGTATCAAGAATTTCCCAACAGTTCATTGACATAAAATTATAGTTAAATTTTGTATATTAACTATATACCTCAAAAAATTTTTGAGTTTAAAACTCATTGTGATCCTCCTGCCTCAGCCTCTTGAGTCTTAGCACTACAGAGGTGTGCTACTATGCCTAACTTTTAAATTTTTATTTATTTATTTATTTTGAGACAGGGTCTTGTCAAATTGCTCAGGCTGGCTCAAACTTGTTATCTTCCTAAATTGGGTAGATGGGAATACATGCACGCACCATCATTCCTGAAACTTTATAAACAACTTTATTGACAGGTAATACACACACAGCGCAATGCACCATTTAGGGGTCCAGTTCAGTGGTTTTTAGTACATCGATAGCTTCATGGAAGCATCATCCTGGATGTCACGTGTAGTACTCTGGTTTCTTATCACTGAGACACAATACCTGACCCACACAACTCACAGGGAGAGAGGATTCGTTCACCTCACGGTTCCGAGGAATTCAGAGCAGGGTCAGTGGCCTCCGAGCAGAGCGTCGCGGTGGAGGATTGCGGGGCAGCAACGCGGCATTCTCCTGAGTGCCGTGGTATAGGTGTGTGTTACCACAGCTGGACATATTAACGATTTTACATGTTTTTAACATTTGATTTTACTTTATTAGAACATGTTTGCAATTCACGCAGTTTACAGTCATCTTGGGGAGTGGGTTCCATGTACTATTTACAGCCTTTTTTCTAATCCCCTTCCCTCCCTCTCCCTGCTTTTCTCTGGTTCCCCTGTCACCTTTTATATACGTGTTGATATTGTCTTGGCTCATGTTATGGCCCACGATGTTTACATTAACTGAGTTATTAGGATCCAATGCATGGCACATCTTTATTTCTCTTATGTCCCCTTCCTTTCCTCTTTACCCTTTGACCTTGTTTCCTTGGACCACTTCTCTACTGGACAAGATCTGTCTCCTTGTCCCTTTCTAGCCATCTTTTATCATTTTGTTTGTACTTTGCCTCATTCAAATGAGACACACTATATGGTATTTAAGCTTGTACATTTGAGTTATTTCACTCAACATTATATTCTCCAGGTATATCTACTTTACTACAAATTCCTCCAATTTGTCATTATTTAAGGCAGAGTAGTAATCCATTATATATATAGATACCACATTTTCTTTGTCCAATCATGTGTTGATGTGTATACAGGATACTACCAGGATTAGCTATTACAAATTGTGCTGTAATAAACATTGGTATGCATGAGTCACTATAGTATGACGTTCTAAGCTCTCCGGGGAGGATACCTACCAGGGGGATCACTGGGTCATATGGAATTTCTCATTTCAGTTCTTTGAGAAATCTCCATACTGACTTCCACAATGGCTGTAGTAGTTTGCACTCCCACCAGGGATGAAGGAGGGATTCTTTTCTCACTTCCACTTTAGCATTTGGTAGTATCTGATTTCCTAATGACTGTCATTCTTTCCTAGTAACATGGAATCTTAGTGTTGTTTTAATTTGCATTTCTCTAATGGTCAGAAGTGTTCAGACCTTTTTTGTAGATTTCTTGACCCTTTGTCTTTCTTCCTTTGTGAAATGTCTGTTCATTTCTCTTGCCCATTTCTTGACAGGATCTTTATTTCTAGGTGGTTTAACGTTTTTGAGTTCTTTGTATATTTTAGATACTAGTCCTCCACCTGAGGAGTTGCTGGCAAATTTTTTCCTATTCTATAGGTTCTCTTTTTACTCTACTGATTGATTTTTTTGCTGTGTGGAAGCTTTTTAGTTGGATGTAATCCCATTTGTTGATTCTTGCTGCTATTTCTTATATAATTGAGGTTTTATTTAGAAAATCTTTTCCTACACCTATGTTTTCAAGTATTTTACCTATTTTATCTTCCAGAAGGCTTAATGTTTCTGTTTCAAAGTTTAGATCTTTGATCTATTTTGATTTTAGTTTCATATATGGTGAGAGATAAGAGTCCAGTTTCATTCTTCTACATGTAGATAATCAGTTTTCCCAACGCCACTTGTTGTATAGGATGTCTTTCTTCCAATCAATGCTTTTGGATCCTTTGTCGAAGGTCTGGGGAGGTTTCTGTATCCTCTGTTCTGCTCCGTTGATCCAAGTGTCTGCTTTTGTCCCAGTACCATGCTGTTTTTATCACTATTGTCTGAAGTCTAGTATTGCTATGACTCTTGATTTGCTCTTATGCGCCCAAATTTAAATTCTGGTTCTCTTCTGTTTCCAGATCAATTCAAGATTTATATCTCTAGATCTATACATTTTGTTGTTGATATTTTCGTTGGAACTGCATTGAATCTGTAAAAAGTTTTATAGTATGGCCATTTTGACAATATTGGTTCTGTCTACCCAGGAGCAGAGGACATCTTTCCATTTTCTGATATCTTCTTCAATCTCCTTCTTTAGACTACTATAGTTTTCTTTGTAGAGGTCTTTTACTTCCTTGATTACGTTAATTCCTAAATATTTCATTTTTACTGAAACTACTGTGAGTGGTATTGTTTTCAGAATTTCTTATTTTGCTCTTCATTGGTATACAAATGCTAATGATTTAAGTGTGTTGATCTTGTATCCTGTTACTTTGCTGAAACTGATTATTAATTCTAAATGTTTTTTGATGGAATTCTTTGCATCTTCTATGTAGAGTATCATGTCATCTGCAAATAATGATAATTTGAGTTCCTTTCCTATACGTATTCTTTTGAATTTTTTTGTCTTGTCTAATTGCTCTGGCTAACATTTCAAGAATTATGTTGAATAGAAGAGGTGATAGTGGACATCCTTATCTTGTTCTTGGTTTTAGGGGGTTGTTTTTAGTTTTTCTGCATTTAATATGGTGCTGGATATTGGTTAGTCATATATAGATTTTATTATATTCAAGTATGGTCCTTTTATACCTGTTTTCTTCAGAGTTTTTATTATGAAGGGGTATTAGATTAGTTATTTTAAAGTTTTTATCTTCTGCTTCCAGTATATGTGTCATCCGTCAGTCTACTTCTATTGATATCTTTTTCCTTTTAATTCCAGGTCATATTTTCTGCCAGACATTTTGTGTAAGTGCAGTAGAGACTGAGGGAGACCATTTTTCAATGGTCAACTTAAGCAGGAGCTCAGTTAAGTTGGAACTGGGTCGCTACTTCACCTAGTTTTCATTCACCTCAGTTTCAGATGTCTTGAGGGTAGGATCAGAAGCATGCAGGGTTAGGGACTGAGACTTGAGATCTCTGCTGACCAGGCCAGCCCTGGCTTTCTGTGGGACTACAGACCTAGAGGTTCGGTGAGAGAGAATGATGGCTGCTGAACTTCCCTCTGCAAGGGCAACTTTTCCAGATCCAGCTGGCAGAGTAACTCACATGTAGCCCCTGAGGCTCTGCTTTCTACTCTTAACCCCAGAAGGATTCCTCTGCATACAGAGGCCTTACTGCTCTGGATCAGGAACTTTGGTAAACATATACAGGCCACTGAGTTTGGTGCAACTAGAAAGAGACAGTTCCACTCTGGTTTGAATATATTTATGTTTAATTGTTTAAATGATAACAAATCCTACTACTGAGAAAGGGTGATCGATACTTTTATTTATATGTGTAACCATGTAGTGACAGCATGAATATGTTTTACAGATTCCACTATGTTTCATTTTTTGCAGACAGATGTTATGACCTAGTTAAAATAAATTTTTTTTGAGGTGGAGTCTCACTATGTAGCTAGCTTTGAACTCACTAAGTAGCCCATGCTGGCCTTAAACTTGCAGCGATCCTCCTGACTCAGCTTCCTGAGTACTGTGATTATAGGCATGTGTCACCATATCTGGAAATTTTTTATTAGTATAAGTTTGTGATGCATAATGAATATATTCATAATGGGGTACTGGTACACATACACACTGCATATTGATTTTTTATACTTTCTCTTGCTTTTTTTTTCTTTTCCATCTCCCCTTCCCATCTCTACAAAATATGTCTTCCTGCTTCTTATAATTTTTCTTTTATTTTGCTCATCAAAATTTTGTATTTTGGAATTTTTTGTTTCAAAATTTTTATTTTAATGTAATACAAGTAGATATTAATAAAGAACATGTGAAAATTGTTCTTCTCTGAAAAACAAAGCAGAGTTTTGTAACAAAAATAATTAGAGAAGAACAATGGTTAATATGCCATGTATCAAGAACTTAAAAGAATGTTACTCAGAGTATGAATGGTAACAAAAAGATTCTTGCATAGAAGAAACAAACAAAAGTGACTTTCTGGCAAGTGTGAGGTTATGAGTTCAATTCCTGGTACAAAGGAAAAAGGCAAAATATTCTTTTCAACAAACAAAAGAAATTAATAGTATGAATGAAATGAATATTCATTCTTCTGAAAATATTTTTGAAACAACAGAATAGATAGAGAAAATTTCAGACATATTTTAGATTTCTTACATAAGGGAAACCATGTAAGCCAGGCGTGGTGGTGCCTGTAATAGTGGACATCTCTGTCTTGTTCCTGATTTCAGAGTGAACGTTTTCAGTTTTTTCAAGTTAGTCTGATGTTGACTGTTGGTTTGTCTTAGAGGGTTTTTATCAGATTGAGGTAAAGACCATCTATTCTGAATTTCTGTAGGTTTTTATCATGAATGAGGGTTGGGCTCCATGAAAAGTTTTTCCTGCATCTATTGAGATGATCATGTGATTTTTGTCTTTGGCTCTGCTGGTATGATGTATTATGTTTATTGATTTGTGTATGTTGAACCATTCCTGCATACCTGGATGAATCCCACTTGGTCATGATGTATAATCTTCTTAATGATTTGCTGCATTCTGTTTGCTAGTATTTTATTGAGGATTTTGGCATCTATGTTCATGAGGGAGATTGGCCTGTAGTTCTCTTTTTTGGTTGGGACTTTCTCTGGTTTTGGTGTAATACTCACCTTCAGGAATGAGTTAGGGAGAATTGCTACCTTTTCAATTTCATTAAAGAGTTTAAGGAGTACTGGCATTAAATCTTCTCTAAATTTCTTGTAGAATTCAGTTGTGAATCCATCAGGACCTGGGTTTTTCTCTGTTAGTAAATTTTTAATTATGTTTTCAGTTTCATTAACATATTGGGCTATTCAGACTTTTTGTATCTTCTCGATCCAGATTTGGTAATTCATATGTTTTAGGAGTCTGTCCATTTCTTCTGTTTCACATCCTATGTGAGTAAAGATTTTTCAAAATAGGCATTGAGATCTGAATTTCCATAGGATCTGCAGCGATTTCATCCTTTTCATTCTTCATTGCATGAATTTGAGTTTTCTTTTTTTTATATAAGGTTAGTTAGCAGCTTATCAATTTTATTTATTTTTTCAAAGAACCAACTCTTCATTAGTTTTTTGTATTGTTTTCTTAGTCTCAATTGCATTAATTTATGCTCTGATCTTTTTTTTTTTTTTTTTTTGGTACCGGGGATCAAACTCATGACCTCACACTTACCAGGCAAGTGCTTGAGCCACTGAGCTAAGTCCCCAGCCCCCATATGCTCTGATCTTTATAATTTCCTTCCTTGTATGGTCTTTGGATTTGACTTTCTCTTCCTAGAATTTGAGGTATAGCTTTAGGTTGTTTATTTGTGCTTGTTCTGTTTTCATAATGTGAGAATTCAATGCTATAAATTTCGCTTTAGGACCGCTTTCATTGTGTCTGACAGGTTCTGGTATGTTGTATTTGCAGTTTTGTTTGATTATAGGTATTTTTTAATTTCTTCTTTAATTTCATTTGTGGCCCATTGGTTGTTCAGGAGGGTGTTATTTAATTTCCATGTGTTTATGGAGTATCATGGTTTCTTTTGTCATTTATTCCCAATTTTATTGCACTATGGTCAGATAATATGCATGGGATAATTTCAGTTCTTTTGCATTTACTTAAGCATGTTCTATGAGATAGTATATGGTCTATTTTAGAGAATGTCCTGTGTGCAGCTGAGGAGAATATCTATTCTAATGTTGGGTAGAACACTGTAAACATCTACTAAATCCATTTGTTCACAGGCTTGGTTCAGTTCTGTTATTTCTTTGCTGATTTTTCATCTAATTGATCTCTCTTTCTCTCTTTTTAAAGAGGATAAAACCAAGGAAAAATAAAAACAGAATAAAACCAATCAAAACAAACCAGTGTAAGTGATATATATATGATTGTTACCGCTCTCTCTTAAAGTTTTCCCCTAATGAGTATTTAGTGACCCTCTTTATCTCTTTGATCATTTTTGGTTTGAAGTTCACATTATCTGCAAACAGAATAGCTACTCCTGCTTTTTTCTGGCCTCCTGTTGCATGGAGTATTGTTTTGTGTCCTTTGGCTTTCAGTCTATGAACTTTTTTGAGTTAAATATGTTTCTTTTTTGGGGGGGTGGGTACTGGGAATCAAACTCATGCCTTTGTGCTTGCCAGGCAGGCACTGTGCCACTGAGCTATATTCCCAGCCCCTTACATGTGTTTCTTTTATACAAAAAATTGTTGAATCTTGTTTGCTAATCCATTCTGCCAGTCTGTTTCTTTTGATTGATGAATTAAAGCCATTTACATTGATGTACTGATATATATTAGCTTATCTTTTTTATGTTACTTTCCCACCACTGGTTCTCTACTTTTCCCCCTCTTTAATTGCTTGCCCAGCTTGTTGATTTCTTTCTGTTATTGTTCTGGAATTGTGGTAATTTTTATCTCTGTTTAGAATATCTTTCAGTCCCCTTTGTAGTGTTTGTTTCATGGTCACGAATTTCTTCAGTTGTTCTCTGTCATAGAAGTATCTAACAACTCCATTAATTTTGAAAGATAGCTTTGCAGGGCACATCAGTCTGGGTTGGAAGTTGTTTTCTTTCATGACTTGAAATACTTCACTCCAAGATCTTCTTGATTTGGAGGTTTGTGCTGAGAAATGTTGAGATTCTCATGGTATTTCCTTTATAGGTGATCTGTTTCTTTTCTCTAACAGCTTTTAATATTCTGTTTCTGTGTGAATTTCTGGGATTTTGATTATTATATGTCTGGGTGTAGATTTATTTTGGTCATGGCTGTGTGCCTCATTTAACTTTATGTTAGATTCTGTTCTCATGTTTGGGAATTTTTCTGCAAATAGTCTTTTTATGTCATTTGTGTTGATTCCTGCTTTTTCCTTGACACTTACCAGTCTTATATGGTTTTTCTGTGTATCATCTTGTAACTATTGAACTGTTACTTTTTTAAAATTTTATTTTAAAGAGAATAAAGCCCAACAAAACAAAGCAGAATAAAGCCAATCAACGAAGCAGTGAAAGTGGTATAGAACTTCAAAACAGGGTAATAGGAAATCAACAATAGTTATCATAATATATTTGCTATCTTCACAATAGTTATCCATACCGTCAGACATAGCAAAATCAAACAAAACAAAACAGAACAAAACCAATCAAAATATGACATTTAATAAAACAAATAAATAAATCAGAACAAAACAAAACAGTGAGAACAACACTGCAAACTGTTATCTTCAAAATAATTGCTCAGATTACCAGATGCAGGGATAAAACAAAACAGTAAAATGGAACAAAACATTGGGTTTCAAAAACAAGACAGAAGGAAATCCCCCACAATTGCCACAGTGCACACTGCCACCCTCCAAGTAGATGCCCAGACCACGAGACTCAGGTCCGCAGAGTCAACCAAACAGTACAAGCATCAAGCTATTCCCTTCCCTTAGTTGCTATCATCTCACCCTGAGTCCTCCAAATCAGTGGGAGGTGGGGATGCTCCTCTGGTTTTTCAGCCTACATATTGGCTGGCTCACAGGAAGGTGTGGCTTTTACCTATCAGCGTGGCAGAGCCTGCTTCATTGGAAGGCAGAGACTCTTTTGGCTGAGGCTCTTTTTTTTTGGTACTGGGGATCGAACTCATGACCTTGTGCTTACCAAGCAAGTGCTTGAACCACTGAGCTAAATCCCTGGCCCCAGGCTGAGGCTCTTTCTGATCAGCATGGTGGGCCTTGCTTCATGGGAAGGCCTGAATTATTGTTTCTTGATCTTTTGTTATTTTTAAGGGATCTTTCCTTTTGTGATTACTTGCTAAAAGGTCTGAAAGTCTGTGTTTAGTGTCATTCCAGCAGTTTTGCCAGCTTTCAATGGAATTTTTAATGTCCTGGACATTTCTTTGAATCGATTTCATTCATTCTATTTCATTCCTATATTGATTATTTATGGTTTCTATCATCTTCCTCTCATCAGATTTTTTTATCTCTATTCTAGATATCCTGAGCAATTTCTTTATAGATGTTGATATTTCTTTTCTTTACTTTTTTTTTTTTAACCTGAGAGGTTATTTCTGATCTGATTTTATCTATAGCCTCATGGATTTGTGTCTTTACTTCAGTTACTATCATTTCTGAAATTTCAAGTGTGTGTCTTCCATTTTCCTCTATGTCATTGTCTTCTGGACTTGTTGTTTGTGAGCTGGAGTTCTGAGATTGCATCTTGCTTCTGTGACTTGTCACTTTCCATTTAAAATTTCTAAATTCTGTTTTCTTTGTTGATCCTTGCAAGTTTTTGTAGTAGGTCACTATATCACTAGTATAAAATCCTCTCTAGAAAAAGTCTCTTCCTCAGGGATACCTTCTGTGCATAGTAGATTCTTGGCTTGTGTCTTTTCCAAGATCCTACCTTCCCAGTTAATTGGGATATTAGTATCTGTTTGATTCAGGTCCCAGTTCTTTGGTGCTGGGCTGTGGTCAAGTTATTATCCCAGAGTTTCCCAGTATTGTTAGAGAAGGAAGAATAACTGATGATAACAGATATGATATTCTAACTAAAGCAGTATAATTAGCAATAATGATAGCATCAAGCAAAGTTTAGAAACTGACAAACTGTGGTAGGTATTAATTTTGTACCTTAAACCATAGGAACAAAACCTACAATTATATAACAGAACTGATTGTAAATTGGGAGCTTGTGTTCAAAGTGTTTCCCCATGGCAGGGTGGTTTTATGCTGTTGTGGGGAGATTTAAGAGGGATAGTGGATAAAACAAAGGTAACTGAAAAGAAAGTGGAAGCAAGGCTGGAAGACAAAGGATAATAGCACACACTGTGGGAGACTAAAGGAGAGGGCAGAAGAGAGAGGATGAGGGAGTAGGTAAAGGGCTGTCTGAACTTGGTGCCTGGGTTTGGGGGATGGTATTAGTTTTCTGTGGTTGTTCTCCCCAACCATATAGAAAAGAGGGAAAAAAAGAATAGAGAAGTTGAAAAGAAAAAGAAAGAGAGAGAGAAAGAAAAGATGGGGCAGCCCCACCTGTCTGCTTCTGTTCTGTGTGTCTTGGTTCCCAAGCACAATGCTAGTTCACCTAACTTACCACCTCTGGGCTCATATTGTCATTGTTGCTTTAGGCTTTTTATGCCACTAGCCCTACCTGTCCGTCTTATGCGCCTTGGTTGGGACCCTGCTGTGTTGTTCCTTCTGGTCTCTGGGCCTTCTTGATGGGTTTACCTCAGTCGTGGAAGTAGCAAGGGGTGAGGTAGTTCTCTGGGCTTTCTGGTGTGGTTCACCTGGGTTGCAGAGAAGGTGCTGATGGGAGAGGCCACTCTTGACACCCTCACCTGGGTCCCAGTGGAGATCTAGGCATCCTTTTTTGTCTTTTTCTTGTTGGAGAGACTCAAGTGTTGGGAACCTAGTGCTTGAGTCATTTCTGCCCTTATGACATCACAAGTTTCCCTCTACTCTCTGCCCATGCTGTGGCTGGAGGAATACAGACTTGAAGGGATTTGAACCATCTACATCCATCCTACATGTGACCAATGGTAAGAGCAAACCAAATGTGCCAGGCTTGTTAGGGAAGTCCTCACAGCTCTCAGGATGAAGGAACCCTCTGACATCTAAAAAGTCTGGGAAGCCTGGAACTGGGAACAGCTATGAATGGGGAGGGAAGAAAGGTAATTTCACTCTTAACTTCTCCCCTCCCTGCTGCTTGCAAGAGGAGAAGCAGCCTAAAGATGTTAAGTCCTCTACTACAAATGAGGACTGTCAGCCAGGAGTGGTGGTGCACACCTGTAATCCCAGTACTTTGGAAGGCTGAGGCAGGAGGATTGCAAAGTTCACACCCAGCCTGGACAATTTAGTCTAAGTAGAACCCTTCAAAATAAAATATAAACAAGGGGCTGAGGATATAGTTCACTGTGAAGGCCCTGTGTTTAAGCCCCTGTACTGCTAAAAAAGAAAAGAAAGGAAGATAAAAGATGACCTTCAGTGGAAGCTGAAGACCTCAGAGAAAGAAGCAAAGGGAAGAGAGGAGCCAGTGCCTTCCCAGCATAGTTTTTTTTTAGAAGGGACAATTGTTGATGGGAGATCAGGGCCTTTCCTGGCACCCTGAAGCTGAATGGGTGAGCTGCATCCTCTGAATGTCCCCTTTATTTCTTTGCAAGTCCCAAGAAGACCAGAAAGAGATGTCAACCATAAAGATCCAGGCCTAGTGGTGGGGCACACTGGTGCGTCGGGCACTGCTGCATGCAGCCCTCAGAGCCTTGGTCATTCAGTGCTGGTGGTGGATGATTCTGGCAAAGCTGGTGGACAAGAGATGGCATGTGATGTTGGAACAGTTTTCGAAGGAGGAGTGGGGAGCGGTCAGACTGCAGTCCTGGGTCCACATGTGGCGTGCCTGCCAGCACTACTGCCAGGTGCTCAATGCTGTCTGTGTCATCCAGGCACTCTGGAGGTGCCACACCTGCACTTCCAGGGGTCTCATCAAGGGCCGTTACCGAGTCACTACCAGGGAGCTGCGTCTCAAGCTGGAGATCTTGCTGAGCTCAAGGCCTTGCATTATGAAGGAGTGTATTCCCCTCCCAATAAAGCAGTGAACTGGCCTTCTGCAGACTCTCTGACTAGGAGGGCAGAGCAGGTGGTGGGAGATACTTGGCACCTCAGATATTAGCTCTGGGGAATTAACAGGGGTTGTTTGAAGCCATGTATGAAGAAAGATTCTTTGTCCAAACTGAGCAAAAACTGTGATCAATTTGCAAAGCGTGCTGTAGGTGGGGAAGCTGGGAGTACAGAGGTCCAGCCCCGTGACACATCACTCACGCTTGATCTGTGAAAGTAGAGCACTCTCCCCAGACTGTACATCACAGGAGCCTTAGGTGTTGTCATGGAAACGGCAGCACATTCACCAAGAATTCACCCACCTGGGCCTATATGCTCAGGGATCAACCTCTAGCCTAAGATTTGGAGGAATACACTTACGCTACACCTGTGACCCTGTCTTCCTGCCTGACTGGGACTGTACTCATACTCAGTTACCAAGTTAGAATCTGACACCTGAAATGGTAGCTGTTAGACCCAACCAAGTTGTCTTAGTTACTTTCTCACTACTGAGGCAAAATCCCTGACACCACAAGTTAAAGGACAAAAGCTTTATTTTAGCTCACTGTAGCAGTGTCCATCTGTAGTTGGCTGGCTTCAAAGTGGGGTGGCATGGCAGAGGAGGAAGAGTACATGGTAAGAAGGCAGGCAGGCAGGAAGCAGCAGCAGCGAGCCTCTTCATCTTTATTCTGTCTAGATTACAAGCCTATTGGCTGGTGCTACCCACACCCAGGTTGGGGATTCTGTTTTCCATAAATTCATTCAGCCACACCCAGAACTGTGCTAAACCAATCAGGAGATTAATCCAGTATCCCCGCACTCATGTCATGATCCAGTCACTCCCAAAAGCCCCGCCTATGAGTGCATGAGGCTTTGGAGGGATAAATAAGCCACAAGAGAAGTCCTCTTTCCTTGCCCTTGACCCCAGGTGGAAGCCATGGTTCATCCTGCTGCATACCTGGCTGGTACATAGGGGGTTCCACAGCATGGAGATGGGAAGAGGGCATTCTGCTGGTATTCCTCCTGGAGCAGCAGGCCTCGGGCTATCACAGAGCCAGGGGCTGATGAGACCTTAGCCTTGTCTCCCTCTGCAAGGGCTTGTCTAGGAGCACTGACTCCTGAAAGTTCCTTTCTGTTACATGCTGGTGGAATAGTGGCCGAGTAAGAGGTCTGGGGTAGGCTGCCCCTCTTCCTGTCTGCACACTGCTGTCTTGTGGGTCCCTTCCAGATGCCAGCCACAATGACTGATGCAGGTCAGTGGGTAAAGGCCTGATCATTGTGTGAAACTGGGGAAATTCTGCTGGCCCATTTCAGCATCAGAGCTTCCTATGATACTGAAAACACAATAAAGGAAAGCCATGAACAAGTATACACATGCTAATGAGATGAAATGGGTCTGTTCTTTGAAAACCAAAAATGAGCAAAACGTGTCCAGGATGAATTAAATCACCCAAATTATCCTTTAGCTACTTTAACAGTTGATTTTGTAGTTAAAACCTTCTAGATGGTTTAACTAGAAAATTCTACCAAACATTTTATAAATAAATAACACCAGTTCTACAAAATAGAAGAGGAGGGGACATTTCCCAATTGATTTGATGAGAGCAACACACAGGATCCTGTGCCATGGTGGTTATGAGAGGCCCCCAAGTGCTATCTGTTAAAGGTGTGGCCCCAGGTGGCACTGTTGGGAGGTGGGGGACCTTTGAGAAGTGGCGCCTCAGGAAAGACTCTTAAGTAATTGCCCTTGAAGGGACTGCAGGACTTTGGTCTCTTCCTCTTTCTCCCTTTCTGCTCTCTGATGGAAGTGGTTTTGTGTGGCACATGCTTTTGCCATGGTGTGCTGCCCTCACCAGAGGCCCAAAGAAATGAGGCCATTTAATGTCGGTCTGGAATCTTCAGAACTATGTTCCAAAATAACCCTTTTCTTTTTATAAGTTAACACCTCAGATATTCTGTTATAGTGGCAGAAAGGTAACTAACACACTCCAATACCAAGGCCAGACAAAGATAGTGTAAAAATAAAAAACTATAGGCCCACATACCTCATGAACAGAGAAGCCCAAAACACATCATCAACAAAATATTAGTAAATCTAACTTGGCAGTACATACTAAATATAAAGTATATATTATGTATTACACACACACACACACACACACACACACAAACACACACACCATGACTAAAAGGGCTTTATTTCAGAAAAGTAGTTTTAATAATTGGAAATCAACCATCATAACTCATATTATCAATTTAATTAATTAATTAATTTTTGAAGCAGGGTCTCACCCTAGAGTTCAGCCTGGCCTTGAATTCACTATGTAGTTCAGGCTGGTCTTGAACTTGCAGCACTCCTCCTGCCTCAGCCTCCCAAGTGTAGCCCAGCATGTTATCAATTTAAAGGGGATAGATAACTAGGTAATATGAATTGAGAAGCTAGCATTTAACTGTTAGCTTTCCCCCTCTTTTTGCTGCTGGGGATGAAATCTGAGGCTTCATTTATGCTAAGCATGCACTCTACAACTGAACTATATCTCCACCCTCAACATGCAACATTCCTTCATATTAAAAACTCTCAGCAAATTAGGACAGAAAGAAACTTCTTAACCTGATAAAGTTCATCTACAAAAATCATCCAGCTCATATCCTACCAAATGATAAAAGACTGAGCAAGAACAAGAACATTTTCTCTTACACATTCTGTTTACTGGTAGTCCTAGCCAGAAAAAAAAAAAAAGATACACAGATTGGAAACAAGAAAATAAAACTACTCCTATCCAGAAGCAACATGATTGTTTATGTAGAAAATTCTAAGGAATTTACAAAACAAAACAAGTCTAGATTGGACAAGAGAACTCAATAAAGTTTCAGGAAACAGATTTTCACACCAAGTCAAAACATATTTCTATATAATAACAAGGAGCAGTTGGAAACGTAAAGAAAAATAATATTTACTATACTTCCATAAATTCTTAGTGGTAAATATAATAATATACAAGGAATCTACAGATGGAAAACTATGAGGAAATGTTGGAAGAAGCAAAAAAAAAAAAGACCTAAATAAATGGAGAAATACAATATGTTCATGAATTGGAAGACTCAGCATAGTATAGTAATTATCACCAAAATAATCTATAAATTTAACATAATGTTAATCAGAATCCCGGGAGGATGTTTATAGATATAGACAATATGATTATAAAATTAAAACAGAAAGTCAAGATAATAGAATAATCAAAACACTTTGGAAAAAGAAGAGTAAAGCTCTTCTACTGGTAACTGGTTTTAAGACTTTTAAGACTATTACAAAGTTATAGCAATAATTATAACTGTACTACTGGTAGAGTTCACCAGTATTACAAATGAGTAGACTGTCCAATGAAATAGATTAGTTCAAGGATAGATTCATACAACAAAGGCAATCAATTTTTAATGAAGACACAAAGGGATTTCAATAGGAAAAGTGTCTTTCCAGTAATTTGTTAGAACAATTGGAAATTCATTTGCAAAAGAGAAATGAATCTCAATGGAATCCTAATGCTTTATACAAAAGCTAATTCAAAATGGATAACTTAAACATAGATATACATGTAAAATTATAATCTTTATTATCTTTAGACAAAGAGTCTGCAAAAGAAAAAAATATATATACATATTCGACATTTGTGAAAGATATTGTTTTTTTTTTAATTTTATTTTACAGAGAATAAAACAAAAGAGGACAGAACAACGCAGATCAGAACAGAACAATACAAGCAACACAGCACTTCACAAGACAATTAGATATCAATAGTAGCTACCATAATATCTCTTTCTTTGAAATAGTTGAGCATAGCTTCAACAAACAATAATATCAAACATAACAAAATAGAATAAAAGCATTCAAGAGAATGAAACTATTACAAGCCATTCTGAACCAAATAATAGAAAATGAACAATGGCTACTATAATATCTCATTTTCCATAAAAAATTTGTTTATATTATCACACATATTAAAATCCAATAAGACACAACATGATAGAACCAATGGTAACAGAAGAACAAAAGCATGTTAGGACTTCAAAGCAAGATGATATTAGATCAGCAATGGCTGACATAATGTCTTGTTTTCTTCAAAGTAGCTGTTCATACCATCACACATAATAAGGTCAAATAAAACAATAAAACCATTCCAACCAATGAATGAAAACATTACAAGTCTTCAAAACAATATAATGGGGATCCATGATTACCATAGAATCTTATGTACTCTTATCTTTTCTTACACTAGGGTGTGAAAGAGATTGTTAAGAGCATGAAAATATAAGCCAGATTTAGGAGATGTTATAAATCACATATTCAACCAAGAGCTTGTATCCAAAATCTACAAAGAACTCTCAAGAATCCTCAGTAGTTGTGATGGTTAATTTATGCACCATTTTGACTGCACTAGGGATTCTCAGATAGCCAGTAGAAATGAGTTTTGGTTGTGTCTACATGGATGTTTCTGGATGAAATTAACATCTGAATTGTTAGGATGAGCTACAGAGATTACAATCCAGAACAAGAATGTGGAGAAAGGATAAATTCACTATTGCTGAACTGTGACATTCATTTCCTCCTTGTGATTTATGAATTCTCCAGCCCTTGTGTTTTGTGTTTTTGATTTTATTTTTTGAGACACAGTCTCGCTGTATAGCTCAGGATGACCTGGATTCACTATGAGGCTCAGGCTCACCTCAACTCATGGCAATCTTTCTGCTTCAGCCTCCCAAGTTCTGGGATCACAGGCATATGCCACCACCCCAGGCTAGGCTCTGGATTTTAGGATTTATACGAGAGACATTTATAGAGTCCTATGTGATTCTTCTCTTGACATGTGCCTTTAAGCGTGTCATTATATTGTAATTATTTCCAATTGAAATTTAGGTGACTGCTTTTCAATATTTTAGATAAATAACTCCAGAACTATGGAAAGTCTCCTTGTATTTGTACAGAAATCTGAGAAAAAGTTGCTGCTAGAATTATATAGTTTTGAGTTCAGCAAAGACATCTCTTGAGATCTGTGTGCGGATAGCTCACTTCTAATATTAGCTTTTGATAATTCAGGAAGAGATAGAGAAACTTGACGTTACTTGTGAGTGAGAATTACTTGTCATTATGATGACTGAACCAGAATACTGTACCAGTTTTACTTATCAGCACTGATTTGCCCTTTAATTGTAGGTTTAGTTCATTAAGAAATATGATGACAAGAGAAGGATGGCTAGAATCTCTAACACAGATGGCCTTGATGCACTATATTGTTAACAGTGCACCAGGATTTAAAACCCACATTACTCACACCACTCTGCTTAGATGTATTTTATTTGGTTCCAGTCATTCTACCTACTAGATTTGAGGGCACAGACAGTTATCCCAAAAATAACAGGATATAGTACGGTAATCATCCTTAATTTCCTATTAGCTTAATCTAAAGCTCTGTAAAACCTACACTGTTTTACCATGACTGATCGTAATAGAATCTGGATTGTTGGATCGCTGTTTTGTATTGATAGATTTTATTCAAAGCTGTGATGATTGATAGTATCAAGTCTGAGAGTATAGGCAACTGCACTTAAGATGACAAGATCCACTAGAATATCCACTCTGGTTTGATTATTACCTGCCTTTGAAGTTTTATACTGTCTACAATGTTTTGTTATTACTAATACTATTATGTACTGCTATATTCAATTATGCCTGATGATATAGACAATTCTATTGAAGATAATAAGAAACAACGCAGTAATCACTGTAAGTCACCTTGTACTGTGGTTTTATACAACTTTTTGGTTTCATGTTTTTATAGGAATTTGTTTTGTTTTGTCTTGCTATGTTTTGTTTTTTCCTCTAATACAGCAAGGATAGAAATACATGTAGAGACTCATGCATGTGTAGCTGTTTGCTCTCTCACTGTTTGAATGTCTACTTTGTATGCTTTAATTTTGTAACTTGAACAACTATTTCTAAGAGGACAGTATGTAATTTCTCAACCAGTGATTTTTTTATTGTTTATCTCTTTTTTTGAAATTCTGTATTATCTCTACCCTTTACATGCTTTTGTTTCTCTTTACATAAAAAAAAAAAAGAAAAGAAAAGTAAGGACAGATCTGAGTTTTTCTTAGAAGGGACTCAACTATTGGGTGCCATCCTGGAGCCTGTGTCATAGGTACCTTTATGACCTCATAGGTCTCTTCCCCTTACTCTTCTTGTTGAACTGGAGCTGCAAGAGTGCAGACCGGAGGGTGATGGAACCATCTAGCCCCTAACCATGGGTAATTTAGTAGAATATAGATCTGCAGGGATTTGACTATCCGGGTCAGAGTATTCTTGTAAGATACAGATTCGCTTAAACATTCCAAGAGAGTAGGGTAAGTTTCCCACAGTTACGTTGGCAGGTGCTCTCCCTCCATGTCTGGAATCCCAGCAAGGGCCTGGAAGCCAAGTCTGTGGTTAACTTGGTACCACAGTAAAGAGAGCACCCTTATCTTCCCCCCTCCAAATCTAATATAGAAGGACAGCAAACCTTGTTGAAGATAATAATGAATTCCCATTGCTAGACCAGAGCCTGAAGGAGCAAAACAGAGAAGAGGGATTGACTCCCCCATCCTAAACCCCTCCTCCACCGCTAATGCCTTCTCTCATCTCCAGCTTTGTGGGTAGACGGGTCTGTGCTCTGCCTCTCGGAACAAACTTGACTGTGACCTCTCTGACTCTTGTGGTCCACAGGAGTGACTTAGAGGACTGTGAGTGGCCATCAGTAATTTATTGTCCAAAGAGGCACTTTAATAAGTGAGAGGGGCACTTACTTTCATCCTTGTATACTAGGATGCAAGGTAGAAACCCAGGGTGTCTCAGGCAGACTGGAGCGAACGGTTGTGGTACACAGAGCTGGGATGAACAGGGACTGACTCCTCCTTTGGTGTCCTTGCCCTTGTTTCCCTCTTAGGCAAACAGATTTGGGTCTGGCTGAGAAAAGGAGGTGAAAAAGTGTGAGCCTAGACCATGTGGGGCTGGGAGCTACAAGTGTGGGCTGCTCTTGGAGTGCAAGGCCTGGGGTATGCGAAGTCCAGGTGCAAAATGTATGCCTTAGTGTGTGTTCATGTGTGTTTGTACCAATGTGTTGGTAATATGGGTGAGGTGGAGGAATCTTTTACTGCTTGTGAGAGCTAGAAGGGGTAGCGGGTTGCAAGTTTAACCTGAGGTGAGGGGACAGGAGAAGCAAAGGATGCCAGCTCCCCCGCAGGTGGGAGGGCTGTCATGTAGGTGGTCCTGCCCAGGAGAAACCTGAGGCTCTTTTAGCTCTAAATCATGGTGCTCTTGTTTTAAATGGCCAAGTAGGTCTGGAAAATTGGGTGCAGTAGCTAGGGCAAGTATATCTCAACTTTACAGATAGGAACACTGAGGGCCAGAGGTCAGATTGTTGGGTCCCTGTCCACTGAACTGAGAATAGCAGAGGCAGGACACCTACCTGGTGTCTTAGGTCCAGCTGTGCCCACCCAAAGCTCCCAAACTTCTGATGGTTGGGCCATTGTTGGTACAGGACCCCTTCCCGACATTTTCTGAATTTGCTAAGTGTGTTTAAATTCTGCTTTTTCTTCCAAGGCCCCAAAGAGATGACAAGAGAATCTGCTACGGTGTTTATACAGGCCTGGTGGCGGGGCACGCTGCTGCGACGGACACTGCTGCACACAGCCCTCAGGGTTTGGATCATTCAGTGCTGGTGGAGGCAGATACGAGCAAGGCAGCTAGAGACGAGGCGGTGGACAGCGCTAGAGTTCTATGCACGGAGAGAATGGGCAGCTGTCAAGGTGCAGTCCTGGATCCGAATGTGGCGCATCCGCCAGCCGTACTGCCGTTTGTTAAATGCTGTCCGCATCATTCAGGTCTATTGGCGCTGGCACAATTGCCATTCACATGGCTTTATTCAGGGCGAGTATAAACTCAAAGAAAACCAATTGAATATTCAACTAGAAATCTCTCTGGGCTCACAGGCTTGTAAGGTGCACCAATGCATACCCCTTCCATTAAAAGAATGACCAGGTCTGCTACATCTGTGTTCCTAGATCTCTTTATCAGACGTATTTCCAAGAGGTCATTGTTGGAACCAGTGACATTAGATACAAGGCACCTCACAAGTCACCTCTTAGGAGTCAGCAGGGGTTGTCTGAGGTCACACGTGGAGGAGGATTCTGAGAGCCCAGGCGCTGGATGAATGGGCAGTGATTCATGAGCAGTGTCTGCCACAGTGGGCAGTTTAGGATGTTACGGCTGCCTGGTGACCAGCTCCAGGGAGACTGTGTGAATGGTGTCCCGTGTAGTAACAGGAAACCTGAGCCATCTTTTGCTTTTTTTTTTAATACAAGTTTTAAATTTATTTAAAAATTATGGAAAATATATATAACATATGATTTACCAGTTTAACTTTTTAAAGTGTACAGTTCAATGGCACTAAGTACATGTGTGGGTATTACCACATCCATCCCAGAACTTTTTCATCTTGCAGAACAGAAACCTTGTACTCATTAAACAATGAATTCCCATTTCTCCCTCCTAGGTTCCCCTAAAAACCACCAATTCTGCTTTCTGTCTCTATGAATTGGAGTGCTCTAGGCTGTTTATCTTACCTTATCTTATTTATTTATTTATTTATTTATTTATTTAAAGGAGAATAAAACCTATCAATACAAAACACAATAGGGCCAACCAAAACAAGGCAGTGAAAGTGGTGCAGAACCTCAAAACAGGACAATAGGTCATCAGCAATGGCCACCATAATATAGTGGTCCATTTCCTCAGACATAGTAAACTCTGACAAAGCAAAGCATAAAACCAATCAAAACAGTATTGAATAAAACAAAACAATAAATCAGAACAAAACAGCAAGAACAATATTGGATTCCAAAAAATGAGACAAGGAAATCCCCCATATTTATCATATTGCATACTGTCATCCTCCCAGTAGATGCTCAGACTACTGGCCTCAGTCCCGCAAAGTCAATCAAACAATACAAGCATTTAGCTGTCTTTGTACCTCAGTTGCTATCGACTCAGCCTGTCTTCCAAAGGAGTGGGGTCTTGATTCTTAGTCTGCATGCTGGTTGGCTCATGGGAAAGGTGTAGGTCACTTGTCTTTTTGTGACTGGCTTATACTGCTCAGCATAATGTCTTAGAGTAGTTGTGGTGAACCTATGGCCTCAGAAATGTCTGTTGAGCATTCTTTTCTTCATTATTTGCTTTAGTCTCACTGTGTATGTCCAAACCTTTGAGCTCTGTCATCCGGCTCCCCTGCTTCTCTCCCTTGGTCACTGCTGAATTTTGCCATCAATTATACATTTTGATAAAGCCAAGGTTATTCAGGAGCAGCACTGGATCGATCCCCTGACCACTGCTTTTAATATTCTCCAGTACCTTAAGACACTTGTATGACTCGAGTTCACTTATAATCTCTTCCAAGCAAAGGTTGTAGTGTAAAGGAAATTTTAAAAATTATACCTGATAGTATATTAAGAGCAGGAAAGGCAGGCCCCTCCTGTTTAGACTTAGCTAGCCTTGAGATTTCAATGCCAATTGCAACTTGTAAGACATAACTCAACCAGAAAGTACATCTTGTTGTGCTAACTTGCTTCAAGGACAGAAGAGCTCAGTCTAAGATAATGATTGCTTTTTCCTGTTCATTCAAGCCCCTGACCTAACCTCCTTCAGCCCAGAACAATTCTGCCTGACAACATATAACCCAGACTATGTAACCAATTGTAAAATAACCTATAAGCCTCTTATACTTCCTGCTTAAAATATATACAAATGTCTGTTTAACCCCAAGACAGGGCTGATGATTTGGAACTCAATTTCCCCTGCTAGTGTAATAAAGTGTTTGCCTCTGTGCCTGTGTGTCTTCCATTTGATTTGGTCCCGGTTTTTCCATAATTGTAGAGGCTCACGTGATTGTACCCTTCAGACTTGAAAAGCAGAACATCAAAAGTAAGCAGGATTTCATGTACTCTGAGAACATCTGTCTTTAGTTGCAATGGAACAAACACCATGTAGATGACCATAGGTGTCAGAAGAACATATACCACAAGATTAATGAAGCTGAGCAACTGGAAGATGCTAACAGTAATGAATCTGCACTGAAACTGATTGGGGACACTGCTGTCATTTGATGCTGCAGACAAATTCATCAGAGTGGAGACAGGATAAAGGTAGATACATGTTAACAATAGGATGGTGAGTGTTACCAGTTGGCAGCTAATGTACTTGATGATTAAATTATTACAGGTTTTCTTTGTCTTCAAATGTTGCACTGTAATTGAGTACTTGCAGTGGTTTTCTGACATTTCCCACAAACTTATGCAGCCACAGTGGGAAGTTTCCAGACTCACTCTGCAGGGAGACCTTTTGCTGTACAGCAGCCCAGCAAAAAGAATTCCCAAAGGAGCCTGATGCCAGGAGAAGGAACTTGGGGAGAAGTAGCTTATTTGTGTACCTATGGAGATTTCCTGAGCAAAGGAGCAAGAGCAGCAGCAGTAGCAGCAGCAGCAGCAGCAGTGGCAGCCTCACGGTGATGTATGTGACCATCTTGTCCACTGCCAACTCCAGCCGCAGCCCCTTGAACTTGGGCTCCGTGGGCTCCTCCAGCATGAAGTCTGCGAACATGTACTTTGTGACCAGGTGGGCGATGGCCATGGCTGCTGCCAGCAGGGCAGGGCCAGAGGGCCCATGAGGGCAGACCCAGGTACTGCTGGAGTCCCAGTCCGAAGTCTGCACATGGTACCTTCACCCTCCCCAGCTGCCCCTGCATCCCACCTGCTTTTTCTTCCAGGGCATCTGGCTCTGGCTGGCTGCCTCTGCTTTGAGTTTGGCCAGGCAGGGCCAGGGCTGAGCCAGGCACCAGAGCTCCCGCGCTTCCTGCCTGTGCAGCAGGCTGGGTGGGACTTGGGCACCTTGGATGCCGCGGTCTCCGCGCCTGCAGCCCACGTAGGCCTCGGTGGACTCGTGAAGTGGAGCTCTGCGCTCCCTGCGCGACCGGAGGCTCAGGATCCAAGGCCGGAACAAAGTAAGTCTCGCTCACCCCTGCCCCTCCTCGTGCCCCTGAGCCCTCAATCACTGGACCGTCTGGGGACCATCTGGGAAACCAAGCATCCAGGACAGTGTCTTTTCATTTCCTGACCTTTTATTTTAAATGATTGCAAGTGTACAGAAAAATCACAAGGATAACACAGAGGACTCCAGGATACCCTTTTTCTAGATTCACCAATTTTTAGCATCCTACCATGTTTGCTTAATATGTTTTCAGATATATGATTTACAGCCCCCTCATTTTGTAGGTTTCCTTTTGACTGTTGTTTTTGTTCTTTGATGCATAAAAGATTTTAATTTTGTCTTTTTGAGACAGGGTTTCGCTATGAGACTTAGGTTGGTCTTGAACTCACTTTGTAGCCCACGTTGGCCTCAAACTTGCAATGATCCTCCTGCCTCAGCCTCCCTAGTGCTGGGATTACAAGCATGCACCACTATGCCCAGCCAAGATTTTATTTTTGATGAAATGTAATTCCAATTTTTTCTTTCTGTGGCTAGGATTTCTATATTATTATGCATAGAAATAGAAGTGACATCCTTGTCTTATTCCTGATCTCAAAGAAAAGCTTTCAGTCCTTCACTGTTAAGTATGTCAGCCATAGCCTTATACTGAGGTAATTTCCTTCTTGCTGTAGTTTGAATGTGGTACATCGTTGCCAGAATTTCTGTTCAGGTTTAATTCCCAAATGCCCTCTCAGCTGAGCTAAACAAAATTCAAGCAATCCTGTTGCTTAAAACAGTTTTCCTGAGGTTGCTGAGAGATGTTTTCTGCTCTGTCAAGGACGTGTTCGTAGAAAAAGCTGTGTGCCATGGCCAGGAATGAGTTTCTTTTTTCACAAACATTGACTCCTATGTATGGTATGAAAGCTCTAATAAAATGATGAAATCAGAGTTTGTCACACTGGCAGGGTCCTACTAAGCCTGGCATACAGATTTAGGCTGCTTGTCCCCACCAGGGTGAATTCGGGGATAGCCTCAGTATATCCAAAGTGCAAGATCACCATCTGCCAGCTTTCCAATAATGTCAAGGTGTGACATTGCTCATCATGTATTTGGTTACCCATAGATTGTCCACAGAGAACGTTCTGGGATGTACACCCTCTCTTCCCTTATTTTGTTTCTCAGTGACCTATTCATGAGTATGGAGGTGTTGGTGCTTATGGTCCAGGTCTCATTACTGGCAGAGTTGCACGAATTCATAACGGCAAAGAAGGTGGCTCACCTCATGGCAGCCAGAAAGCAAAGAGAGAAAGCAGAGGGGTTAGGGCCCCCAAATCCTTTTACAGGGCATTCCCCCAATGACCTAATTTCCTCTCCTAGGCTCCACCTCCTAAATGTCCCACTACCTCCCAGTAGCACTGTGGGCTGGGGGCCAAACTTTTAACACATGGACCTTTGTGGGGCATTTCAGATCCAAATGGTACCCCTGGTATAGTTTATTACTGACAGGATAAAGGATCACTGTGAAGCAGTGAGGTTCAGAGTGGCATAGAAGGCATTATTTCCAGGCCTCCATCAGTAAGCCCTTGTTGAACAAATAGATTGGCTAGTGTCCCTGTCTCATCTTCTCAGGGTTGACCCACCTCTGGGTAGGGATAGGCTGAGCTGGTATAGTGACCCAGTCTATCTGTCTCAGTCCTGAGGCTGCTACCTCTGTGCGCATCCACTGTCTTTGTTGTTTGATCCAAACCTTTCAGTCTCAGTCATCCAGTTCAGCAAGGGAGGGCACAACGTATACAAATGACATGTCTGATAAGGTTGCCCACCTAACTGGGAAGATCAGACACTCCTTGTGCCACTAGAGAGACCCCAGCAACCTGGTATTCCTTGGTTTTGTTCCCCATCCCTGTGAGATGCCACAGAAGGGAGGCATTGAGGGAAGTTTGTGGCTTAGAGTTAGAGGACCTTATCTGAGGTGCTAAGCCTGGGTGTATAGATTTCAGCTGTTGACCCTAGAACCATGAGGTTGAAACTTTTAGGGACCAAGTGCCAAAACCAAACCTCAAACCACTATCAAGACATGCACTTTACAGGGGAAAAGGAAAAGAATGGCTGGGAAACTGAGATTGGAATTTTGCAGGTACAGCGCTTCTGCTCCCACCAAGCTCAGTGTTTCTCAACATGTGCTTTAATGCTGTTTCCTTTGTGCTGGGGTGCAGCGTTTAGTGTCTGTACTCGCTGTGCATGATCCAAGTTCCTTGCAAGTGTAGGCATCATAGTTCCAGCATTCACACATATATATGTCCCTTCCAGCTTCTAGGTAGCAAGCTATTGCTAGAGTCCTTGCTCCCACACTGAGGATCCTTTAGGTCACTCAGTTATCATTTTCTAGTCCAGATGGGCTGATGGTAATGAATCATTAGTTGCCACATCCCATGGTGAAGATGGAGAGAGGATGGAGAAAAAAAGGCAAGAGTTGTAATACAAAAAACTGAGGCCAGGTGGAACCCTCTCTCCTGACTGGAAGTACAAAGAAGCAAGAGGAGAGGGAGAAGGAGCGAGAAGAAGAAGCAAGAGAGCTCCAATGGCTGCAGTGCATTTATTTATATATACACTTGAGAAGTTGAGTATCAAGTGAAACCTTTCTGCCTAAGAGTTTATCCATGTGACTTGCCTCAGGCACAAGTGTCCTTGAGATTGGCTTTGCTCTGGCCTGCAAGTGATCAATCTGAAGTTTCAACTGCTCCCCACAGTTAGTGAAAATGTGGCAAAATAGGATGGTAGGAGTGGCCTACATGGCCATTACCACTGCACGTAGCTTGGCCCAAATGTCCATGCCCAGTCTCTGTCAAAAGATGGTCATCCCCTGGATGGTGGCTGCAGTGCAATGGACCCTGTCTGCTTTTAGTTTTGAAGTGCCATTAATAAATCATACCACTCTTTTTCAGGTGTGTTTCTAGGTTCCCTGTAACTGCAGTAGAAGCCAAAACATCCCCTTAAATGTTACTTAGTTTCTTCTGACAAGCTAGCCATTTGTTCAGGGGATCTTCTGGTCCCCAGCTTGGACCTCATTTTGGTTCATTCTGTGGACCAAATTCCATCATTCAATAGGAGCTTTGTGGAGCCTGTTCAGTTTGATTGGTGGGGTTCATAAGTGACAATAGTCAGGTCCTATTGTGCTGTTCCATGTGCACTCTGGCTGTGAGGAGCCGAGTCTCCACCAGTGTCCAGTGGCAAGCAAGGAGTATATCTGGCAGCTGACTCATGTAACTTTCATGTCCAAGTGCACGGGGCTGGGGGTTTAGCTCAGTAGCGTTAAGTGTCTGCTTGGCAAATGGGAGGTTCAATCCTCGGTACCAAAAAAAAAAAAAAAAAATTGCAAGAGACCAGTGCACCCCAGTGGCAGTTTTCTATTGCCGCAGACGCCAGCATGCATGGATGTTGAGGACAGATTCCAAAGGCAGAGGCTGTACTGTGGTTTGTTGACGGATTTCTAATATGTTACAAAGGCCTTATTTAAAGTTGGTGGCTGTTAGTTAACCCAGCACTTGGGAGGCTAAGGAAGGAGGGTCGCTATAAATACAAATCCTGCCTGGGCTACATGTTGGCCTAAACTACATTTCTGAGACCTTGCCTGGGGGGTAGATGTTGATTGCTTTGCCAAAAAATACCCATCTCCAGTTCCCAAAGAGGCCTACAGGCAGTTGGGCTTCCTTTTTATTAGTGAGTGATTCTGAGGCCACTAATATTTGTTTAGCTGTACCTGGGATATTTCTCTGGCTTTTTCCTCATGTGGCCTTGGCATGTAACCTAAGATAGTCCATTGTCGGTCTCCATGCTCAGAGCTTTTCTGAGTATCTCAACTGGGCTGCTGGATGGTGGGCTACAGTATTTTTAACTGTAACAAGTCCAAAGTAACACAATATGTCCTTTTTTCCCCATTTAGTATGCAGTGCTGCTTTTGTTAGGCCGCTTTGGGGGTGGGAAGGACTCACATTCTGACTCACATTCTTGGTTGTGAATGGCCATATACCCTCAGGTGGCATTGATGATCTGGGCCACAAGCAGCCCAAATATAAGTGCCCATTCTGCACTCAGCCATGGAAAGCAAAGTCTCCAGCACCAGAAAGGGCTCCAACTACAAGCAGAGAAGCACCAGGAAGCACCGCAATTTTCCTAAAACCTTCAACATCGGTTTAACTTCCCCTCGAAGGAGACCTGGAAATATTCTCAGGAGGGCTCCACCAGCCTCAGAAAGATCAGAATTGTCTTTTCCTCTTTTATCTTGGTAGGAATGTAGGGCCACTGGCCTCAGGTGAGGACCCAGAGACAGTGATTCTCCCTGCCTGCCCACTTCCTGGGCTGTCTGTGTCCCATAAGTTTTGCTGTATTTACATTTTTAAGTGTTTTTAATCTACCTTATGACTTCTTTGATGCATTCATTGTTCAAGAATGTGTTTGCTTCCACAAATTAGTGAATTTTTCAGTTTTCCTTATGTTACTGATTTCTAACTTTACTGTTGTCAGAGAAAATACAGGGTATAGCATGTATCTTTCAAAATATATTGAGACTAAATTTGTGGACTGACATATGGTCTAAACTACAGAATGTGTCATGTGCGCCCGAAAAGAATGTATATTCTGGTTTTTTTTTTAAAAAATGTGTTTTTAACTTTTTTTTGGAGACAGAGTCTTGCTATGTAGTTCAGGCTGCCCTTGAGCTCACTACTTCTGCCTCCTGAGTGCTGGAATTACAGGCCTGTGCCACTATGCTTGAGCTTTTAATTTGTTTTTTAATTGGTATGTGCAAATGCCAATTTAAAAAAAAAAAAAAAAAAAAAAAAAAAAAGACCCCACCACAAATGTTAATGATTTTTGTGTGTTGATCTTGTATCTTGCTACATTGCTGAAGTTCATTGTTAATTCTAAGTGGCTTTTGGTGGAGTTCTTTGGGTTTCCTACTGTAGAATATTATGTAACCTACAAATAATGATGTTAAAGTTCTCCCTTTCTTATATGTATCCCTTTGATTTCTTTCTCTTGCCTAACTGCTCTGGCTAATGTTTGAAGTACTATGTTGAATAGAAGAGGTGATAGTGGACATCCTTATCTTATTCCTGGTTTTAGCAGGGATGCTTTTAGTTTTTCCCCATTTAGTATGATGCTGGCTATTGGTTAGTAATATATAACTTTTATCACACTGAGCTATCATCCTTCTATACCTGTTTTCTTCAGGATTTTTATCATGAAGTGGAGTTGGATTTTGTCAAAAGCTTTTCTGCATCTGTTGATACAATCATTTTTTTTTTCTCTAGCTTGTTTCTGTTTATGTGATGCATTACATTTATTGAGATACAAATGTTGAACCATCCTTGCATCTCTGGGATGAAACCTATTTGGTCATGATGTATCATCTCTTTGATAATATGCTGCATTCTATTCACTTATTAGTAGATTTTTGTATCTATGTTCATTAAGCAGATTGGCTTATAGTTCTCTTTTTTCATTGGGCCTTTATTTGGTTTGGAAGCAGGGTGATATTGGCTTTCATAAATGAATCTGGGAGCACTCCATCTCTTTCAGTCTCTGAAGATCTTGAGGAGTACTGGTGACATAACATAAAGATTTTGTAGGATCCAGCAGTGAATCTGTCAGATCTTTGGCTTTTATTAGTTGGTAGATTCGTTGTTTATTATTGGATTGTTAAGCTTATTTATGTCTTCTTGGGTTAGTTTTGGGCAGTTTGTATGAGTCTAGGAACCTTCCAATTTCTTCAAAATTTGCTAATTTGTTGGAATATAAATTTTTAAAGTAGCTATTATCTTCTAGCTTTACAGTGTTTGCTGTGATTTCATCTTTTCACTTCTAATTGCATTGATGTGACTCTTTTCTGTTCCTCTTGGTGAGCCTGACTAGGAGTTTGTCTATTTTATTTATTCTTCCAAAGAACCAGCTCTTCGGTTCATTGATTATTTAGTGTTTATTGGTACAACTTAGATGTACATAATGATCGCATTCATCTAGGGAATGTGTACCGATATGTGGTATGTCTTAGTTCCTATTTTTTCTCCTATTCCTCTCCCCTCCCCTTAACCCTCTTTCCTCCCCTTATTTACAAAACTTTGTTTCCATTTTATCTTTTTAAAAATTTTTTTCCTTTTCCCTCCCTTCCCACCCCATCCTGTTCCATTTTACTTTTAAACAATTTCTTCCTATTTCACAATATCTATTATATATTTTGGTACTCTCAGGAATCATTTTTATAGTTGGTCTATTGATTTTTTCACAGTTTTTCTAGACTCCATTTCATTGATTTACACTCTCATCTTTATAATTTCCCTCCCTAATTTTGATTTGGGATTGTTTTGTTGTTATTTCTCAAGTGTCTTAAAGATTTCTCATAAGGTTGTCTCTTTGAGCTTGCTGTATTTTCCTAATTTGAGCATTGGTTTTAATGAATTTTCCTTAGAGCTGTATTTTCCTAATTTGAGCATTGGTTTTAATGAATTTTCCTTTCATAGTATCCCCAAGGCTTCAATCAGTTGTACCATCATCATTAACTTCAAAATTTTTCAACTTATTTTTTTATTTCTTCTGAGACCCATTGGTTTAGGAGAACATTGTTAGTTTTCCAGGAGCTTTTACCTTTTCCAAAATTTCTTCTTTCATTATTTTATTTTCATTGCACAGTGATATGATGGTATGTGTGGGGTAATTTCTAGTCTTGTGTATATACTTATAGAGGTTTTGTGGGCTACTATGTGATCTATTTTGGAAAAAGTACGATGTGCTGCTGAAAATAATATGTACTCTGTTATAGAGGGGAGGAATACTCAGTAGATATTCATTAAATCTATGTGTTTAAGGATGTGGTTCAACTCTAAAATTTCTTTATTGGTTTTTTGCAGTTGATCAGTCTCTTTCTGAAAGTAGAGTGTTAAAATCCCCTACAATGATTGCGCTAGCACTTATTTGATATTTTAATTTTGGCAATTCTGGTTTTGTGAAGGTAGGTTTTCCAGTATTTGGTGCATATGTTTATCAATGTTATTTATTCTTGTTGGATTTTTTTAAAACTAGTATGTAGTGACTTTGTCTCTTCTAATCAGTTTTAGCTTAAAGTGTATTGTGTCTGATAGTAAAATTGCTACCACTGCTTGATTTTGCAGACCTGGTGCATGAAATGTTGTTTTCCATCCTTTAATTGTAGTCTATAAATATCTTTTTGGATTATGTGTGTCTTGAATGCGATAGATTGTTGGATTCTGCTTTTTAATCCAGTCTGCCAGTCTGTATCTTTTAACTGGGGAGTCAAGGTCATTAATACTGACAGATATTACTGAGATGTGTTGGTTATTTACTGTTACTGCCTTCTTTATCTGTTGGTCTGTCCTTTGTTTTTCTTCTTTTCCTGATTTTTTGTAGCAGTTTATCTATTGCCCTCACTAGTTTCCTCTGTTTTTTTCCTTCCTCTGCTTTTTTTTTAAATGACAAACTGCAAAACTTCAATACAATATGGTTAAGCATGTTATTCAAATAGTAAACTTTTCAAGCACATGAGAATCATCATCTGAAAGACAAACTGGGTTTTTTCGTGTAGCTTCCTTTGTGTAACTATACAATGTTTCTCTCGACTGTGTCTGACACTGATCTTGACACTTTTAGTCTGATGTAAAGTAAGGACACCTCAATGGTCTGAGGCTTAGAAGGTCACCAGGAAGCCATCTTCAGCACTCATCATCCCTTAGGATGGGGTGTGATCAAGAAATAATACCAGAGAAGACAGGAGTGACTGTGAGGGAGCTAAATAATGGGTCTTTCTTTCTTTCTACTTTTTTTTTTTTTTGGAAATGAGGTCTTGTTATGTAGTTCAGGCTGACCCTAAACTCACTATAGTACAGGTTGACTTCAAACTTGTGATGATCCTCCTGTCTCAGCCTCCCAATTGGTGGGATTACAGGTACCACCAGGCCTGGAAAATATAGGGCATTAAAAAACTTGGGAAGAGGAGATTACATGTTTGGAAAAAGAATAAAGAGATATGTAATTTTGCTATTCGTTTTCTAAATGCTTTTGTCTATCACTTCTTGCGTTGCTGTCTTGTGTTTAGTTGTGGGTTTTTTTTTGCAGTGAAATGTTTGAATTGTCTTCTCATTCCTGCTATAGCAGTTTTATTGGTGGCCATCATGGAAATTACATTTCACAGCTGAACTTTTAATATGTAATTGATTTCATATTAGCTTAATTTCAAAAACACGCAAAAATTGCTCCTATACACCTCTGTTCCTGTGTGTTTCAGTTATTGATGTCTCAAAAATGACACATCCTATGTACAATGTACCCAAATCATACACTAAAAATTTTTTATGAAATGGTCTTTTAAAGCACATAGAAAACAAAAAGTGAAACCAAACTTTGAAGGATACTAGTTTTTATAATTGTCAATTTATTTTTTATCTCTTCATATGACTTTGAGTGTCTATCCATTTCAACTTGAAGAGCTCCCATTAGCATTTTTGCTTTGCTTTGTTTTGTTTTTTGAGACAGAGTCTTGTTATATAGTCCAGCCTGACTGTATAACAACTTCCTGCCTTGTCCAGACAAAGATTGAATCTGTGATCCTCTTTAGCTGTTCTTAAAGGGAAGATCTAGAGTAACAAACTCCCTCAGCTTTTGTTTGCCTCAAAATGTCTTAATTTTTCTCCTTCCTGAAGAAAACTTTTGCCAAATGCAGCACTCTTGGTTCACCACCTTTTCCATTAGCTCTTTGAATGTATCAGTTCCGTCATTTCTGGCCTGTGTACTGGAGATGCTTTGATATGATGAGCTGATTCTGTCTGTCTTGCTGCTTTCGAGATTCTTTGTCTTTTGGCAGTTTGATTTCATGTGCTGGTGGGGGTCAATTTTGCTTGGAATTTGTTGAACTTCCTGGATCTCTACATTCATGTCTTGCATTTAACTGGGGACTTTTTTTTAGCCAAGATTAAAAAAAAATATAGCTTCTCTTTTTTCCCTTTGTTTTTCCCTTTTCCCTTTGTTCTCTCTCTTTTGGAGTTCCATGGTGCATTTGTTGGCTTACTTAATACCACCCACAGATTCCTTAGGCTCCTTTTACTTCGATTGTTTTTCTTTTCTTCAGTCATGATGATTTCAGTCGTCCCTGTACTTGCTCAAATCTGCTTTTGATTTCCTCCAGGGAAAACACTATTTCAGGTATCGTATTTTTAAGCTCCAGAATTCTTTTTATTTTTTAATTTATATTTTACATTATATTTTTATTTTACTCCAATGTAATTTTCTTTATTTGGTTCATGTTGTTTTAGCCTTTGGAGCACACCTTAGGCAGCTCAAAAATCTTTGTCTATTAACTGCTGTGTTGTCTTAGGCAGAATTTCTGTTGATTTACTTTCTTCCTTTGGGCCATACTTACCTGTTACTTAGTTTACCTTATGATTTTGTTTTGTTGTGACTGTTGTTGAAAACTGGACATTTGAATGTTATCATGGAGCAACTCTAGAGATCAGATCCTTACTGGAGTCTGAAGTTTGCTGGCTTCATTTGATGGTTGCAGGGCATCACTGTTGTAAGGGTCAACCTGCAGTGAAAACCTAAAGCCTTCTGAGGTTCATTTGTTCTTTCCTTTTCTTCCTTCCTTTTTTCCCTTTCTTAGTTTTTTCTTTCTTTCATTCGTGTTTGTGGTACTTAATATGTACATATGTGGAGTTGGTTCATGTCCATAACACATCTTAACTCCTTTGTACATCCCCTTTCTCTCCCCTCCTTCCTGCTTCCTCCATCTGTATATCCCCTTCCCTTTGAGAAAGATCTCCCTCCCTTCCTATGACCTGTATTTTGCTCTTTATTTATATTTTGAGTTTCTCATACAAGACAAACCATGTGATATTTAAGCTCGTGTGTCTGATTTATTTCTCTTAACACGATGGACTCCAGATGCATCCATTTTATCCAAATGACTTATTTATCTTTCTTTATGACAGAGTATCCTCCCTTCTGTGTAAATATCACACTGATCTTCATTCATTCATCTGTTGATGGACATATAAGCTGCTTCCAAGCTTTAACTATTATAAAATGTGTTGCTATAAACATGGGGGTCACAGTTACTTTACTCATTGCTGGAAAAAATACCAAACACCCATAAATTAAAGGAAGAAAGGTTTATTTTGGCTCACAGTGTCTAGAGGTTTCAGACCATAGTTAGTTGGCTCCAAGGCAGGGTGAAGGGGGAAGACAGAGTAGAAAGAGCTCATGGCATGGCAGGCAGGAAGCAGAGAAGCATCAAGGGACAAGAACATATTTGTTAGACTCTTCCAGGTCATGTCCACAGCTACCCGCCAGGCTTCAGTTCCCAACAGCACACTCAGCTATAAACCCATAGTGGACCAGTCCAGTGTCACACGCCCATGATCCAGTCACTCCCAAATAACCTACCTATGAGTGCATGAAGCTTTGGGGTGCACATCTAGATATAATCTATAAAAATGGGCATGCATGTATCACTATAATAGGATGTCTTTAATTCTGTTGGGAAGATTTCTAGAAGGTGCATAGCTGGGTTCAAAGAAACTTCTAGTTTTAGTTTTTTGTGAGTTCCATACTGATTTCCACAGTGCAGAAGCCCACCCCCAGCCTCGCCTGCTTTTGTTATAATTTGATTTTTTAAAGATGGACATTCTTTTTAAGGTAAAATGAAGCCTCAGTGTCAATTTGCATTTTTTCCTGAAGTCTTTTCTGAGCCTGTGCCGTTCTCTCAGCACATTTGGTGACTTGCTACATTCCTCTTTATATAAGTTGCTTATGTGTGTCAGGCTTCTTGAATGTCTGGCTCCTGAAAAGGGGAAAAGGGAAAGTTGAAAGGAGGAAAATATCCCAGACCTGTAAGTTCCCTGTAAATCATGTGTCGTGTTTTGGATTAGATCTAAAATGGCCCCCTAGAGTACTCGTGGGTGGAAGGCAGTTGGATCATGGGGTGCTACACTCATTAGGGGATTCTCCCACTGATAAATCCATTACCTGACTGTGCTGTTAGCAGTGGGGCCCGATTGGAGATGGTTCAGTGCGGCGTAACCTTGAGGCCCATTCTTGTTCCTGGCTCTTCCTTGTCTCGCTGCTTCCTGGCTGCCATGGGGCGAGCCACTTTCCTCCTCCATGCCTTTCCACCGTGGCATTGCTGCCTTGAAAACAGTGACCATGACCTTAAACTGTGGACTAAAACATACCTCTTCTCCTTTAAGGTGTGAGTGTTGGCTATTTTGTCTCAGCCATGGGAAAGTAACTGAGAGGAGTCCCTTCAGAGGGTTACAACAGTGGAGGTTGGAAGAGCAGCAGTGGCTGCCTGCTTCTGTCTTAATTTCCACGGTCAGCAGTGTCGATCTTCAGCCAGAGGACAGCTACCTGATATTTGAGGGGCAGTCCCTTCCCCCTTCTTGTCTCTGCAAGCTGAGTGCAAACTCCTCTGAAATATGTGTGCTGTTATCGGCCAGGGTGCTGGAGGTGGGACCTGAATGAGTAGCTGCTCCCAAATGAAGAACTGCAATTGACCATAATTTTACTCTGACCCCCCGGATGCTGGAAGCCTTCACACTGCCTCCCGGGCTCCAGAGGAGTTACAGCAGACAGATCGCGGCAGTACAGCCATTGCCTAAATGGAGAGATGGGGTTTGAGTGGTTTCTACTCTATCATTTTTCCTTAACTTCATCTCCATGTATAGGTTTTTAGGTGAACATAGTTCAATGTTTTCCTAGAATCAATGACAAGAGGGAAATTTTTGGGTTGGATAGAATTTGCAAGTTAAGACTTCTAGGACATAAGGAGCTGGGGATTTAGCTCAGTGGCATAAGCGCCTACCTTGCAAGTGTGCAGTTGTGAGTTTGATCCACGGTACAAAAAAAAAAAAAAAAAAAGAAGAAGATTTCTAGCAGGACACTGCAAAATTGTTTTCCAGGGTGTCTATTATATTACATTTTCACCCACAATATATGAGAGGTGCAGTTACTCTATAGCTACATTAGCTTTTTATTTTGTCATTATTTTAACTATTGTGATTGGTGTATACTGATATCTCATTATGGATTTAATTTGCATTTCACTAATGGCTAATGGAGTGGAACATATTTTCAAATGCTTGCTATCTATATGTATTTGTTCATGTGAAATATTTGTTCATGCCTTATACCCATTTTCAAACTGTATCCTTTTTTGGAGACACAGTCTGCTATGTAGTTCAGGCTCGACTTGGATCCACAAGGTAGCCCAGGCTGGCCACAAACTTGCAGCAGTTCTGCTTCAGCCTCCCAAGTTCTGAAATTGCCAGCAAAGGGCTATCATACTCAGCTTGGGCTCTTTTTTGACTGTTGAGCTGGGATGATTTAAGAAAGTATATATTCCAGGTACCTCTACACATCCATTAGGATGGATGAAATACAGAGCACTGAAAACACCAAATGCTGGCTAGTATTTGGAACAACAGAAACTCTTTTTAGTTGGCAGTGAGAATAAAAAGTGGTCAGTCATACTGCGAGACTGGCAATTTCTTATAGAACTAAGCCTACCCTTATTATAAGATCCAGTGATTATGCTCCTTGGTATCTCAAAAAAGGAACTAAAACTTACATCCACACAAAATCCTGAGCATGGGTGATTCTAGCAGCCTTATTCATAACTGCCTCAACTTGGAAGTACCCAAGATATCCTTCAGTGTGTGAGTGGTTAAATAAACATGGCACAGCCAAAAGTGGGATATTATACAGTGCTACAAATGAGTTATGAAGTCTTGGTAACGTGGAAGAATACTTTTCTAATTTGTATTTTTTATTACTGAATATTGGTAGTACATAATGATCACGTTCCTTGTAGGGAGTTGGTACATAATTCTTTTTCATTCCCTCCCCATTTCCTCCCTCACCCTTTCTCCACTTCTTGGTCTCCTACCCATTGGCAAAGATCTATCTTCCTATTTCCTGTTATTTATCATTTTGCTCTTTATATGTTGGATTTCTTTTTCAGGGTATTTAAAATACAGAAGAATTTTAAATGAAGCCATTAAAAGAAACCAATTTGAAAGGTCTACACATTGTATGATTCCAACTAAATAGCATCCTGGAGAAGGAAAATCTAGGAAGACGATCAGCATATCTGTAGTTGCCAAGCTTTTGCGGGGGGCAGTAGGGATGAAGAGATGAAGCTGAAGATTTTTAACACACTTAAGCTGCCCTTTATTATCCCATAATGGAGAATACATGAGAATATACATTTGTCCACATCATAGAATGTAGTACACCAAGAGTGAACTCTGAATTATGGACACAGGTGATTATGATTCATTAGTATAACTGTTGGTTTTAACAAATGTACTGGTCTGATGGGGGACAGTGATAATGAGGGAGGCTCTTTATGGGAGGGGATAGAGACTTAGGAGAAGTCTTGGTACATTATGTGAACCTAAAACTATGTACAAAGTATTTAATAAAAAATCCTAGGTCTAGGTCTTATGGTTTGCAAATATTTTCTCCCATATTACATCTTATCTCTTCATTTTCTTAACAAGGTCTTTAGCAGAACAAAAAATTTTAATTTTGATGGAGTCCAACAATCAAGTTTTCTTGATAGGCTGTTCTCTTGATGTCAAGTCTAAGAATCTTTCTCTGTACTTCCTCCCAAATTTCCCCAAAATTAAGAATTTTTACATTCTATATTTAAATTGATCCATTTAGAGTTAACTTTGCATAAAGTGTGAGACTTAAATCAAGATTTTTGTTTTATACTTTTTGTTTATGGATATCCAATTGCTGTAGCATCACTTGTTGGAAATGTCATTCTCCCATTTAATTGCTTTTGTTTTTGTGAAAAATCAATTGAGATTGCATCCCTGATGGTGGGGCCTACTTGAAGACAGTGAGTTTGTGCTCTGTGTCCCTCCATTATATCTTGGACAGCGGGGCTGGTTGGAAGAGTGTAAGACGGACAAGAATCCAGAGACCCAGGACAACAGCCTGGTGCAAAGACGCACGCACACATTTGGAGGGTGAAGTAATCTGTGAGACCAGTAAGAGGGAAGCGTCTGAAGCAGCAGAGAGGAGACAGCAGTTGGACTCTGGAGAACTCCACCAACAGAAGATCAGTTGCAGCCCCCACATCTAGAGGCCAAGATTGGCTCCATACCCAGCACATCTCTGGGATATAACGTGGATGTTGTAACAGAACTATAAACACCAGAAGAAGATAGGCTCTCGGGATAGCTATGAAGAACCAATGGCATCTGGAGGACATCCCTGAGGAACAGACATTTGCTTTCCTCTTTGAGAGAGGCCTCAATGCTAGCGGTAGAGCTATATATTGTGGGAGGTTGGTGGCATCAACATAGAAGACAAAATTTTTTTAAAAAGGTGGAGGATGGAAAGACACAGATGAAAGACACAGAAAAAGATGGAAACAAAAAATACCCAGCATAGAAGAGAAATGAAATCCATAAACTAGATCCAAACAGAGATTCAGGAGACTAAAACCTCCATTGAAAATATATGCACCAGATTAAACAAAGGAGAGGATAGAATTTCAGATCTTGAAGACAGAATTGCAGCTACTGATCCTGAAAAGAAAGATATCTCAAAAATAGCAAGAGACCATGAGAAGTCAGTCCAATAGCTATGAGATGAAGCAAAGAAAAATAACACAAGACTGAATGGGGTCAGTGAGAAAACTGACCCATATGCCATAACACAAATGCCCTAACAATCATAAATATATATGCATGTAACCCAGGAGCACCCAGCTATACAAGACAGTTATTGGTAGACATAGAAAATAAAATGAGCAATAACACAATTGTAAAGGGAGGCCTCAACATGCCCTGCCGCCACTGGGGGAGCATTAGTGAACCATAGCCCCATGCCTCTCCACCACCCCAGGAACCCTGGATCAGAGGAACCTAGGGGCCTCGTCCAATCCACAAAAGCAAGGGACTGGCAGCCAATGCAGGAAGCACCCAAGATGCAGCACTGGGCTGATTCTGAGGAACACAGGAAAACGTCAAGATGAAAGAGCAAAATATAATCTCAGACCTCCAGCCTACACAGAACAAGTTCAGGGACACAGATGTAGTAGAAATTAGAGATCACATACCTGAAATTTTTGAACAGATAACAACAGAGGTAAAGGAGCCACTTAATTCTTGTACTGTTTGGTTAATTTAAAATGCCTAGGTCTGGCTGGAGATTTAGCTCAGTGGCATAAGCGCCTGCCTGGCAAGCATGAGGCCCTTGGTTCAACCCGTGATACCAAAAATAAATAAATAAATAAATAAATAAATAAATAAATAAAGCCTACGTCTGATGGTCTGGACAGCTATTTTGAAGATAACAACAGGTGTTATGGTAGCCATTGTTAATTTCCTGTTACCTTGTTTTGAAGTTCTGTATCACTTTCATTGTTTGTTTGATTGGTTTTATTGTTTGATTTTGTTTAGTTTTATTCTCTTTAAAATAAAAAAATCAATGTTTTTCTAAGCTCATCTGTTCTTTTGTGTCTTCTCTAATATCTTTGATTTTGAGCACCATTTCCTTTTGTACCTGAGAGATCATTTTCTTTATAGTATTTTCCACTTCTTTTGTTATCATTTCAGAAAGTTCCAGTGTTTCACTTCTAACTTCATTCATCTCATTGAGTTCCAGGCCTGTCCTGAGTGGGCTGGGGATCTGGGGTTATTTGTTTCTTCTTACCTTAAGTATCTCCTCTAATTTAGGCTACAAAGTTGCCTGCTCCCTCCTAATTGAAACATACAATAATTTTAAAAGAAAAAGAACAAGCAGGCATGGTGGTACATACCTGTATTTCCAGCATTTGGGAGGCTGAGGCAGGAGGATCACTGTGGACCTACTTTGCATTCTTTTTTAATTGCACTGATTTTTCTGTGCCTCCATCATGCAACACTCATGGCTTATGGTATAACTTTCTGCTAAACCTGAATATTGGGTAGAATGACTTCTCCCATTATATTCTTTCCTTTTGTTTTGTTTGGTACTGGGGAATAAACTCACCACCTCATGCTTGCCAGGCAGGTGCTTAGCCTGTGTTCTTTCCTTTAAAGTTTGTTTTAGTACCCAGGGCCTGTGGTTTTCTAGGTGTATTGGTTCATTTTATGCGTCAACTTGGATGGGCCATGGAATGCTGAGAGACTGGTTAAACATGATTTCTGTGAGGTGCTTCTGGAAGAGATTAGTGTTTGAATTGGTTGGCTGAACAAAGTAAACAGCCCCTCTGGAGTATGTGGGCACCTCCCGATCTACAGAGGGACAGACTAGAGTGCAAAGGTGCAGAAAGGTAAATTAGCTGTTCTCGTGGTGGGACACGATTTCCTTCTGCTTCTCAGGCCTTCAGACTCAGGGAGGAATCTATACCAATGGCTCTGACTCTTAGGCCTTTGAACAACACCAGGGGCTGGAGCTTTCCTGGGCCTCCAGCTTGCAGATGGCAGGTTATAGGGCTTTGAGGTAATTGTGTGATTTTGTACCTTATAATACATAAATGCATGTTTATATTTTATTGGTTCTATTCCTCTAGAGAACCTTAATATACTATAATGTTTTTTGTCTTTTTGAGACAAGGTCTCGCGATGCAGTTCAGGCTGGCCTTGGGCTCACTTTTTAGCCCAGGCTGGTCTCGAACTTGCAACGATCCTCCTGCTTCAGCCTCCCGAATGCTAGGATTACAGGAGTGCGCCACCATGCCTGGCTAACCGTAAAAATTTTAGAACAAGCTTCTTTAAACATTTAGTTAAAATTATCTAGAGAGACCACTTAAGCTTGAGAATTTATTTGCAGGGAGCTTTTAAATTACTATTTAATTTCTCAAATGATTACAGAAATGTTCAGCTCATTTATTTCATCTAAATGAATTGATGTTATGTGATTTTTATCAATTTATCAATTTCTTCTAAGTTGTTGAATTTATGAGAGCAACATTGCTGGTATTATATTCATGTTTTTTCTTATAAATTGTATATCCATACAATGGATTGCTACTCAGAAATAAAAACAAATGAACTAATACTCATATACCATAAATAAACCTCAAATGCATTATGCTAAGTGAATGAAGCTGGACTCAAAAACTACTCACTGTTCCCCCTTTCATATGACACTCTGGAACACAATAGGATCAGAACACAGATGAGCATTCAAAGATGGGAGAGGTAGCAAGTATGGTGGTACATGCCTGTAATCTCCATCACATGGGAGGTTGAGGCAGGAGGACTCCAAGTTTGAGGGTGGCCTAGGCAACTTAGTGAGGCCCTGTCTCAACATAAACACAAAATAAAATAAAATGGGATGTAGCTCAGTGGCAGAGTGTCAGCTAACATGCATGAGGTCCCCAGCACCACACATGTGGACACCCACCCACCCACCCACACACACACACACGGGAAAAGAGAGAGAGAGAGAGGCACAGGCACTGATAATCTGGACAGTGGGTCTATGCATGCAGGACTAAATAGCTTAGGCAGCCAGGTAGTAGAGGGGTTGCCTTTGATGGGTCAAAGGTCCTTCACTTATTCCAACTGTGGAGAAGGCAGAAAGTGTGGTCCAGGTGCACCTTGGGATAGAGAAGGAGGGGGCAGGAGGAGAGGGTCCAAGCCATCCCTATTTTTTCAGTTGAGTTAGTGGTGATATTATAAAATGAGTTCAAACAAAATTGGACATTTGGAGAGGAGATGATATTAATCAACCCATAAAATGGGATTGCAAATTTACTGTGAAATTTGCCTAGTTGAGATAAGTAATCACAAACATTGAGAGGTAAGGGAGAGACTTTTTTTTTTTTTTTTAGATAGAGTCTCACTATGTAGTTCAGCCTGGCCTTGAACTCGTGGCCATCATCCTGCCTCAGCCTCCTGAGTGCTGGGGTTACAAGTGTGCACTACCATGCCCACCTTCCAGATTATACTATTTAACCACAGATTTGGAACTGGGTTAAGAAAAATACCAGGATCTGCCTAAGGTGATGACTGTAAAAAATTGGTAGGGTCACTAGATTGGAAAACCATATCACATTTGCAGAAATACTGAGGTTATTTAAAAGATGAACTGGAAGGAAAGTAATCAGAGAAAAGAGCACTAGGGAAGCAATTGAGCAAGACAGTAGGGTTACTAGCGACAGTGAGGCCTAGAGATATCCACTAGCCATATATAGTTATTTAAATTTAAATGAAATTTATTTCCCCAGTTGCATTTCAGGTGGTTCCCAATTGTATGCAGCCAGAGTTGTCCACATACTGGACAGCTCCTTTAAAGAGCCTTCCCACCACTAGAGTTCTACTGCATAGTGTGGCTTTGGTGTGACCGTGAAAGGAAGCAGAAAGCATTTGAGGGAAGGACTAGAGACTGGTAGGGGCATCCTGGCTGATGAGGAGGTCACCGGAATTGAGATAGGAGTAGGGGTAAGGGTGGTCTCAGAGGAAAGCTCGTTACACAGCCCTTGGGGGAGGAGTTCTGGGGAGAGGACTATAGAGCAAGGAACTGGGGAGCTGAGGACTTCGGCTGTCACCATCCATCAGCACGTTGGGCCCCGCACCACCTGGCATTGAGGTCTGTCTTCCACTTGGGCCGCACTGCACTGCTCCCGGGAGAGTCAGCCAAACATTGGCGATCTCTCTAGGTGCTTGTGAATGGGAAATTAAGGCACTCGGGACCCCAGCCAACCCCGGTGCTGGGCTGACAGAACAGAGCCTCATCGCCACACATAAGTGCAGAGGTGCTCGGCGGCGTTTCCAGGGAAGGCAGTTGCTTGTCTCCCAGACCCTGCGTGGGGGAAATGGGCCAGATGGGAACTGGGACTGGCGGCTCTGTCATGTATCAGCCAGACTGAGACCTCGGTTTGTGTTTTGACAACTGAGTGACATATAACCATTGTCAGGTCAATACAGGGGTCACAGACACAGGGATACCTCATGCAGTGCTTTCTGAGAGAATTGAAGGGGCAGTAAGGCCCACATCTCAAGGTTACCATTTTCCAGGGATGCCATGAGACACACAGACCAGGTTAGACCTTTACTGGGCCCCTTATTAGTTGATGATCTCAATGTGGAACTGCAAGTGAGTGGCAGTGACCACGCAGTGGCCCCGGAGGAAGGCACAGGTCTGGCAGTTGTGGCATTGCCAGTGGCACTGGATGACATAGATGGCATTAAGCACCTGGCAGTATCGCCAGTGGATGCGCCACATACGAACTAGAGATTGGAGCTTGGTCACTGCCCACTCTCTGATTGCATAATCCATCAGTGCTGCCCGCCGCTTCTTCTCCAGCTGTCGTGCTAAGGTCTGCCGCCACCAGCACTGAATGACCCAGGCCCTGAGGCTGGCATGTAGCAGCGTACGACGTACCAGGGCGCCTCTCCACCAGGCCTGGATCTGGATGGCTGCATCCACTTTCTTTCTTAAATTCTCCTAGGCAGAGATAAGACAGACAACTCAGGGAGCTAATTTTCTGCCACCAACTTCCAGGATCTTCTTGGAAGGGCCCTAGTTTCTCTCAATGCCAGTCCTGAGACTCTCAGTGCTGAGGGAGGGATGGGGACAGGGGAAATGAGCCAACTGATGGATGGTTATTTTAAACTCTGGGTCCATAAAAGGCAGAATCCCACACCCTTCTGTCATAGATACTAGTGGTCTGGATTTCTCTTAACTATGTGAACTTCTACTCACCTGTTGTTTTCGCTTCTTCAGTTTCTTCCCTTTACTTGTTTCTTCATTGTCCTTAACTACAGCTAAGATTAGTTGGTCTGGGGTCTGTCATCAGAATTAAATGGAAAATACATAGATGAGTTAAGTCTGCTGGTTCTCTCTATGGATTTGTACAAAGACACTCACCATTTTAGTATCCCCTCTTTTCCCCAAACCTGTGGAGTCCAGGGAGATACCCACCCATCCCCAGACAGCCTAGGAGGTCTGGATAGGTCTCTTACACAACACCGAATTCCCATGGTCTATCTCTAGATGGTTCATTAGCTCTGGTTTCTGTTTCCCAAGGCCTGGCATGACTAATATGAGGGAGGGGAAAGCTATGAATTCACAGTTGCATTATGACATAGAGATTAAGGTATCTGCCACAGAGTTGAGTCTTCCTCAGAAAAAAAGCTTCATGGAAACCTGTACCACTAGTCTACTGTCCTCTGTCAGAGATATGCTGTGCTCAGGATGGGTGACATTCCATGCCAGGTTTCTTCTCCTGTGACATTCATCTACAATTCCTTCATATGGCCAGTCACATGAGAGAGCAGGAGTGTCTGACAGTACACAGAGTTCTTCTCAGAGGTGATGCCTCCTTGTCTTCCCTTTACTCGGGCGGGCTTCAGTGCTCATTGGGAAACTAGAAAAAAGACAGGCTGGATGAATCTAGAAAACAGCAATGGATAGTGGAAAAGAAAATTAAAAGGTAGTGTTTTAACAAGCACTACTGAGGAATATGTCACAAATCCAGGTGATCAAGAAGGAAAACAGAGTGGAAGAGAAAGGTGAAATAATTCCTGGGAGATTTAAGTAAACATAGGAGAATATTACATTCATAACACTAAGGGGTTATGAATTCCTAGCAGAATATAAATTGCCAAAACTTGATACATTGAGGAGGACACTAAAGATCTACCATAAGTAAGGCACAAAGAGATCTAAACCAAATTTTTAAAAAAACTTACAAATTCAGATATTTCCAAAGACCTTGGCTATTCAAAGATATTCTAAAATATAAAAAGTTCTATGAAATATTTCATAGGGCCAGTGTTATATACATTGATTTGGGGAAGGAAGGATATCTTTATGATATTAGGTTTTCCTTTCTAAGGACATGGATTGTGCTTCCATTTGTTTGGGATTTCTTTTCTGTCTTTATATAAAGTCTTGTCAAGTGTGGTGGCACTTGCCTGTAATCCCAGCACTTTGGGAGGCTGACGTAGGAGAACTACCATGAGTTCAAGGCCAGCTTGGGCTACATAGTGAGTTTAAGGCCAGCATGAACTACATAGCAAGATTCTTTCTTTCTTTCTTTCTTTCTTTCTTTCTTTCTTTCTTTCTTTAAATAAATAAATAAATAAATAAATAAATAAACAAACAAGTACTTAACATTTGTCTGTAGAATTTGGTTACTTTTTTTTTTTTTTGTATCAGGGATTGAACTCACGACCTTGTGCTTGCCAAGTGGGTGCTTATGCCACTAAACTAAATCCCTGGCCAACATTTGTCTTTAAATGTCTTAATTAATTAATTAATTTGTAGAGCTGGGAATTGAACCTAGGTCCTTGTGTAACCCAAACGGGGACTCAACCACTAAGTTACATCCCTAGTCCTAGGTTTCTTTGCAAAGTTATAATTCATATTCCATGGAACTCAACATTGTAAACTGTACAATTTAGTGGTTTTTAGTTTATGAGGTTGTACAACCATTACAACTACTATCTGATTCTTGAGCATTTTCATTCCTTCCCACATAAATGCCACACTCATCATCAATCAATCCTGTTTCCCTCTTCCTCTTTAGGAATCACTAGTTTGCTTTGGGTCTCTATTGATTTGCTTATTTTGGATATTTTACGTGATTAAATGTCTGACTTCTTTCACTTAGCATACTGTTTTCAGTTTATCCGTATTGTAGCTTGTATCAATATTCCATAAATTCCTATTGCCAAATAATTCCCCATTCCATGAATATACCATATTCTGGTTATCTTTCCACCTATTCCTAAGTATTTGGGTTGTTTCTACCTGTGAACTGTTATAAACAATGGTGCTGTAAACATTCGTGTTTCTGCTGACATTTTTTCTTGGTTCTATACCTAGGATTAAAAGTTCTGAGTCATAATTTGGGACTACTATTTTATATCTGTGTGTAGGTTCTTTTATATGTTTGTTAACATTTACCTGACTTTTTGAGGTTGACTTATTGGATATGGAGAGGTATCTTCCTGAAGTTTTAATTTTCAATGATTAATGATGCTAAACTTATTTTCACATGTTCATTGGTCATTTATGTATCTTTGAAGAAATAACTATTTAAATCTTCTGCCTGTCTTAACTGGATCACTAGTCTTTTTATTATTGATTTGCAGAAGTTCTTTATATATTCTAGGTCCAAGTCCCTTTCAGATACATAATTTGGAAAAATTTTCTCCCATTCTGTGGGCTTTACTTTTTATTGCTCTGACAGTGCTATTTAATGAATAAAAATTTTTAACTTTTATGAAGTTTATGAAGTCAACTTTAACTATTTTTCTCCTTAGTTGTTTTTGTTTTATGAATCATATCTAAGAAACTAATACCTAATCCAAAATCCTGAAGATTTAAACTGTAGTAAGTTTTGAAATTGAGAGGGATGAACCTGGTAACTTTGTTTTCCTTTTCAAATATTACTTTGGCTATTCTGTGTTCTTTGAAATTTCATATAAATTTTAAGGTCAGTTTATCAATTTCTATAAAGAAACCAGTTGAAATTCTGATAGAATTGCATTGAATCTATGAATAAATCTGTGAGTATTGTTATCTTAAGTGTTTTAATCTACAAAGTGTTTAATCTACATCTACTGGATGTCTTTAAATTTGTTTAGGTCTTCCCAAAATTTCTTTCAACAATGAAATTTTCATTTTACAAATATTGCTTGTACTTTGCTAAATTTGTTCCTAAATATCGCATTCATTTGTATTCTATTATAAATGGAATTGTTTTCTCAATTTCATTTTTAAAATTTTGATTTTTTTAGTAATTAATGACTGCCACTTTTAGAAGGAGATCCCCTGTAGTTGCTATATTGCATATTATTATCCTCTAAATAGGTGCTTACACTACCAACTTTTGGCTATCATCTCAGCCTGTGTTTCTCTGAGTGAGCCAGTTGCTTATGGGGTTGGGGTTCAACTATTCTTGTCTACCAGCCTGTGTGTGGGCTGCTCACATGAAGGGGCTAGCTTCTTGTTTCCCCTCCTGGCAGTCCACATGACTGCCACTGGCCAATGCTATTGATTTTTGAGTATTCATTTTGTATCCAGCTATGCTACTCTGCTTATTAATTCTAGATGTCTTTTGGTGGAGTTTTTGGGGTCTTTTATGGAGAGTATCATGTCACCTGAAAATAATAATTTAACTTCTTTCTTTCCTCTTCTTATTCCTTTTATTTCTCTTTCTTGTCTAAATTGCTCTGGCTAATATATCTAGAACCATACTGAATAGGAGTGGTGATAGTAGGCAACATTGTCTTTTCCTGATTTTAGAGTGAAAGTTTTCAGGTTTTGTCCATTTAGCATGATGTTGGCTTTTGGTTTATCATAGGTAGCTTTTATCAGGTTGAGGTAAAGACCATCTATTCTGATTTCCTAAAGGGTTTTTATTGTGAATGAGTGTGGATCATCTATTGAGGTGATCATGTGATTTTTGTCTTTGGCTCTTTTGATATGGTGTATTGTGTTTATTGATTAGCATATGTTGAACCATCCCTGCATACCTAAAATTAATCCCACTTGGTCATGGTGTACAATCTTCTTGATGATTTACTGCATTCTGTTTGCTAGTATTTTATTGAGGAGTTTTGCATCCATGTTCATTAGGGAGATTGGCCTGTAGTTCTCTTTTTTGGTGGAACTTTCTCTAGTTTTGCTATTAGAGTAATACTTGCCTCCAGGAATGAGTTATGAAGAATTGCTTCCCTTTCAATTTGGTTAAAGAGTTTGAGGCATACTGGCATTAAATCTTCTGTAAATTTCTTGTAGAATTCAGGCATGAACCTGTCAGGACCTGGGCTTTTCTCTGTTGGTAAATTTTTAATTATGGTTTCTTATCATTAATTGATATTGGGCTACTCAGAATTTTTATATCTTCTTGATTCAGCTTTGCTAATTCATATGTTTCTACGAATCTGTTAGTTTCTTCTGTGTTTTCTATCCTATGTGAGTAAAGATTTCTGAAGCATTGATGATCTCCTAAATTTCCAAGGATCTGTAGTGATTTTATCCATTTCATTCCTCAAAGACTGAATTAATCTTTTTTCTTTTTTTGATAAGGTTGGCAGGCAGTTTATCAATTTTATATATTCTTTCAAAGAAACAACTATTTGATACATTAATTCTTTGTATTGTTTTCTTAGTCTCAATTGCATTAATTAATGCTCTGATCTTTATAATTTCCTCCCCTGTATGGGTATTGGGTTACATTTGCTCTCCTTTTTTTTTAGAAGCTTGAGGTGCTGCATTAGGTTGTTTATTTGTTCTCATTTTATTTCCCAGATGTGATAATTCACTGCTATAAATTTTCCTCTTAGGACTGCTTTCATTGCATCTCATAGCTTATGTTTTATTTGCATTTTTATTTGATTATAGATATTGTTTATTTTCTTCTGTAACTTCACTTGTAATTTCCATGAGTCTATGGAGTTTTTGCAATTTCTTTTGCCATTATTTTCCAATTTTATTGTTTATTTATTTTTTTTTAATTTTAAAGAGAATAAAACAAAAGAGAACAGAACAAAGCAAATTAGAACAGAACAATACAAGCAACAGCACTTCACAATAAGACAAACGGATATCAACAGTAGCTACCATAATGTCTCTTTTCTTCAAAATAGTTGAGCATTGCTTCACACACAATAATAGCAAACATAACAAAATAGTATAAAATCATTCAGAAAAAGCCAAATAACAGGAAATGAACAATGGCTACTATAATATCTTATTTTCCTCAAAAGATTTGTCTATACCATGACACAAAATAAAATCAAATAAAACACAACAGGATAGAACAAATCAAAACAGAAGAACAAAAGCATGGTAGGACTTCAAAACAAGATGATAGTAAATCAGCAATGGCTACAATAAATGTCTTGTTTTCTTCAAAATAGCTTTTCATACCATCTCACATAATAAAATCAAAACAGAATAAAACTAATCAAACCAATGAATGAAAGCATTATAAGACTTGAAAGAAATATAATAGGAAACCATTATTATCATTATATTCAAAATAACTGCCCTTACCATCTGACAGCATAAAATCCAACAAAACAAGACAGAACAGAGCTAAACTTAACAAAATTGTGTAAACACTGCGAGAGTTCAAGATAAGACAATAAGAAATTGACAGTAGTTTCCACCTTATCCTCCCAGGTGTTTCCTCCCCTTTGCTCTTACAGTAACTGTTTTGCTTTTGAATCCCATTAACTCCTTCTGTTTGTTATGCTAGGGTCCACATGGATGAGTTCGAACTGTTGTGGCCATGAACATGATCTCCAGTTGTGTCCATTTACCTACAGGAGTCTTGAGGCTGTTTACATTAATGGTTATAATTGTTATATATCATTTTATTGTTGACATGTTATCTTTCTGCTGTTGTACTTTTATATTTCCATTCTGTTTAGTTGTCTGTCTTGCTTAGTGGTTTTTTTCCTCTGTATCTAGAATGTCTTTCAGTATTCTTTGCAGAGTTGGTTTAGTGATCATGAAATTCTTCAGCTGTTCTTTGTCATGAAAATATCTTATTTCTCCATCCATTTTGAAGGACAGTTTTGCAGGGTGCATCAGTCTGGGTTGAAAGTCATATTCCTTTAGGATCTGAAATACTTTACTCCATGCTCTTCTTTTTTTAAAAAAAATTTTTTTTATTTAAAGAGGAAAAAAACATGTAAAGGTTAGAGATAATAGAATTTCAAAAAAAAGATAAACAGTAAGAAATCACTAGTTGATAAACTACACATTGTCCTCTTAGAAATAGTTCTTCAAGTTATAAAATTAAAGTTACAAAGTAAATATTCAAACAGTGAGACTGTAAACAGCAACACATGCATTAGTCTCTACATGAATTTCTACCCTTTCTGTATTAGAGGGAAAAATAAAACCTAGCAAGACAGAACAAATTCCTATAAAAACATGAAACCAAAAAGTCGTATAAAACCACAGCACAAGGTGATCTACAGTGATTACTGTGTTGTTTCTTATCATCTTCAATAGAATTGTCTATATCATCAAGCATAATTGAATATGGCAGTATAATTGAATATAGCAGTACATAACAATATTAGTAAAAAAACTATTGTAGACAGTATAAAACTTTAAAGGCAGTTAATAATCAAAGTAGAGTGGATATTCTAGTGAATCTTGTCATCTTCAGTTCAGTTGCTTATACTCTCAGACTTGATACTATCAATCATAACAGCTTTGAATAAAATCTATCAATACAAAACAGCAATATAACAAACCAGATTTGATTACAATCAGTCATGGCAAAACAGTGTAGGTTTTACAGAGCTTTAGATTAAGTTAATAGGAAATTAAGGATGATTACTGTATAATATCCTGTTATTTTTGGGATTGCTGTCTGTGCCCTCAAATCTAGTACAGGTAAAATGGCTGGAACAGAATATAATACATCTAAGCAGAGTGGTGTGAGTAATGTGGGTTTTAAAACCTGGTGCACTGTTAACAATATAGTGTACCAAGGCCATCTATGTTAGAGATTCTAGCCATCCTTCTCTGCCTCATTTCTGCTATGCTATTTTTCTGCCTTTGTCTGCTTTTCTCCTTCATTCTACTGCCTGCCTCACTCATTGAGGCCTTTCTGCCACTGTTCCTAAAATCCTGGTATTTTTTCTCTCTCTAGAATGTCCTTCAGTATTCTGTGTAGGATTGGATTGGTGGTCACAAATTCCCCTAGTTCCTCTTTGTCATGGAAGCATCTTGTTCCTCCATTAATTTCTAGTGACAGCTTTGCTGGGTACATCAATCTGGGCTGGAGGTTATTTTCTTTCAGGGCTTGGAATACTTCACTCCAAGCTCTTCTTGATCTGATGGTCTGTGCTGAGAAGTCAGCCTTTATCCTGATGGGCTTACCTTTATAGTTAATCTGTTTCTTTTCTCTGACAGCTTTTAATATTCTGTTTTTATATTGAATTTCTGGTATCTTGATTATTATATGTCTGGGTGTAGCTCTGCTTTGGTTGTAGGTGGCTGGAGTTCTGTATGCCTCACATAAACAAATGTCATTTTCTTTTCCCATGCTTGGGAAATTTTCCTTAATTATTTCCATGAATAGCATTTGTAATTCACCTGTTTGTATTCCTGCTTCTTTGTTTACATTTCTTATTCTTAAATTGTAGATTCTCTTGTCATCTTCTAGCCTTTGTATTGTTACTGCCTATTTCCTTGTTATTTTTAAGAGATTTTTCCTTTCATGATCACACATTGCAAACTTGTCTTCAAGTTTTGATAGTCTATTATTAGTTTCTTTTAAGGAGTTTTGCCAGTTTTCAATGGAGTTTTTAATTTCCTGGT